>ML777021.1:668120-705184 GCA_009831015.1 Picea engelmannii | reverse complement strand
TCTGTGTTCGTCTAAACAATCTTGATCATCTGCGTCATTCTTCTGTTGTAGCCATCAATGACAACCTTAACCATCTGCGTTAGCTTCTGTGTTCCAACGCTGTTTCAGCACTGTTTTTCTGCGTCTGTGTTTGCATTTATGTTTCAGCATCTGTTCTTCATAAACAATCGATTGCCATCAATGACAACCTTGATCATCTGCGCCTTGATCATCTGCGTCATCTCTGTTGTAGGCATATTTCCAACAGACATCTTGCTAAGGAATGCCCTGGTAGAGGTCCTAGTTGTCTTTGCTGCAAATATACGGACCATAAAGTTTTGGATTTCCCTAGAATGATTATTAAAGTTGAAAATATGAATATGAGACAGGAAAACCATGAAACAGGACAAGAAACTAAGCATATGATATAACCCCAGAAAAAATCAGACACTGTATTATTACAGATGAAAGAAACCCTGAATGATCACAGAGATATCAACTTATCAGATATCTTAAAAGAGAAGGAGTGCATAGAAACAAGAATAAGAGACTTCAACATAGACTGTGTTCTGGATGAGGAAACCTAAATGAATATCATGACAGAAAGAACTTGGGAAATTTTGGGAAATCCTGCTATGATTCCTTCATTAGGAGGAATAGGATTATTTAGAGGAAAGTTGATAAATCTATGTGGAAGACATACCCAAACATCTATGAGTTCTCATGGAAATTTGACAGAAGAAGAATTTGAGATCGTTAAATTTGTTGAGAACAATGCCCCATTTGCTATTTTTCTAGGAAAAAACTGGATTGAGAAAGATCAGACATGAAGGAAACAAGAAGAGGAGGATCTAGAACAAAAAAATAAAGAACTAAGAGATTTCATGGCTAGGAGAATAGTACACTTACTGGAAGACCAAGAGGACCATTCGAAGCTACTAAGGACCAGAGATCTAGACGTCAAAGTTGAAAGAACACAGGAAGACTTGAAACACCTGTCTGTATAAGAGAATAGAGAACCTACCCCAGAAAGAGAAGAAGTATTACCCTCGAACCCTATGAAAGAACCTCCACAGTGTGAAGCTACTATACCAAGAGGAGATAAGAACAATAATGGAAAGAGGAAACCAGTGACTCAGATTACAGGAAAGAAAGCCAGAAAGGTCAGCAAGAACAAAGCAAAGCTAGAAACGTTATAGGAAGTTCTGGAGAGGATAATTGTAAAGCCAAAAATATATTAAAACAAGTGTCACTGCAATGGTGAAGTCCCTCTAGATATGCCATTTCCATTATGTTGTATGAGAAATATGCCTTTTATCTTCACCAACTTTATTTAATAAGATTGATAGCTGCATTTTACCAATTAATCTAGAGGATAATTGTAAAGCCAAAAATATATTAAAACAAGTGTCACTGCAATGGTGAAGTCCTTCTAGATATGCCATTTGCATTATGTTGTATGAGAAATATGTCGCTTATCTTCACCAACATTATTTAATAAGATTGACAGCTGCATTTTACCAATTAATCTAGAGGATAATTGTAAAGCCAAAAATATATTAAAACAAGTGTCACTGCAATGGTAAAGTCCCTCTAGATATGCCATTTGCATTATGTTGTATGAGAAATATGCCGCTTATCTTCACCAACTTTATTTAATAAGATTGACAGCTGCATTTTGTCAATTAATCTAGAGGATAATTGTAAAGCCAAAAATATATTAAAACAAGTGTCACTGCAATGGTGAAGTCCCTCTAGATATGCCATTTGCATTATGTTGTATGAGAAATATGCCACTTATCTTCACCAACTTTATTTAATAAGATTGACAACTACATTTTACCAATTAATCTAAAGGATAATTGTAAAGCCAAAAATATATTAAAACAAGTGTCACTGCAATGGTGAAGTCCCTCTAGATATGCCATTTGCATTATGTTGTATGAGAAATGATATATTGATTTTTCACTATTATATATGGGTTGATTTTTCCACAAAACTTTTCCAAGTTTTTTACATTCAAAAATATGTAATAATAAATATTTTTTTCATTTTTTTTGTTAAATTGTCCATAATTATCGTCGCTATTACCACGAAAATTAGCTATAATGACTAACGTTGACTCAACTTCATTTTTAATTGTATGTATAAATATCTTTACTTAATTATATAAAATATAACAATAAAAACTTATAAAATAAGACTATACATTCAAACATAGATATTAGTTATGGGTACTATTATATAAGTTATATTTTACATTAGTTTTAATATATAATAATTATAATATATGTTTTATTTATTGGTGTTATTATATAAGTTATATTATATTACACATTATTTTTAATATATAATAATTATAATATATATTAGCTACAATATATGTAATAACTTATAAAAACATTAGTTCTACTATGTAAAAAAAAAGCAAACAATGTCATTTCATTATGACATGTTATGAAGGCCATGATCCCCTCAAACTAGTGGAAAGGAATTTTTCTTGCGCTAAGGTGGAAAAAATTTAAGGATTTGCGTAAAGGACATCAAAATATTTGACATCTTCTACAAAGATTAGGAGTTGTGATGTGTACATTGGAATGCATGGAAAAATACATTTGTTCTTCGCTTCATTAAATGGATTTGCACAAAACTAAAGATTCTGGGATTGTTTACTTTGTTATAGACAAGGTTTGGGACACAAATATATTGTCAAAGAAATGGTTGAGATCATCTTATCTGGCTTGGGACACAAATAAATATATTTCCAAACAAACGGTCGAGATCATCTTATCTGGCTTGGGACACAAACATATTGCCAAACAAGCGGCCAAGATCATCTTATCTCAAGATTGATGATTATTGTCACTTCAACCAAAAGGTAGGGGGCCTGACAAGTCGTCCCAGGCTCCAGGCTCGTGACCACACGTGGATTCCAAGCACCTGGAGCCCCCACCATACCCTTTCACTTCGCGTCGAATAACTATAGTGAGGTCGGTGCATATAAACTCATAAAACCTTTTACCTGTTGCTAATGTGGGATAAATACCAATAGATGAGTCAATCTCCATCGTCGATTGCTTGATTGGACGTTTGTTGAGACTCTGCCTGCAATTCTTCAGTCTTATCCACTGTGATTTTGAATCATGCATTGAATTTAATAAATTAAATAGTTTTCAATAATCTTTTGTTGGGATTTCAATAGGATAGGAGCTCTTTCCATTCCTTTTGTTACAAACCTATACTATTTGGAATCCATTACTCCAGAATGCTAGATATTTTCGGCACTTGGGTCCTGCAACAAAGAAGAGCGACCTCAGTGCATTAGGAGTATCGTCAGCTCTGCACCCCTTTGTTTAGCTTGGCTCACATGTTTCCATACTCGGGATTTGGCTCTTCAGGGCCTTTAATCCTACTAATTGAAGCACTAACATCCCATCCTATAAGTCTCAGAGGTTATTGGACAGATTATTCCCCATCAAGTCAGTCAAGAAGGGTTCCAAGACTCAAATATTACTCACACACCCACTCTATATATTGACCCAACTCATCCTCATTTCGTTTTAATTTTCTTGGTCCAATTTTAAAGGAAACAACTATTAAAAGACATTGTACTAGGGATAGAGTACATGATGGGAAATGATGACCTGTGAATGGGGCCAATGTTGAATTTTTTTCAAAATGCTTCTGTATGCACTGAAATATGACATGGATAGACTGTTTGTATGCCTTGATGATATGGGAGGGTTTCCAGACTCAAACATCACTCACACACCCACTCTTTATATTCATCGTCTATGTCGTTCAAAACAACATCATGCCAATTAGGCCCACGATTTTGTTTGTGGTGAGAAGAAGGAAATAGATGAGATTTCGTATTTAAATAATTATTTTTAACTAATATTCTTCATGGAGGAAAAGATTACTTAGATGAGAGGAAAAAACAAAGACAAGAAATAACTGATATTGAAGCTTTTGCGATTAATCAAGTGCTTCTTTATCAACGCTATTGCATTCCCTTGTAGTACTAGATGTAGGGACGTCATGTGTCTCGATCATATTTTAAAGTAAACAACTAAAATACATTGGACTAGGGATAGAGTACATGATGGGCAATAGTAACCTGTGAATGGGGCCAATGTTGAAATTATTTCAAAATGTTTCTCTATGCAATGAAATTTGACATGGATAGATTGTTCGCATGCCTTAATGATATGGAAGGGTTTCTAGACTCAAATATACCTTGGGTGGTAACATTGTTTTAATTGATGTAGTGGTTGTGAAAATGCCAACAAAATCCAACCTGTTCCTTGGGCACAATTGTGTGTACATTGTGAAAGTCATAATTCCTTACTCTTTTTGTGATGAAATTTCCACATGAAGGATTCATTGGCACCATCAATCAATGCTCATATTATGATCCACAAACACATTTGACCGAAGATAATGTATCACCCTTAGTGGATCATACATAGTCTATCCCTACTAGTTAGTTGGAAACACCTCCTTCACAATTGAATTATCAATTCCCATAAATAATGAGCCTTTGACTCATTTTCATGACTTAGGCTCGAAGATTAAAAATGGAAATTTATCCACAAGGGTAACAAATCCAATTTCACCCCTATGTGAAAAAGTGTCGAGTCCTACTTCTTTGACCATGATATTTCCTAGCGATGATAAACTATTAGTGTAACAACCCTAGTTAAATGATTGCTTAAGATTTACCAAGTATAATTAATTAAATAATTAACTGTCATAATGTGTATTAGTTAAATAATGATTATTTATTAATTAATTAATTAATTATTGTTTAATATATGTTGATTAATTAGTTAATTGATTGATTAACACATTTAATGTTTAGGGTAAAGAATTAAATACATAATAACTTTTAATTCATTATTATAAAACTTTACATATGCAGGGGGATGAAGCATTGAATGGAGGAATAAGGTATTAAATGGAGGGATAAGGTGGGTGGCATTAAAGGAGGGTAGGAGGCAATGAATGGAGGAGGATATGAGGGGGAGAGGCATTCGGAAAAGGGGACTTTTGGAAATTTGGGGAAGAGGAAGCATTATTGGAGATTAGAGACTGTATTTCCTGGTTGGTATTTTCTGGTTTTGGAGTTTGGGTGGACTGTTACAGGGTTGCACCAGGTTGCTGGGAGTTTTGGGCTTGGGGGCCAGGAATCCTCAGGGAATCCTGGAGCTAGGGAGCCAGATAGTCTCTGTTCCTAGCTGGCAGGGAGGAAAGATTCAGTTTTGGGCAGAGTTCGGGCGGAGAAACAGAGAGGACAACTGAAGATGGGGAATTAGCATCAGAAAGAGGTATGTAATTTCATGAATTTGTTGTGTTATGTGGTTGTTAATTAAATTTACTTTCATGTTGTTGATAAATTTAATTTATGCTGAATAATCAATGATTATAAGTTAATGATGAAATTGTACAGCATATAATTTTCTTTATTCTTTATTTTAGCATGTGTTTTATAAGGCTCTGTGGGGACAGAGACCTTACACTTGGTATCAGAGCTTCAGTTTGAAGCACTGGAGCCTTAAGGGCCTACCTACAACTGATTTTTCTTTCTTTAGAACCAACCCCTGTTCACCTGCGAACCTGTAAAAAGAAAAACCTGTAAGAAACCTCATAAAAAATAGACGAGTTTAAAAAAAAAAAAAAAATTGTTGTTTTTTTTTTATACAGATCTACTTAATTTTTTTTTATTTACGTACTTTTCTAAAATAAAATTAGTATTATACATTATGTTAAAAAAAAATATTTATATTAAAAAAAAAAGAGCCGTAGGATATGGTGGTCGATGGGAATGGAACCCAGACCTTCCAAATAAAGAAAAGAGCAAACAAAGAAAAATAAAAACAAACAATGCAAACCCTAACCTAAGGAAGGCACGAAGGCCTAAGCTCCAGGGATGATTTTAAGGATGAAAATTTATTTTAAAATGTAGAAACCTTGGCGAATCTTACTAATCCTTCATATGCCAACTATAAATGTTTGGCGATAATTTTGTAAAAATATTCATATTTCTAAAGATTTTATATAGTTTTTATAAAATTTTGGTGAGTTTTAAGGTAAATTTTTTTTATCCTATAGAATTTGGGCGAATCATTTTTAAAATAGCGAATCTCTTTTTTTGAAAAACCATGGAAAATTAGCCCATGAGCGAAATTTAGCCCCTAAAATCAACCATGCTAAGCTCCCAACTCTTGCTCGCTGCATCTCGTCCAAAGAACTATCTGCGGTCTATAACTGTGATATACCCTTGTCTAAAGTTTCATAAAAACACATCGTATTACTTCAATAAATCCTTTCTTTAGATCCCATTTGAGGTTTTTTGTGCTTTAAATTGAAAACTAAACCTAGTAATGGCATTTAGCATGGAGTTATAAAGTATATAAAAAAAATACAAATATAAAATAACAGAGAAATATTAAAACTTCCAACTCGACAACAGTTTGAACTACTTAAAACTTAACACCGAAATTAAACCAAATCCAAAAAAAATAAATGAAAAAGGTGTATTATTATATATATTAAAAGTGTTAAATGAACTTTAACACTTGTTTCAAGTAAACAAACAAATTATTATAAATATATATATATATATATATATATATATATATATATTGGGCCTGGGGCTCAATCTCTAACTCTAATGTTCAAGTCAAATCTATAATCATATTACTGTGAGCCAATCCACCAAGAATCAAGTGCTCAACACGATTTTCGAACCAAGCCCCAAAGCCGGACACATAAGACCAAGTGCTAAGTCTTCGAGGGAGCCCATGGGTTAAACGCACTACGCAGTTTCCAAGCAGTATTAGAGTCCAACAACCAACAATCTAGGATCACACTTATCAGATAAAGCGACCAACGCCAAAGCCAAACACCATTAATAAACCAAAATACAAGCCAGCGACCAACACCAGAGCCAAACACCATTAATAAACCAAAATACAAGCCCATGACCAACGCCAGAGCCAAACACCATTAATAAACCAAAATACAAGCCAACGACCAACGCCAGAGCCAAACAACATTAATAAACCAAAATACAAGCCAACACACAAGCACCAAACCAAGTCTCGTGCTCAACGCGTCCAACCAACAGATAAGTCACTAAAGCCAAGCGAAACGCAAACGCCAAGCCCTCTCCATCCCACCTAACTCATAATCCCACACATAACTCATTACAAAGGCAGTGCGCGAGCCATCAGACACCCAACAAAGAAGCCATGAGAGAACACAGGTAAATGAGAGCTACATGGCTATCCGAAAACACCCCTCACAGCAGAATATACACAACACAGACCGCTAAAATCTCTTCGGATATACCAAGAAAGAAAACCAAGAGCACTACGCATCAGATGCATCGACGCTCTTAAACCAGAACTAGCGCCCAAGTGATTAATACAAAGTTACCTAGAGAAAGAGCCCACGATGAAATTGTGCACAAGGCGTCCGGTAAAATCCCAACAACCAAGTGCAAGGTCCCATGAGGAGGAAGCCCACAAGGAGTGAATCCAATCGTGGCCTATACAATGGTCTCATGCTAGAATAGCAACCAACCACTAGTGGCCACCATGCAAATACAACACAATCCCTCGCTCTGAGACCAGAAATTGAGTCTGGTGCCTTAGACCACTCGGCCCGCAACCACGAGAAGGTAAGTGCCAAACCCCAAGCCACGACCAAGGGAGAAAGCCTTGCGTGGTTTTGAAACCTACAGACTTCACATTCGCCTTCACCTCTGTTTCTGAGAACCAAGAGCCACACCCAGGAGAACCCACGGCTCCACACCCATCGATAGAGAGAGAGCCATAGCTCAGCGACCAAGGCCGAGGGAGGAACCAAACCCTTGGCCACACCTAAACTCCCTCCTTCACCCTCTCCCTGCAAAAGCACTAGACGACCCAACAAATGAGAAAGGAATGGTGGCATTTAAGGTTTAAATGATAACTTTTATTTTTATTTTCCAGAAATAAGAGGGAGTAACACGTGGATCACATGCAAGGTCCAGGTTATTACCTGCAAGGTAAGTTTTTTTTTTATATTCATTTATTTCATTTAATTATCAATTTTTATTTTTTTTAATTTCATTTATTCAAAAAATAATAATAATAAACAATTCTGATAGTTTAAATAATTTAAATGAATTGGATTTTATTTTAATTTAGGGATTTAAAATTTAAATTCGATAAAAAAAAATGTTACTTATAAAAAAAAAGGATATAATAATAATAATATAAATAAATATATATAAATAAATAAATTTATAAAAAATTGAAATGTTTTGGGGTCCATGGGTTTTGAACCCACGACCACCCACCAAGCCCAAGCCTTAACAAATGACCAAACACCAACGCGCCACACATATCGCTTTTACAAAATAAATTCATATGTAAATAAATTAATTATCAATAGTGACAAAGTACTATCCCGAAGTATAATCTCCCATTATCCAAGTTAACCAAGCACTGAGTTCCATGCCCACAACCATTGAGCCAAGCACCAAGCCCGCAAGGGAGCATTTTGTGCACAACGTATTAACATTATAAAATTTTAATGTTAATAATGGGTTTAAAACCTATTATTATTAATCAAATATATATATATATATATATATATATATATATATATATATATATATATATATATATATATATATCCCCTTGATTAATGAATGTAATAGTGTAACTTTAGAATTTACAGGTTAAAAGTCCTTGTAGAGTAGTGGGAGTTTGATGCAGGTTATGGGAATTAGTCAAGGTAGAATAGGGGTAGAATAGAAAGCACCATATAAAGGATCTGATGCACTATGACGAGTGTGGTACAGTGCTAGCGTAACTACCAGTGAGAGGGTCAATAGTTTTCTTAGGCGAAGAAATCAAGATTAGATGCTTTAACCCTAACCTAGCCACCTCCCCTAAAGAGAGTAACGTCTGTTTATAGACAAGTAAAAAAAACTTACGCCTAACCCTGTTTTTTAGTTTAAGTTGCGTGAATATGAAATGTTCTTGAACTCACCCTGACAACCTTGGTTGATGCAGGTTAAATCATACAGGATGGTTAGGACTCAAGGAAATCGAGGAAGAGGGGCATCGTCGTAGGGACCGCCAGCGCCGCCATCACCATCGCCTGAACTAGCTCTCATACTGCGCTCTTTGGAGGCCATAAATGATACTTTAAAGGGGCGTCAACCAACTGGGATCGAAGTGGAACCCCCACCATCTAGAACAGGTAATCCAGAAGTGTCGAGAGATTCAGGGGGAGGACCTCCAGCCAAAGAAATCACTAGAGAACTGCAGAAGATCAAAATTCTGGAGTTTGCCAAGGGTCGTGCCAGTGAACGCACAGAAGCATGGTTGGAAGGCATGACAAGGTGTTTTGCCTTAAGGGACTATGCATCCACCTCAAAGGAAAAGATAGCGATTTTTCAGTTGAGAGACAGTGCCTTGAACTGGTGGGGCAACCTGGAAAGGCAACTGCATCTTACCCCGGACACTGTGTCTTGGGAACTTTTCGAGGAGAGGTTCCAAAGGAAATATCTACCAGCTTACTATGAGGAACAACAGGTGGGAGAATTTCATGCTCTAGTACAGGGAAACAGGACCGTAGAAGAATATGAGATTAGGTTTATGGAATTGGTCAAATATTTTTCATATATGGATAATGACCAATGACATGTAGAATGCTTTGTCTATGGGTTAAACCCTAAGATAAGGGCTATGGTGCGGATGTTGAAACCATCTTCAGTAGTGGAAGCTGTGGAAAATGCGTGTTATGTGGAGGAACACATGAAATTAACTGGAGGTACGAGACCAACCTTTCCACATCATCCTGGATTCGTGGGGAAGGCCCCTAGGACATTTCCCAGGGGAGGGGGCTCAAGGCCACCTCCATATGGTAATAGAGTCACACCAAGGACAGTAGCTGTAGGGATTTCAATGGCAGCAAGTGCAGCATCCCGCTCATCACCAATGACGTAGGCAGGTCCACGACCATTTCAGGGAGCAGCTAGTAGGGGCAGGGGTTCCAGGGGAAGGAACTCATTTTAGAGATAGTCACAGAACAGTGCGCAGGTTCAATCTCGTGTTACCTATTGGGGATGTGGAGGACCCCATTGCTAGTGTGACTACCCAGAGTTACAATCAGGATTTGTACATAGAGAAGGAAAGGCCCCGATGGGAAGAGCAAGTAGCAGCCACCATATTTACGCAGTGGTTAATAATCATCAAGCCAAACATCAATCCACGGTGGTGGATTCATCAGGTACGCTAAATCATATCAACGTTAAGATTTTATTTGATTATGGTGCTACATATAGTTTCATTTCACCATCTGCATTAGAAAAGAGTGGGTTGACAGCCTACGATCATGATGACTTTAAACAAGTCGAGATGGCTTCGGAGGAAAAACAAGCAGTAGGACCTAGTGTTGATAATTGTATAGTAGACCTAGGGGTGTGTACTACCAGGTTGAAGGTTTACGTTACTGCTCTTGGGGCATATGACCTAATCATTGGAATGGATTTGCTAGAAGCTCATTGAGCTCTGGTAGATTGTTTCGCAAAAAGGGTGCTTTGTGTCGATGATGAAGGAAGACTAGTAGAGATCCAATGTGTACGGAGAAAGGTGTCATTACGCTTTATCTCAACTATGAAGGTTAAGCGATGCTTGAGGCAAGGGTGTCGACTATATGTAGTAGAATGAGTGAATGAAAGGAAGGGACCCTCTTTGGATCAATACCCGGTATTGTCATAATTTAAGGATGTTTTCCCGAATGAGTTACCAAGGTCACCTCTTGAGAGGGAGCTTGATTTTACTATTGAGCTAAAACCTAGTGCAGAACCAATTTCCAAGACTCTGTATCGGATGACAGCGCCAGAACTTTGTGAGTTGTAAATGCAGTTGAAAGAGTTAGTGGACTTTGGGCTAATAAGGCCTAGTGTCTCACCTTGGGGTGCACCAGTAATTTTTGTAAAGAAGAAAGATGGTTCCTTATGACTATGTAGAGATTACAGGGACTTGAACTGTGCTACAGTGAAAAATAGGTACCCAATGCCATGGATAGATGACCTCTTCGATCAGATGAAAGGAGCAACGGTATTCTCAAAGATTGATTTGCTATCAGGGTATCACTAGTTAAGTATTAAGGAAGGTGATATTCCTAAAATTTCCTTTCGAACTCGGTTTGGGCATTACGAGTTCGGTGTAGTACCTTTCGGATTGACCAATGCGCCAGTAGTATTCATCAGCCTCATCAATGGTGTATTCCGGAAGTACTTAGACCATTTTGTACAAGTCTTTCTAGATGACATCCTCATCTATTCCAAGAATGAAAGAGAACATGAGGAACACTTGCGAGTGGTGTTGTCCTGCCTTAGAGAGAACAAATTGTATTGGAAGTTGTCGAAGTGTTCCTTCTTCCAGAAAGAGATCCACTATTTAGGTCATATCATTTCCGGTGAAGGAATCTCTGTGGACCCATAAAAGGTAAAGGCCATTATGGAATGTCCAGTGCCAAAAAATGCCCATGAGGTGAGAAGCTTCATAAGGATAGCAGGTTATTATCAGAGATTTGTGGAAGGATTCTCTAAAATAGCGAAACCCATCACCACTTTGCAGCGCAAGGGGGTCAAGTATGAATGGACAGAAGAATGTGATAGTGAATTCATCCATCTTAAGAGGTTACTAACTAGTGCGCCAATTCTACGAGTGTCGGATATGGAAAAGGACTTCACAGTCTGCACAAATGCCTCAGAGCAAGGGTTGGGGGCCGTGCTAATGCAGGATGGAGGAATGATAGCTTATGTGTCAAGTTGAAGAAACACAAAGAGCTTTACGCTACTCATGATTTAGAGTTGGCAGCTGTAATTCTAGCTCTGAAACTTTGGAGGCACTATCTTGTGGGGAAAAACTTTGATCTCAAAATGAACCATCAAAATTTAAAACATCTCTTCACTCAAAGGGATCTGAATGCCAGAAAAAGGAAATGGAGTGAGTTTATGAGTGAGTACAATTTTGGTATTTCATACATCAAGGGAAAGGAAAATGTGGTTGCAGATGCCTTGAGTAGGAGACCACGTGTATTCTCCTTGGTACCCTTAAAAGTCAATCTGAGGGAACGTGTGTTGATGCAACTCTAAGGAGATAGTTGGTATTTAGAGGTTACTTCAAACCTCCAGAGTGGGAGGTAATTAAATCCAAAGTACGAAGGATATAGTTTGGAAGCAGACAGACTATTGAGATATCGGGGAAGGATGTACATCCCTGAAGATGGGGATATTCGAAGCATCATACTAAAGGACGCCCATAGAGCACTTTATTGTGCACATCCATGTGTGAAGAAGATGTACCCAGACATGAGGAAGCTCTTCTTCTGGGTAGGCATGAAGCACAATGTAGTCCATTTCGTCGCCAAGTGACTAGAGTGTCAACAAGTGAAAGATGACCACCACCACCCGATAGGCCTCCTACAACCACATGATGTTCCTATGTCCAAGTGGGAAGTCATTTCTATGGATTTTGTTGTGGGGTTGCCGCTCACATATCATAGACACAATTCCATTCTTGTGATAGTTGATAAGTTAACCAAGAGTGCTCATTTTATTCTGGTTAGAGACACTTACGATGTCACTGATGTGGCACGTGTGTTTGTAAGTGAGGTTATCCATTTGCACGGGATACCTAAGAAGATCATTTCAGATAGAGACTCCAGATTCACTTCTAGGTTTTGGACAAGTTTGCAGTCAGCGTTGGGGACTCAGTTGAACTTAAGCACAACTTATCATCCTGAAACAGATGGGCAAACTGAGAGAGTAAATCAGGTCATGGAAGACATGCTTAGGATGTACGTCATGGATAATCAAACCCATTGGGAGAAGTACCTACCTTTGGTAGAGTTCACCTACAATAACAATTTTCATAGCTCCATCAGAATGCCACCCTACGAAGCTCTGTATGTAAGGCCATACAGAACGTCGTTGAGTTGGTATAGATTAGAAGACCGAGTAATAGTTGGGCTAGAATTGATTCAAGAGATGGAGGAACATGTGATTCAGATTAGGCAGAGACTAAAGGAAGCACATGATAGGAAGAAAAGTTATGCGGGTGCACACAGGATCGACCAAAGTTATAAAGTGGGAGACCAGGTTTTCATTCGTATCAGGCCTAATAAGAGTACCATACAGTTCAGGAAGGGGACAAAGTTGTCACCTCGATTTATAGGACCATTTAGAATCCAAGAGAAAATTGGACCCATTGCCTATCGTCTCGTACTGCCACCCCACTTGCATAAAACTCATAATGTTTTTCATGTATCTGTTCTATGTCATTATGTTATTGATGAATCGCATAAGCTAAATTGGAAGGAATTGCAGGTATCGGACGTGGGAACTCTCACGGTAGAACCTTTACGCATATTGGACCGTAGATTCTGACAGCTCAGGAACCGTCTGGTAGACCAAGTTAAGGTCCAATGGGACAAGTATAGTCTAGTATCTTCTACTTGGGAAGACACTGAGACACTATGATGAGACTATCCCTCACTTTTTTTACCACCTCGAGAATGTGATTCTTGAAGGTTGGGTGTATGTAACACCACCTTTTGACTTAGACAACTAGGATTACCTGAGGCCTACACACTTTTATTTTCTATTCACAAGTGAAACTATTAAATGATACACTTGAACTTTTAAGACGTATAAATTTTATGAATGTTTAAATGTATTTGGATAATGATGGATATGCTGCGATATATTGTGAGAATGTAGATTTTATGAATGTTTAGATATTATTTATGATGATGGATATGATGCGATCTACTATGTGAATGTAAATTCTATGAATGTCTAATTGTTATTGATGATGATGGATATGATGCGACATATTGTGAGAATGAGAATCCTATGAAGGTTTAAATGCTATTAGAATGATGTTGGATATGATGCAATCTGTTTTGTAAATGATAATTTTATGAATAGGTGTCGTTAATTGGATTATGGAATATTATGAGATCTATTTCTAACTTGAAAACTTTGACATTAAAGTTGTTGGTATGCGGATACCGAATCAAAATTATGGTTGTATGCAATTACATGATGATAATGCATAGAAATGTATGAGTTTGTGTTACAGACTAATCTGCAAGTTATGGGCTATGAAATAGCCAAGGGATAATGATGATGAAAGTGGATGTCATGACCACTGGCCGAGAAACAATATGGTATGAATCTTTGTATGTGAAATGATATTGTTTTGGATGCATTTCTATGATATATGGACCAGTGCAGGATTTCAAGTGGTGAGACTGCCCAAAACTGAATAGATGATGACAAAACTCCTAGCAACATAGTGCCACTGTATATTCCATTGTAGGGTGTGGACCCTAGTCCTGTTAGGAGGGGTGGAGGCATTTCCCACCGTGTATCCTTTGAAACCTGAAGTCATGGGAGGACAATGTTAGCTCACACTCCCCTAGACATGTGATGATGACTGTCAGTTGCCAACTGGGGAAGCTTGGTCAAGATAGTGACACTTCCACTTACGGGTTCTATTTGGAGTTAGATCAATATAGTTGACGCTCCAAGATAGTCCAACAGAGGAAGGATAGGAATGGAAGATGGAAGTAAGTTAGGGAGGAAGGATGAGTAGAAATAGTTGAGAGTGTATGGAGATTTGTCCTATGTTGGAACTTATTGTTTTCCTTCTGAAAAGAAAATGTATATATATATATGAATATTCATAATTATGTAACTAAACTACAATTGTCTAAATAACATTGTTGAGCTAGATAATTGTAATTAAAGGATTTCACAAACATTTGATTGGTTTATTCTTTTATAAAATGAATAGTCTTGTTGAATGGATTGGATGCATATGGAAATTACTATAGAAATGATAGTTATTGATATTAGTACATGAACGAGACTTGTATGTACTAGCTACACATGCATTTCTTGCACATGTACACTAGTATGTATGAGTTTCTTGGCTTACTTACTAATAATGTCGGTTATCTGTTAGGAATGTGTGAATCATGTTTCTTTTTCCGTGTGTCATAAAATACTTTAACTTCAGGATGAAGTTTCTTGAAGGGTGGGTGTATGTAACAACCCTAGCTAAATGATTGCTTAAGATTTACCAAGTATAATTAATTAAATAATTAACTGTCCTAATGTGTATTAGTTAAATAATGATTATTTATTAATAATATTAATTAATTAATTACTTATTGTTTAATATATGTTGATTAATTAGTTAATTGATTGATTAACACATTTAATGTTTAGGGTAAATAATTAAATATTTAATAACTTTTAATTCATTATTATAAAACTTTACATATGCAGGGGGATGAAGCATTGAATGGAGGGATAAGGTATTAAATGGAGGGATAAGGTGGGTGGCATTAAAGGAGGGTAGGAGGTGGTGAATGGAGGAGGATAAGAGGGGGAGAGGCATTTGGAAAAGGGGACTTTTGGAAATTTGGGGAAGAGGAAGAATTATTGGAGATTAGAGACTGCATTTCACGGTTGGTATTTTATGGTTTTGGAGTTTAGGTGGACTGTTACAGGGGTGCACCAGGTTGCTGGGAGTTTTGGGCTTGGGGGCTAGGAATCCTCACGAAATCCTAGAGCTAGGGAGCCAGATAGGCTCTGTTCCTAGCTGGCAGGGAGGAAAGATTCAGTTTTGGGCAGAGTTCGGGCAGAGCAATGGAGAGGACAACTGGAGATTGGGGAATTAGCATCAGAAAGAGGTATGTAATTTCATGAATTTGTTGTGTTATGTGGTTGTTAATTAAACTTACTTTCATGTTGTTGATAAATTTAATTTATGTTGAATAATCAATGATTATAAGTTAATGATGAAATTGTACATCATATAATTTTCTTTATTCTTTATTTTAGCATGTGTTTTATAAGGCTCTGTGGGGACAGAGACCTTACAATTAGAGGCCACGGACTTTTTAGATAGTCCTTAGGATAACCTCCATAATGGATCTCCTATTGAATTTCACCCTAGGTCCATCTACTCCACTACTATCATTCCCTTATACTCTATCCCTTTGGAAATATTGATCATTTTGATTCATCTCTACCAAAAACACCTCTGACTTGAAGAAGATACCTTGGATTAAATTTCCATACTTTATATTATTGATGTTTCCATCAAACGAGATGTTGCCAAACTATTTTGTGTTGACATGAAGCATCTAATATGACTTTCCATTTTTTGGGGGGGCTGTAGTACCTTGCATTGAATTGTATGGTACCTATAGATCATTTTCTTAGCCATGTTTATATGAGTAAGGTATTTTCTTAGTCATGTTTCATATAGAATTAGGATCATTTCCCTTTGCATTGTTTCATTTAAACCTTTTTCCACCTCAAAATTGTCCTAGGAATATCTCTATTGAACATTGGTACATTATTCCATCTTCTTCACTTTGAAAACATCTAATGGTGGAGCCTTCTTATGATGGTTTACCCTAGAGTAGTACCATTTTTCCATTTGGCACCCATCCTAATAATATTTAGCACCAAGATCCCATGGGAATTGAGAGTGATTTGAGGGGGGGGGTGGAAGGGGTCATATGGTATTCCACCTTCACGTCCAGGTTGGCCTTGTTTAGTAGAGAATAAATTATTATTGAAACCAAGATAAGTTCATTCATTCATCTTTATACTCAAATATCACTCACATGCCCACTCTATATATAGACCCATCTCGTCCTTGTTTCATTTTAATAGAAATGTGACCCCTTCATATTATAGGTCAAATAGAACTATGAATCCTTCATATTATAAGTCAATATATTACATTTGACTTCCAAAAACTAGTGATGCTACATCTCCCTTCCTCCACTCCTTTCCACATAAGGGTCATCATTCAAAATATCATTTTCCATCAATGTATAATGGATAAAGGAGCCTCCTCTTACATTATGTCCTTGTATTCTTGGTGGAACTTTAGATCTCCTGCTATTATTCCACCAATGATTGATTTTTGAGTCTTTGATGGTAGACCATATGAATCAATAAGAATTTTTCTTCATCCCCCAATTGAGTTGGGTGGTAACAATGTTTTAATTGATGTAGTGGTTGTGAAAATGCCAATAAAATCCAACTTGTTCCTTAGGCACAATTGTATGTACACTGTGAAAGTCACAATGCCTTACTCTTTTTGTAATGCAATTTCCACATGAATGATTCATTGTCACCATCAATCAATGCTCATATTATGATCCACAACCACATTTGACCGAAGATAATGTATCACCTTTAGTGGATCATACATAGTCTATCCCTACTATTTAGTTGGACAAACCTTCTTCACAATTGAATTATGTGGCCACTTCCACCATGTTTTTGATATCAAATCTCATAAAGAATGATCCTTTGACTCATTTTCATGAATTAGGATCGAAGATTAAAACTAGTCATTTATACATAGGGGTAACAAAGCCAATTTCACCCCCTATGTACAAAAGTGTTGGGTCCTACTTCTTCAACCATGATCTTTCCTAATGATGATAAATTCTTAGATGCCATGACATTTTTAGATACTCCTTAGGATAACCTCCATAATGGATCTCATAATCAATTTCACCCTAGGTCTATCTACTCCACTATCATTCCCTTAGACTCCATCCCTTTGGAAATATTGATCCTTCTGATTCATCTCTACCAACAACAACTATGACTTGAAGAAGATACCTTGGATTGAATTTCCATACTTAATATTATTGATGTTTCCATTGAATGAGATGTTGTCAAACTATTTCATGTTGACATGAAGCATCTAATATGACTTTCTAGTTGTTGTTTTGGGTGCAGGACATTGCATTGAATTTTATGGTACCTATAGATCATTTTCTTAGACATGTTTAGATGAGTAAGGTATATTCTTGAACTTTCATATAGAATTAGAATCATTTCCATGTTCATTGTTGCATTTAAACCTTTTTCCACCTTAAAATTGTCCTAGGAATATCCCTATTGAACATTGGTATGTTATTACATCTTCTTCACTTTGCACACATATGATGGCGGATCCTTCCTCTCATGGTTTACCCTAGAGTAGTACCATTTTTCCATTTGGCACCCATCCTAATAATATTTATCACCAAGAGCCCATGTAGCTTGATTTTTCATTTGGAGCTTCATTCTCATATGTAATCTAGTTCTAACCATTTCCATGGGGGCTCCCACCCCTTCATTTAGTTTTTTTTGGAAGTTTTTTTTTTTTACTCACTTCCATCTATTTCTTATTATTTTGTTTCATTTCTACAACAATTTTATCCAAACCATCTCCATTAAATGAGAGGCATGCACTTGAGTGTCCATTGATTTTTGTGTATATGTCACCTTGCTTTATTTTGATAATATGTTTTTGTGCATGGTTGGAAACCCATTTTATTTAAATGTTAGTTTCCACCTCTTATCTCTATCATTAGTTGATTTTTTCTTCATAAAATTATAAAATCCAAAAAAAATCATTTAAAAAACAAAACCTAGAGAAATAAAGAAACTATTGTGAATTAGGGACTTTTCCCAATTTGTTACCTACCCATCATTGAATATCCCCGTGCCCATTGACTATCCCCGCATCCATTTTAAATTATAAACAAATTTAAAATTAACTATCCCCACGCCCATTGTTAAGTATTGATCACCGTGTGGAGAAAAAGACACATTGTTAATTTTGATTATCGCGTGGAGACAAAGCTACCTGATAGGAGCGACCCTCAACAAAGCTACTCTTTTTGTGGAGATAAATATGGAGTGAGTACCCTCAATACTCTTCTCATGGAGACATATCCTGAATTGAGCAACATACTAGGAGATAGAGGGGAGTGTCATCCCTAGCTTGAGAAAAATTGGAGACAGAGGAGACCACGGTCAAACCTAGATCGAGAAACAATACAGAGTCAATGATAAGTTTTTCTCCCTATTGTTGAGTCATCAACTACATTTTATATTTTTCTCCCTCAATTGTTTTACCATGCTCTCGATGGAAAGTGAAACCATAAACTATAAACAATCATGGAAAAATATTTAGCATCCTAGGGTTGCATTATGAGATGGAACAAAATACTGATAAAACCCTAGATATTGATAACAATTGTATGTTATGTCCTAATAAGAGTGAAAACCATGTAAATATGGTCATTGATGGGGTAAATTGAGCACTAGGGTTTCTATCATTAATGGGGTAAAGGGACGAGGTGACCTCTACAAATTTCAATGAAACAACATAAATAAAATGGTCATGTTTTCTCTCAAAGGAGTTTGGATGGGACTCCACCAACCTAAAATAGTATAAGAAATTCCTGGAAGAAAAATGAAAGAAGCAAACTAATTGGAAAAATAATGCAATGACAAAGAACAACACGAAGGAAAATATGGGAGGGGAAGTTGTAGTTAGCAAACTTGCAAAATTGGGGAAGACTTGAAAAATTGGAAGTGATCTTGTTCTTATTTGAAATCCATGATTTTATACTCTCTCATGCCATTGGAAAGGTTATTAAAACCTAATTGTCTTATTAACTAAATATTACAAGGCCTTAGATATATTTTCCAATGCTTTATCAACCCAAGGCTTGATGTAACCCATCATGGGTCCCATTGGGACCTCCTATTTCACGCTTAAGGAAAATATTTCATTATGAAATTTTCTTAATTCTATGCATTGATCTTGAATCATTTAATCAATCCAAGAATTCTCAATAACCAAATCACTAAGCCATCATTTTATCTCATTTTTAGAGAAGTTGATAAATCATTGATTCAAAGAGTTGGTCAAATAAATATTTTTGGTGTCAAGGATGAAGGATTTGCTCATCAATTCCCATAGATCCATCAACTACTTCAATAGTTTTTAAATTTTGGTTGAAATTGTCACCTTAACCCCCTACAATAACCCTTGGGCTCATTTTTCTGTGGAAATTATCTTGGGATTGTCTTCAAGTTGTTCATATGGTGTCCTGACCAATGGTTACATAAACAATGGTTTAGGAATCCATGTAGATTCCAAATCTGTTATCCTCCTTTTCAAATTGGTGTTTTCCTCTACTTGATCCAAATTGGATTGCCTAATAATATGCCCTATGACATCATGTAACTTAAGGGATCCCTTTGCCCCTAATTATTTAACATCTAACAAGTTATTGATATTTTCCAAAATCTTCTTATCCATATGGACTCTCATTTCCATATAGGTTCCATTCTTCTTAATGACCTCCCAATTTCTCATATACATTTTTTCTTTCGATGTTGGATATTTTAGGGATTTCCCAAGGTATAATATTTCCCTCATTCCTATATAAGTTGGCATAAGTGATGGGTACTAAATTATCCTTGATTTTCTCCTCTATCTATTCTACTTCTTTTCACACAACCATATATATAAATATTTCTTGAAGGTTAAAAATATCAACATCAACTTAGAAGAGAATTCAATATCATATTGCTCTACTTCTATAGAGACTACTCTCTCTATATTTTAAAATATAGATACATGACACTACACTTAAATGATAAATTCCAACACCTGATGGTTTTAGGATTCATTTCATATTTGGTTTATCAACTTGAAATTAAAATTTGATACTTTGCAGCTAGTACCTTGAGTCAAATTCAAATATGAAATTAGGAATCATTAACATATCTACTAAAACATTTATTCTAACCTATAACAAATATACTAAATTCTCATAATTTGTTCTCATAACTAGAATGTTTTCATATCGTGTTGAGTATCCACTAAGCCTTTTTAGTATCATCAAGAAAAGTGTCATCCACTAACCCATTTTAGTATAATAGACCCTAAATATCCTCGCTAAGGATGCATTTCCTTCATCACCCTATCTACATCAATTCCCAAGCCTAATGTTTGGACTTTAATGCCTCTTTCTATCCTAACCAATTTCATACACCTCTCATTCACATGATTAAACAAAGGTTTATGAAAATGAGAGGTTCAAATGGATGTCGTAAAAAGAGTGAAGAACCTCAAGTTATGAAGAAGCCAATTGTCTTCATTTACATATTGACAGTCTTTGTACTGGAAAGATACCATTGTCTTTGTTGTTATATTCTTGTTTCTCATGCACCATTGTTAATGTACCTATCTTGAATAATGCAAGCATCTATTGTTCCATATAAGAGTTTGTCCTTTCCTTCAACTTGTATTGGCACTTATACTTGTTGCAAGAACACTTTTACATTTTCATATAGCTTCTATCTTGCCTTGTCATTGAACCTTGTCACTTGACCCATATTTAGATGAGGCCTTAGAACCCTTGGGATACCATTCATTAATTCTAAAGAATCTATCTTGTTGAGTATCCTCCAAACATTCATTAATTCTAAAGCATCTATCTTGTTGAGTATCCACTAAGTCTTTTTAGTATCATCAAGAAAAGTGTCATACACTAAGCCTTTTTAGTATCATAGACCCTAAATATCCTCGCTAAGGCTACATTGTTGGCATGCTTAACAGGAAGAATGTGCTTGTCATTGATGGAAATAAAAACATCGAACCAAACCTCGAGAGTATACAACAATCAAAGCTAAGAAGAAATAGAGATAGTGCTTTGCGCTTTCCAAAAGGGAAGCCGAGGTCCAAGAGATGGACTTGCAGGAGGGGAAAAGGTCGAGACCTTTGAAGACTTAGAAAACCTTCTAATTCAGAGAGATCAGAAAGCTTAGGAGGAAGAATGACAGTGGTCGTTGGATCATTAATCCTGAATACCCGATGACCATTAGATAAATGTCTAGTCACCAGAGGAAGCACAAAGGAGAAGTACAGATCTGATCCGTTGGATATGAGCACCGAGGATCAACAGTCATTGGATCTAGAAATAAATGCACGAAGGATAAGCCTTTGGATGAGCATAGGAGAGCGGACTTTTCAAAGTCTCGAAGTAAACAGGGACCGTCCATCGTCAATCCTGACAGGTGGCAGACGATCCTCAACTCCAGAGAAAATCACTTCGACGATTTTTCAGTTTCAGACTTGAAAAACCTGAAGTCCGGAGAGCTGGAGTAAGCGACAACCATCGGATTAGTTTGAAGTGGAAGGACATGATAAGCTAGAAAAGTAGCATCGAAGAAAGATCGAGTCATCGATATGAGAAAATGATCGACGAACAACATTTAGTTCAGGTCTAAAAGTTGTGAGGATGTTATAGTTCGGGGATTATCACTTCGGAAGAATTGGCGACTTGAAAAGTTGAAATACTCGAACTCTTGAAGGCCAAAGTCCCGAAATGAATGAGGATCCATGACAGCAAGGACACGTGGTGCAATGAGACAATGACAAGTTTCAAGTTGATTTGACATTTCAGGTACGTGAAAATCACAAATCCAAGTGACACGTGGTAGCTACTAGGCTCACGAAATGTCATCAAGTGATGTAAGTAAGTGACGTCACTCCGAGAGTTTTAATTCGGGATTTTAAGCACTAGAAAATGACAAATTCTCTAAAGTCCCAAATGTCGAAGTCCCGAAGTGGACACGAGACATCCGATCTGAAAGATCACTTCGGGAGCACTCTCATCCGTCGGTCTACTCCAGTGGAAGGATAGATTAAGTTGAAATATCCGAAGTCCGTAGATGTGAAAGGATCGTGAACATTGATCTAAAGGGGACACGCGTCGGTGGATTCTCAGCTCTGGGAAAAAGAAAAGGAAGGTTGAAAGGTTGGAAAATTGATATTTTCGAACCCTGAATACCCGAAGAGATTATAACTCTTGATTCGATAATACCACGCATCGTTAGATCATGGAATATGGGTGAAATTATCCATGATCAAGTAGAGTTTGAGAATCGAGACTCTCGAAGCTCGAAAGGAGAAATTGATCTCGTTTGGTGGTTTGGAGGGCCACATGTCACTTGGTCGTTGAGACTAAGGATCGTGTGTGGATGTAGGAAAGAAGGCAGGAAGAGAAAATAGATCGGATCGTTGATCGAGGAGCATATTCAATATCATGAGATTGATGGTCCCATCACATTGCGGGGCCAAAACATGGTCGGGTATTAATTTTTCTTGAGCAATCTGCAATCGAAACCATGGTTTTGGAGAAAGGATGCGTGGAGGCACGTAATGAATTGCGGGGTGAAAAGAGGGTTTCCCTTAAACCACCTATGGACATGCTTGGAATCACGTGGTCACATGACCTCATTGCCCAAGGTCATATCAAGGGAAGAGCTAGCACATCGCTAAGCTCCACTTCGGATTTCGGGAGATCGGGAGTTGGGAGAGTCGGGGTGACTCACAACAGATGACTTGAAACGCGAAGTCCCAAAGCAATTGGCCCCAAGTCACAGCCAATGGTCACGAGAAGGAAGGGGCTTAGGAGACAAAGGAGAGAAAACCAACTGACTGTAACTGCCAGAGAAGACAAAGAATTGTGATTGATAGAGAAACAAAATATTCTAGGATAGCTGCCAAAGAAGCCAAAGAACCTTGAATAACGACCAGAGAAGATGACGAGTTTGTATTATGATCAGGCATATGACTCGACATGTGTATGAAATGCAGAACAAATAACAATTTGTGTCACTTCGAGTGGGATGTCGGTGAGTAGGCAAAGACAAAGAGAAATACCATAAGTGGAGATCAGAGACACAGTGTATAGCATGCAGAGGCAACACAAAGTATAAAACCAAGAAAGAGAAGTTGAAAAGAATCAGTGTGCGAAGCAGGAGAAAGAACATAGGATAGAAGAGGAACAAAGAATAGAAGTTGGAAGAGGTAGAGGAGTCATGGAGCTATAACAGACCATATCAGAGACAGAGTAAGTGAGTAAATTTCTGCAAGATTCAATCAGGGTGGTAGGGTGGTGCTAGGGAGGATTGTAGTCCTCTAAATTCTAGTTGGTTCTATAATATATTTGGGGATTTGGTTCTTCCTTCTAGTGGGTGCTAGAGAAACTTGGGAGTTGGTGCTTCCATCTAGTTGCTGCTAGAGAAATCTGAGAGTTCGTGCTCTCTGCAAGTTGTAGCTTGCTATCAGATGTTGTAGCCTCATATTTGAGTTGGAGCTCAAATAATGTGATGTACATGAAAGTTGGAGCTTGATTGACATCCTAAAAAGAAGAGGTTTTCTCCCTTTATGGGTTTCCTCATGAGAAATATGTGTCTCTGTGTATTCTATGTGATGGATCAAATACTTTTTATCTGTGCATGTTAAGCTATCAGTAACACATTAAATAATAATTTAGAAAGATTCAGAAAAGAACAAAAAGTTTAAGATTATATTATAATTGATTCACCCCCCCTCTTAGTTATATATCCAACAAATGGTATCAAAGCAGGTTCCTTTTATTTAAAGGTAGATCAGTAATCTTAAACATGACAATTCATGAAGAAACTTCAACCAATAAGGCCCCTATTCAATGGAACAAACTTTGCCCTCTGGAAATTTAGGATGAGAACCTACATAATGGCTTTAGGTGAAGATGTATGGGATGTGGTAGAGACTGGTTATATAAAGCCAGTTGTACTAGCTAATAAGGATGACAAGATATAATTCAGCTTCAACACTAAAGCTATGAATGTTATTCTGAGTGGGCTTGTAGAAGCAAAATTTGTCAAAGTCATGCACTGTGACTCAACAAAAGTTATGTATAACAAGATGATAAGTAGTTATGAAGGTGACGAGAAAGTGAAAGACGCAAAACTTCAGACTCACAGACTGAAGTTTGAGAAGTTAAAGATGGATGAAGAGGAAACTGTCAGTAAGTAATTCTTACGTATAGAAGAACTTGTCAACACTATGAAAGGGCTAGGTGAAATGATAGTTGATTCTTTTCTAATCCAGAAAATATTAAGATCTCTTCTTGATAGATTTAACTCAAAGGTCTCCACTATAGAGGAAGTAGTTGATCTCAAAACGTTGACACTAGATCAACTTCTTGGAACCCTAACTGCTTATGAAATGAGAATCACCAAAGGCAAATCCACTACAAGAGAGGTATCTTTTAAAGTAGAGAAAAACACAGACTCCGATATAGATGAGATTGAAGCAAATTTTGTGAGAAGATTGAACAAAGGATCAGGAAAATACATATGTAAACTTCCTTTCAAATGTTTCAAATGTGGTAAGATAGGTCATTTTGCATCTAAGTGTCCTCAAAAGAGAAAATATCAGACATATGATGATGAAGAGAAGCACAAACACAAAAAGGTCTATAAAGAGAATAATTTTAATAAGAAAAGCCTTTGTGTAAACAATGATGATGATCCCTCAGATGATGAAAGTAGTGACTCTTCTATTGAAGATAAAATAAATGATATCATTCTAATAGCGATAGAAGATCTAAACACTGAAGATATAGGAAGTGAGTTCATTGACTGTGAAGCAGAAGTAGATATTGAAGGAGAACTTGTCAGTGCCATGGAAGAGATTGAGAGACTCAGAGAAAAGAAAAGAAAACAAAAAAAATTATTGCTCAGGTATGAGAAAACATGCAAGGAACCATTTAAATAAATTACTATGTTGAAGGTTAAGTTAGAATAATATAAGAAGATTGAAGACATACTCAAATAACAATTGGAGGAAGTTGAAACAAAAGGTGAAAAATTGGAAGCTGAAGTAGTGAATGTTAGAAAATATCTAGAGAAATTTCAAGCCTTATATCATCAGAATCTAACAAGTATTAAATCCTTAGAAGGATTATCCTCCATTCTGAATCAGCCAAGGAATTCAAAGTTGAAAATTGGTTTGCGTTATGAAGAGGGATCAAGTAGTGGTCAACTAAGCAACAAAGAATCCATCAAGTTCGTCAAATATACAACTACTAACAACAACAAAGATGCAGAAACAAAGGAAGAGAATCAACCTCCAAGGAGGAGTGAAGGAAAAACTACCAGAACTAAATCTAAAGAACAAATAAATAATACACTTTATGCTCAAGAAAATCATCAGCATGGAAGAAATCGACCTGCTTAAAGGGGACAACTATTTTCCAGGTACACAGATTTTTTTATGGATATTGTTTTTACTTCTCTAACATTGACCACAAAGATGTAAATTGTTCTCTAAGATTTAGACATGAGCAATCAAGACAACCAAGAAAGAAATACCTATCTCGACAAAGAATGAGACAACCAAGTTGCAAACAACCACGTACTGCAAATCATGTGATGGCTGGGAAAAAGACGCAAACTAAGCATAAAATTCGTTATGATCCTTTTTTCAATGAACCAGAATGTTACATCTTCCATTATTATGGACATAAAGCTACAGACTATTTCTTAAAGAACTATAAGCCAGATTCAAATCACAGAGCTGAAAACATCAAGGTTTGGAAGAAGAATGAAAATAACAAGTGTGGATTGGTGTTGTCAGCTCAAAGACAAAAGGACTCCCGGTTTATTGACATCAGATGCTCTAGTCATATGACAGGTGACAAAAGTACGTTCCTATCACTCAAGGAAAATAAATTAGGAAGTGTGACCTTTCGAAATGATGCTCAAGGAAAGATCATAGTTAAATTTATAGTAAGCTTAAGTAATGGAAGAAACAAAGCTCAATACGTATTATTTGTTGATGGTTTAAAGAATAATATTATTAGTGTCAGTCAAATATGTGACAAAAGATGTGAAGTCACTTTCACTTCCAAGAATTGTAAAATAAAGACAATAAACACAGGAGAGCTGCTTGCAAAAGGGGTTAGAACTGAAAAAAATGTATAGGTTCTGAGGGAAGATAAGGAGAAATATCATTTAAGAAAAATTGATGAAAGTTGGTTATGGCACATAAGGCTTGGACACCTGCATTTTGATCATACTGTCAAACTGAATAATGAAGGCGTTGTGAAAGAACTTCCAAAAATATCTAAGCCTAATAACTCTGTATGCGAGTCTTGCCAAATGGGGAAGTTGACTCGTGCTTAATTCAAATCGAAGAGTTTCACATATTCAGAGAAACCGCTTCAACTTGTTCATATGGATATGTGTGGACAATCGCGAAAAGAAGGAACTAGAGGATAACGTTACTTTATGCTGATCATTGATGACTTCTCCATACGTATGTGGGTTGCCTTTCTGAGAGAAAAATATGATGAGTTTGATAAGTTCAAAACGTTTAAGGCATTAGCCGAGAATCATACAGGAAGAAAGTTAAAGGCAATTCACTCAGACAGAGGAAGATAATTTCTTTCAATATATTTCAAAGAATTATGTGATAGGCATGGAATTAAAAGAGAATATACTATTCCAGGTACTCCTCAACAAAATGGAGTTGTAGAATGCCAAAATAGATCAGTTCAGTAGATGGCAAGGGCTATCATGAATGAAAGGGACATTTCAAAAACCTTATGGGTGGAGGTTGTTCACACAACTATTCATATTCTGAACAAAGCCCATCTAAGGCCGAATAGTGATAAAACTCCACATGAGTTGTGGTTTGGTCGACCTACATCCATTAAGCACTTCAAAGTATTTCGAAGTAAATGCTACATCAAAAACAATGATGATCATCTGGGAGAATTTGATAGTATATCGGATGAAGGTATCTTCTTAGTATATGCAACGAACAGTAAAGGATACAGATGCTTTAACAAAATAATGCATAAATTAGTAGACTGTATTGATGTTCGAATTGATGAAGAAGCTCCTGTAAAACATCAACAAAGAATAAGCACTAAGAAAGATGAAAAATATGATGAGAATAATGAAAATGAAGAACAAAAAACCCTAGATTCACAAGAATAAGATGAATCAGGTGAATAAGAGACACCCAAACAAGAAGAGTCGGGACAAAAATCAACATCAAATCCTTCCTCCAGAATTACTCAAAAGAATCATCCTGAAAGTCAAATAATTGGTGAGAAAGACAAGGGTGTACAAACCAGGAGGAGGATAATCAAAGACACCAAGAAATCACATATAGCCTTCATATCCATGGTGGAATCCAAGAACTTCAATGAAGCCAGTGAAGATGTAAATTGGTTAAAATCAATGAATGAGGAACTGGACCAGATTGAAAAGAATGACACTTGGGAACTTGTTCCAAGGCCAACAAATAAAAATGTAATAGGATCCAAATGGGTCTACAAAAATAAGATGAATGAGAAAGGAAATATTGTAATAAATAAGGCTAGATTGGTCTTCAAAGGATATGCTCAAATAGAAGGACTGGACTTTGTTGAAACATTTGTGCTCATAGCAATATTAGAAGCTATTAGAATGTTTCTTTCATATGCTTGTCATAAACAGTTTAAAGTCTATCAAATGGATGTCAATTCATCTTTTCTAAATGGAGATATAAAAGAAGAAGTCTATATGGAAAAACCAGAGGGTTTCCAACTGTCAGATAACCATGAATTTGTTTGCAAGATGAAGAAAGCCTTATATGGGTTGAAACAAGCTCCTCGTGCCTGGTATTACAGTCTGGATAAGTATATTCAAGACAAAGGGTTCAAGAGAGGAACATTTGACAACAATCTATATATCAAAAAATAGGGTGATGATTTTCTCATTGTGATGGTCTATGTATATGACATCATCTCCGGAAGCAATAATGCTTCATCGGTACAATGGTTTTCCTCTTCCATACAATCTAAATTTGAAATGTCTATGATAGGGGAACTGTGATTTTTCCTTGTTTTGCAAATTACTCAGAGGTATGAAATATTATTTCTTTCTCTGGAGAAATATCTAAGAGAAATGTTGAAAAGGCTTCAAATGGAAGATTCTACACCTATGAGCACACCTATGGTCACTGGATGCAAGTTAAGAAAGGATGATGACTCACCTGATGTTGATCAAATTTCCTATAGGTCTATGATAGGGAGCCTATTGTACATCAAAACATCTCATCTAAACATAATGCATGTTGTTGGAATGGTGGGAAGGTATCAAGCTGCACCTAAACAGAGTCATTTGTTAGCTGTCAAAATAATATTCAGATACTTGAAAGGAACAATGAACTATGGCATATGGTATCCTAGAAACCAAAATTTTCAACTATCAGTCTATTCAGATGTTGATTGGGATAACTGCGTGAATGAAAAGAAAAGCACGAGTGGAGGTGCATTCTTCTTAGGAGATTCTCTTGTAGCATGGTTAAGCAAGAAGAAAGGTTCCATTTGTTTATCGACTACCAGAGTTGAACAAATTGCAGCCGCCACTTGTTGTACCCAAGTATTATGGATGATTTAGACACTTGCAGACTTGGAGGTAAACTATAATGCACCAATTCCAATCCATTATGATAATACTAGTGCAATTAGTGTGTCAAAGAATCCTGTATTTCACTCCAAGACAAAGCATATACCCATCAAGTATCACTTCTTGAGGGAACAGGTGACCACCATTGTTGTTTCTTTGCATTATATTCCATTGAAAGATCATATTGCTGATATCTTCACTAAACCTCTTACAAAAGCTCAGTTTGAGTATCTACGTCAAAAGTTGGGTGTGACCCTGTTACAAAGTTAAATAGTCCATCCGGTCAGGGGGAGTATTTGTTGGTTGAATATATGATACCTTCAAAAACTACTGAAATCGCTCAAGGGGAGCATGTTTTCTTTGACATTGATGTCAAAGGGGGAGAAAAGGTGTGGTTTGGATGCTACAGTTGGAGGTCCAAGAAGAATAGTGTAGTCCTTCAAGGTTTCCATAAATGCCAAAGGGGGATATTGTTGGCATGTTTAACAGGAATAATGTGCTGGTCATTGATGGAAATAACAACAACGAACCAAACCTCGGGAGTATACAACAATCAAATCTTAGAAGAGATAAAGATAGCACTTTGCGCTTTCCAGAAGTATAGTCGACGTCTAAGAGATGGACTCGCAGGAGGAGAAAAGGTCGAGACCTTTGAACACTTAGAAAAACCTTCTAAGTCAGAGATATCAAAAAGCTCATGAGGAAGAATGATAGTGGTCGTTGGATCACCAATCTCGAATACCTGATGACTATTAGATCAGCGTCCAGTGACTAGAGGAAGCACATAGGAGAAGTACAGATCTGATCCATTGGATATGAGCGTCGAGGATAAATAGTCGTTGGATACAGAAATAAATGCACAAAGGATAAGCCTATGGATGAGCATAGGAGAGTTGACTTTTCAAAGTCCCAAAGTCCCTACGTAAGAAGGGACCGTCCATCGTCAATAATGATAGGTGGCACATGATCCTCAACTCCGGAGAAAATCACTTTGAGGATTTTTCAGTTTGAGACTTGAAAAACTAGAAGTCCGGAGAGCCGAAGATCTAGAGTAAGCAAAATCCATCAAATTAGTTTGAAGTGGAAGGACATAATAAGCTATAAAAGCAGCATCGCAGAAATATCAAGTCTTTGATCTGAGAACATGATAGAAAAACAACGTTTAGTTCAAGTCTAAAAGTTGTGAGGAGGTTATTGTTCATGGATTCTCACTTCGGAAGAATTGGCGACTTGAAAAGTTGAAATACCTGTATTCCTGAAGGCCGAAGTCCCAAAGTGAATGAGGATCCACGTCAGCAAGGACACATGGCGTAATGAGACAATGAAAAATGTCAAGTTGATTCGTCATTTCAAGTACATGCAAATCACAGATCCAAGTGACACGTGGAAGCTACTGGGCTCATGACACATCATCAAGTGATGTAAGTAAGTGACGTCACTTCGGGAGTTTCACTCCAGGATTTTTGCTTCGGGAGTTTCACCACTAGAAAATGAAAAAATCTCTAAAGTCCAGAATGTCGAAGTCCCAAAGTGGACACGAGACATACAATCTGAAAGATTAGTTCATAAGCACTCTCATTCGTCGATCTACTCCAGTGGAAGGATAGCGTAAGTTGAAATATCCAAAGTCCAGAGACGCGAAAGGATCATGACCGTTGATCCAAAGGGGACACACGTCGATGGATTGTCAGCTCCGAGAAAAATAAAAGGAAGGTTGAAAGGTCGGAAAGTTGAGATTTATGAACCCCAAATACCCGAAGGGATGGTGACCATTGATTCGATAAGACTACACATAGTTAGATCGTGGACTCTGGGTGAAATTCTCTGGCAGCAAGTGGAGTTTGAGAATTGAGACTCCCGAAGCTCGAAATGTGAAATTGATCTCGTCCAGTGGTTTGGAGGGCCACATGTCACTTGGTCGTTGAGACTAAGGATCGTGCATGGATGGAAAAAATATGGAAGGAAAAGAAAATAGATCGGAACCGTTGATCGAGGAGCATCATCAATATCGTGATATCGACAGTCCCATCGCATTGCGGGGCCAGAACATGCTCAGGTCTTAATGTTTCTTGAGAAAGCCACAATCGAAACCATGGTTTTGGAGAAAGGATATGTGGAAGCTCGTAGTGAGTTGGGGGATGAAAAGTGAGTTTCCCTCAAATCGCCAATGGACGCGCCCGCAATTGCATGGTCACATGAACTCATCACCCAAGGTCATATCAAGGGAAGAGATAGCACATCGCTAAGCTCCACTTCAGATTTTGAGAGATCAGGAGTTGGGATATTTCGGGTGACTCATGACAGATGACCCGAAATGTGAAGTCCCAAAGTGATTGGCCCCAGGTCACAGCCAGTGGTCACGAGAAGGAAGGGGCTTAGGAGACAAAGGAGCCAAAACCAACAGACTGTAACTGCCAAACAAGACGAAGAATTGCAACTGACAGAGAAACAAAATATTCTCAGGATAACTGCGAGAGAAGCAAAAGAACCTTGAATAAGGACTAGAGAACATTTGGTGTCACTTCGAGTGGGATGTTGGTGAGTAGGAAGAGAACAAGAGAAGTACCAAAAGTGGATATAAAAGACTCATTGTATAGCATGCAGAGGAAACACAGAGTATAAAACCAATAAAGAGAGTATGAGAAAAATCGGTGTGCGGAGAAGGAGAAAGAACAGAGGATAGAAGAGGAACAAAGAATAGAAGTTGGAAGAGGTAGAGGAGTCATGTAGCTGTAACATACCATATCAGAGATAGAGAAAGTAAGTAAAGTTTTGCAAGATTCAATCAGGGTGGTAGGGTGGTGCTAGGGAGGATTGTAGTCCTCTAAATTCTAGTTGGTTCTAGAAAATATTCAGGGAGTTGGTGCTTCCGTCTAGTTGGTGCTAGAGAAACTTGGGAGTTGGTGCTAGAGAAATCTGAGAGTTGGTGCTCTCTGGAATTTGTAGCTTTCTATCATAGGTTGTAGCCTCATATTTGAGTTGGAGCTCAAAGATTGTGAGGTACATGAAAGTTGGAGCTTGATTGATATCCTAAGAAGAAGAGGTTTTCTCCATTTATGTGTTTCTTCATGAGAAATATGTGTCTCTATGTATTATGTGTGATGGATCAACTATTTTTTATCTATGCATGTTAAGGTATCAGTAACACATTAAATAATAATTTAGAAATATTCATAAAAGAACAAAAAGTTTAAGCTTATATTATAATTGATTCAGCCCACCCTCTTAGTTATATTTCCAACATGCATTTCCTTCATCGCCCTATCTACATCAATTCCCAACTCTAATGTTGGGACTTTAATAACTCTTTCTATCCTAACAAATTTCATACACCTCTCATTCACTTTATCATACAAAGGTGTATGAAAATGAAGTACAAATGGATGTCATACGAAGAGTGAAGACCCTCAAGTTACGAAGAATCCAATTTCATAAAAGATACCTTATTATAACAAGCCAATTAGGGAAGTATTGAACAATGTGTCAAGAATTAGGAAATCCTTGTTTAACTCTTAAATTTCTTCACGAGCATGTTTTGACATATCCATTGCTTGAAAGAAAATAAGAAGTAAATGAAGGTAGAACACAAGTTCTGATAAGGCTAAGTATGGAATTGATTTTGGATTCAAGAATGACCTAGATTGTAAGATTTTATCATTAAACCTTGCTTATAAGAGGAAGTTCAATGATTGGGTGCCTTTTAGGGTCACCAATAACCTTTTTCATCTTAAATTCTTCCATGGTTTTCACAAATATTACAATCTAGGCCATTCTATAAAAGTGAAGACTCACACCCCAAAGCATACCAATATAACAATAATGGGATGCCAAGTATGATATGAATCAAGTAAACAAGGACCCAAATAAGTTTCTTACATACAATAGAATCAATTATATTCTCCAAGCAAAACATGGGTTCCCTGAATATTTGCTCGCTAACTTATCTTCTCATTTTTTCGAGTGTTGGTACCACAAACTTATATTCACATAATAACTTATCTTCTTGTTTTAATGAGTGTAGGTAACACCAAATAGGTATATGTTGGATCTATATTCCTCGAGTGATGATCAAGATATACTCCGAGAGGTTGAAAGTGAGACATGTTGTACTATATTTACCGGTTCTAGATCAACTAGATCTGAAAAGGTAAGGAAAAGATTTTGTATACACATGCAATTATGATGCTGAGAGCATGGGTGAAATTGAGTTTCCCTTGAGGTATAGACATCTAGTGCAATGATGGGTACCTAAGGAGCTACCTGAAGTGGACACAGATTTCATCATGAGTGGGAGGATGTATCACATTGCTCCTTCGTCCATACATGGATTGGGGTTATTTTCCATGGATGGCATAAAGGTCGGCTATGGAACTATAACTGAATTGATGGAGTATGTCGGGACATTATACAAATATAATCATTGTTCGATGTTGGTCTGATATACGTGAAGTATGCAGAGATATGGAGTTGCTGCAAATTATATACAACTAGTAGATAACAATCAAAATAAAGGGGCAACTATGTATATTAATGGAAGGCCAAAAGATTATGGAAACATTGTGGGATTTATAAATAGTACACAACTAGTGGCAACAACTAAGCAATCAAATTGCATATTTGAGGGACGCGAAGGAACTCGTATATTTGTATGTGCAACAAAAACAATAGTTCCAGGTGAAGATTTTTTGATCGATTACAAATTAAAACGAATAGATGGAGGGGGTGCGATATGGGGGTAAATATATTACATACTATTCAACTCAACCTTTGATCAATCATTTTTATAATTTATCTCTGCAATATTTCAATTTTTTACTGCATATATTTCATTTTTCATAATTTATTTTCTGATATTACTGCAGTATTTCATTTTTTTTCAATGTTCCAATTACTTTCATAACTTTTGTTGATTAATTTATTGTGTCAACATCTGTCCAGGGTGACCATGAAAAATCACATGCTACATCTGTCTAGGGTGACTATGGAAAGGCACCCATTGTGCCTCAACAAGTAAATGTTAAATATAGTAACAACTTATGACTACAACAACTAAATTTCTGAAATTTCATTATTTATTTTCTGGTATTATTGCAATATTTCATTTTTTTAATGTTACAAATGAATTTCATAACCTTTTTTGATTGATTTATTGTGTCAACATCTGCCTAGGGTGACCATAGAAAATCACACGCTACATCTGTCCAGGGTAACCGTGGAAAGGCACCCGTTGTTCCTCAGCAGGTAAATGTTAAATATAGTAACAAGTTATGACTACAATCACTAAATTTCTCAAATGTTAAAGTTCATCTCATTAATTTTATTCATTAATGTATTATGACATGGTCACCATGGGAAGTCACCCACTCGAAGTATATTAGAGAAGGGTGACTGTGGGAATTCACTGGCCGCACAAAAACATCAAGTAATTGTTAGTGCTTAATAATAACTAAATTTGATTACAATATCTAAATTTTTTTGATGTTAAAATTATTTTAATTTCATTTATTGTTTGATGTTTTTAGTCCAGTACAGTTGATTTGGATGATTAAGAGCTTGAGGATGAAATAGTTTATTCCACTGACCCAATAGAAACTGTCATGAAGTCCTTGAAGAAGGAAAACATAGAATATCTAGGTTTTTTTCTCAAAAGACCCATGACACAGGAGGGCGGGGAAATAATTACAGAGCTAAAAAATCTAATAATTTTTTTTGGGGCAAGTGACATCTTCACATATTTGATCAGCTATGACAATTTCATATCTTTTTTTTTGTTTTATATTTTCTATATGATTTGATAAACTATTTTTTTTCGTTTGTAGGATTTTTTAAACCCCGTGCCCCGAGAACCTGCTGAGCATGCAACTGTTGTAGGTAGCAGTGATGGTCCAATGCAACAAAAAAGTCGATAAAGAAAAGTACAAATGAGGCTTTTTGACCCTCCTAAAGTTCCCCTCGAATCCATTGATGAGGGCACTGATGTTGACCAACATGACACGTCGAAGCATGATGAGCCGGAGCCTGGGACTCCAAATGACTCCGGAGATGAACGTATTGTTGATGGCAATGAAGATATTCATGGAGCAACATGAATTAAAAGAACCATATCACTATATCTCACCTTTCTAGTGGATGACACATGTGTTCCGATCAAGATTCAGAAGATTGCAGTTATTTGTTAATTAATTGATTCATTTTTATCATGAAATTGAAATGCACATTTGTTGAGATTATTATAAATTAATGGATAACACGTTTCTGTAGGAAACAATGTTTTCTACAAAAACTTGAATGACAAAGCATTGGATTTGTTTGTCCCCACCATTTGCACATAGTGGAATACCCAAGATAGCGAAAAGAAAGATGAATTGATAGGCCACATGGTAAACTTGTTCGGAAATATGTTCAACAAGAAAGTGGTTACGAAGTTAGTCAATGAGAATTTAAAATATACCAGAGCCCAATATAGGGAGAAATTGCAATTAGACCTCAAGAATTAGCGCCCTCCCATGGTTCCAGAGAAAGAGTGGAAGGCCCTAATAGAGGATGCAAAGGAGAGCTTGTTTAAAAAACAATGAAGACATCCACAACCTGGTAAAGCAAGGTACAAGACATGTCATATTGTTAGTGAGATATGCTCATTTATGTTTTTCTTTCTTGTTTTAAGTAACAATTATGATATCTAATGTTTTTCAAAAATTCCATATATAGGATACCTGACACCTCCAAAGCAACCAAGGATAGAGTGGAACACCATGGGAAGCATAAACTAGGCCACGGTGGCTATGGAAAACTAAAATCCCAAATCATAAGAATTAAATTATTAAATGTGGTGAATATTTATTTAACAGTAGCGAACAAATATCTGTTTTTGTTATTGGTAATTTTAATGGTGTTATGCATTGTAGTTAAATATGTTTAAAACTGTTGCCACCGAGGAGGACCTAAATCCTGGTTTCAAGCATGGTTTTAAAAGTGTGATTGAATATCGAAGAAGCTTGGGCAAACTCCAATCTCCCCAACCACACAAATGCAGGTATATAAAATGAATAAGGAAACCGTAGTAGCATGCTTGTAAAGTCTATTCATATTTTATTATATCACCCTTAACTAAGTATTCATGTTTGTTTTCAAGAAACAATGCAACTGCAACACTGAATCTAGCGGTATTCAACAGACACCACTTCATACTAGGGAGCACATGTCCAATGATAGTGGGGAGCAGAGTACCCATTCCGGTATGTATGCTTCAGAATTAGAAATATTTACTATGATTGTAGATATTTATTTCCTGAATTATACTTATGTATTATCTTCTTTAAATGGAAGAGCATGTAGCTCAGGAGGGTGAACTACAAGAGGAACCAAGTGGACAAGAAATTAACACACCCACTGTCACAACTACACAGACAGGTAAAGAGCAATATTGTAATGTTAATCAAAATAATGAAATAGTTATTTCAAATATATTTCAACATATCGATATGATCATTTTCGGTGTTGTAGTTCATGCCCCTGCACAACTACCTCCATTCCCTTCTCAACGACGTACTAGAAGTATGGTACATGAGTGCATGGAAACACAAACAATAGAAGGACATGGCGCAGGAAATACAGTGTCAAAGGATGATTATGATATCCCAATTTTCAATTTTATGAATGTAAAAAAATATAAATCAAAGAAAAACTATATGTATAAATTCATGACTTGTATTTGGATGTTTATCGATGTTGCTAGTATGAATTTTTTTTTATATAAATTATTGCATTATGCTTCAATGTTTATATGTTCATATGTTTTGATGACTAGCCTAGTTATGCATGATTGTCTATATGTTTTATATATAAACAAAATCATTTATTGGGTATGGGAAATTGAGAG
>ML777021.1:653370-668089 GCA_009831015.1 Picea engelmannii | reverse complement strand
GCTTCCACCTTCATGTGGTTGGCCCTGTTCAGTAGAGAATAAACGTTTCTTGAAAAAAAGAGAATCCCATGAAGGTATGCGACCACTTAAGTTTTTTCTAGAGTATTTTACATAACTAAATACATGTTTATTTGCTTATATATTATTTACTCATATAAACAATTTGTCTTTTATGATTCATGCAGGTCTTGGTGATGGAAATGCATCTCATGGACAACTCTTATCAAGTTGTATGGGATAATGGATTTGGATAAAGGACTATGATAAGGTAACGGTTTTGACGTGTTTTTTAAAGTTTATAACTCAATGTAGAACTTATGGAGACATAGAAATGTAAAAATACAATTTTGATTATTGTTAAGATATTCATATTTTATAGGACATTACTAGCATCAAATTAATGTATGAGACCCCTATGTTTGTGGGATGCATAGAGGATTTATTCATTGTTCCACAAACAAGCGGGTCTTATACATCAATTTCCTGTCTCGCTAGGTTGTGACCTATCAAGAAATTTTTGAGATATAAGTAATTTTATAAGTTGATGTGAAATAATATATAGACACATAAACATATTTTGATCAACCATTGAAATATTTCACCTACAAATATACTTTGGCATGTTTCTAGGACCATTTATCTCCCCATGTATATTTTGATCCTTCTAGGGGCCAAAGGGTAATGATTAACTTATCTTCCTTGATTTTTTCCTCTCCTCAAAAATATATTCAATGCAACTCTTGCCCCTCCAAGTGGGCCAAAACCCCCACTATCATCCAATATTAAATCTCCAAATGATGCCACTGCATCCAATGCTTGTTCAATAAGGGGGCCTCAAATATTTATTATGTAAAGGAGCTCACAAGGTCAATTGAAAACCCAATGTACTTCATCGAGGGATACTTCATACACCAATCGTCATGCCTCCTAAATTCTAATGCATGAAGTGTTCTTCATCTGTGGGTACATTCCCAAAAGTGTGTGATGAAGCCTACATTATAGGCCCACAAATTTGACTCCAAAACTCTCTTCAAAACCTCCATGTGATACATTACTTTATGGTGAAGGTCAAGTATATATAAGATAATAAATTACCTTTTTCCTCTAGTCTTCTCCATTACTTTCCTCCCCTATCTCCATTGTGAGGAAAGTCTAGCGTACTACTGCCACATGTGTCTCGTTGCAGAAGGGTTCTCTGGCATTCCTTGTTTCCTAAGTCTACTCCAATGATGAACTATAGGTGAGATGATTCATGTGTTGATGAGATGACATGGTAGAGCATTGCTATAAAAGCATATTTAGGCACAGATATCCCCTGTATGTGTTCACAAAATTCCCGATACTTCTGAAAGAACCTTAATCAAGATGTTGATTACACTTGAGGAGGTCGATACTATTCCAAATTGAGGAAGAGAATACACTCAAGTCAAAGTTCATGACCAATATAGGGTCACTTACTTCTTGAGAAAAGGGAATCATGAAGAGAAACAACAATAAATTTATTCATATCCCCTGTATGTATTCCTTACATAGCTACAAAGTGATTCATTATGGTTTGAAACAAAACATCGAATGCTTGAAATTATAAACAAATTCATGAATGAAGTCAATATTTTGTTCATAAATTAAGTTGGACAGGCCTAGCATTACAAGGATAACTCCCATAAATACTCCATAAATAATCAATCATTCAAGATGAGGTGAGGAAAATAAGTCTTCATGAATACATCTATGGTAGAGAGATGATGTTTGATCAGTAATGAAAACAACCTAACAACTTGCATAACTTGCCAATGAAAACTTAGTGAAAATGTCATCTTAGTCTCAATGCTCCATCAAAGTTATATTGTTGTTTCCATGGCACAATCCTGCATACTTCAACATTAGTTCATTTGTTGCATGTTGTCAATAGGTACAAAGTGACAACCTAAATCTTCAAAACATAATTGACTTTACCCAAGACAAAATGGCAAAGAAGAGATCAAAATATACTCTCAAAGTGTCTATTATGAGTGTGCTTAGGTCTGAACCAGCGATGTTGTAGGCGACATTCATTCCCAGTTGTCATAAAATATCAAAATCTAGAAAGAGAAAGTTCAAAACATTAAATGTAAAATGATGTGTATGTTGCTCATAAGCCTCAGAGATAGCAAAGATACCAAGGAGGTTTTTATTATCTCAAACATGATGGTCCAGACCTCATTTGTTTCTAACCTTAACTATGTTCATAATTCAACCCCAAATTAATCTATTAGGTTGTTGTTTTGGTGCAGGTGTTGGAGGAGTATCAGTGCTTGTATAATCTTCCCAACAGTACAACCATAATCTACCACAAATAAGTTAATTGTTTCACCCTTCAATATACCCTCTAGTTTGTTAAGAATATGCCTTAATTTAGGGAAATCCTAGGTTTATAATCCATCCAATCTAGGTCACCAAAATTGTGCTGAGAATATCATTTTGGAGGGCCAAAAAAAGATGGTGGAGATGTTGGTTTTACTATGTCACCATGGAAATATAGCACTCCATGACAAATGACAAGTCCTCTTGTATCTTGACTATGTATGCCAAGTAAATTATGCATCATGCTATAAATAATGCCCCATGCTTCCAGTTTAAACTATCAAATGTCACGTCAAATATTTGTTTTGGATATTACAGAAAGGTTGCATAGAAAACTTGTTTGATGAAGGAATCAAGTCACTAAAGGTTATGCAACACGAAGATGAAGCCTGTGAATCATAATGATCCTGGATATAAGTCTCCAGGTGCCCTCTTGGCTGGTCAATTTAGACCAGAAATGATACCTCCCACAACGTTACCAGTACATATCACATTGGAGTTGACAACTAGTAGGTACTTTTGTTGGTATCATGTGCCTGTAAGTGCCCGTAAGTTCCTCATATCAACCACTATCGTCCCTCCTTGAGAGTCTCTGTCCTTGAAGTAGGATAAGGGATTGGTGTTAGACATCAAATTTGTGCATGAATCAACAATAAATCATATTTTTCATTAGGTACAATACTAAGGCTTATGAGTATCATGAATATGGGGACTTATGTATCATATCATTGTTTTCAGAGACTAGAAAACTATCAATTTTTTTTTTAAACCTACAGAAGTCTCTCTATAGCGACATATGTTCGTCACAAGTATGGCATATGCATCTCAAGTATGTCATCTACGTCGAAATCCATTGGTAGGTTTTCTACTCTGCCATAGAACGTTGTTTCTATTTCCACGGAACTTCATCGCTATTTCCATAAAAACGTAACTCCTTGCGATGAACTTGCGTCTCTATAGAGACGAATGTTCATGGAAAGAAGTTAAATATTTTCTACGAGATTCCATATTTCCGACGTATGTTCGTTGGTCTATTGATGATCGTTTGTCGCAATTACGACAATGTCAACAAAAAAATTTAACATAAAATATTTAGGATGATGACAAGTGGTGGCCTGATTTCATCAATGTTTCCATGAATAATCTTAGTGCAGAGATATAGCGACATAAAAATTTGCACGAAAAATATTGTTTTCCTTCGTGGAAAGTGCAACAGATATGTGTGGCAATAGAAACAAAAAACTGTGGCAAATTTAGTCATATGTAGTAGTGCATCGGAGGAAAAAACTAGTAAACATAAGATATATTCTATGAAAATATGAGTATCCATTGCACATTGTTATACAATGTAAATGTTTCATGAAGTTAAAAATTGAATGGTGTGTGGTGACTTGGTATGCCACGATATTGGAATCATGGGGTATCAGTGTCTATGTGTACAACAATGTGTTCATAAGGTGGGTCTCCAACGATCCAACAACATCAGTGGTCGACATCCCGATTTGTTGGTGGGCCAATATCCGGGATATGGAAAATGTTCCCGTGCATGGTTCCAATCAGTAGAGGTTTCATCATGTGATTATCCTACCTAATGTTGCATGGGATAGTTTGTGACAATGCCAAATGTCGGGGTGGCATCGATGCCATTAGATTGGATGTTTTTGTTCGAAGGTATAAGAAGGTCAGCGGTGTGGTTTAATCGGTGTGGCTTGAACAAGTGTCCCATATGATGATATCCAATAGTAATTATGAACTGTGACGTATCCAAAGTTTTTTTGAAAAGAGGGTAAAGACGAAATTTTTGTGGTTTATATACGGTTTATGAAAAATCTAATTGTTCAGTAAGTTATAGAAGCACCATTGCAGGCCAATTCCTTTGCAAAGCAATTTCCTCTAGATGTAACTAAAACTACATTAACTGTTTTTTTTTCGTTATTAAAATGGAATTTTTCCAACACAACAAAAGTAAGAAAAATGTAAATGTTGAGGAGGAGGATTTAGTGGACAAAGACAAGGATATATTTGATCTGGTCCTATCTTTTGATTCTTTATCATGTGTGGGAATGAAATTTAGCAAAATTTGTGGTTCCGCAAGTCTACGAGTTTCTCGAGTTCGTGGTTTGGTGTGCCTCAAAATATATTCCCTCTAAAAGAGATATAATTTCCACAGATGGGTCTGTACTCATTGAAGTGACAGTCGAATCCATCTTCGAAATGTTAAGGTGGCCATTAGACCCCGAGAGTGAAGTATTAAATGAGTTTGTATTATCCAAATGTTTCAGAGAGTTGAAACCTGAAGACATAGTGATTCTATTACAATCTTATCTATACAAGAATTTTGATATTCCCGTGGATAAAATTATTCTTGAATATATCATGTTTCCTGAAATTTCAAGAAAACCTATTTCCATGATCTGTGTAGTTTTGGGAAAATATAGGGACCTTGTGGTTGATGAGTTTTTGCTAGGTCTTTTGGCCTCAATTTTGTATATTTTTAGCTAAACCCTTAATGAAATTCAATTACAACAAATTTTTAGCTGATCAAATTCATTATCAATTGTCAGAATTTGAGTCTCTTAGAAATTTCAGATACCAATCTTACCTTGTTCATTTGTTCTTGTTTTTTCAAGCCACTAATTTTGCATCACTTGGATTAAGAGTTAAAGATGATATTGGTAACCCAGTCTTAGTGATTCATTGGACTAGTCTGATTAAGAAGAGGCATCCAAATTTTGGATTCTCAAAGTATATTGACTTATTTATGTCCAAATCTTAAAACGTTATATATAATGAAATCCCCCTCATAATTTTCTTGAATGCAAAACATTGTTACAGCTTAGCCTAGATAAGAGAGTAGGAGACTAGTATATATTTGAGAATTATAGCGAAATCAAAGTCTATGGCTATGAAAATCGACCTTTTCTTTTACCTATTTTCTTGACTCCCATAATATTTGCACTTGAATACATTAGGAAAATATTGAATTCAGATGATGTTCATTTTGTATCAATAAAATATAAGGCTACTTTCAAATTGAAAAAATAGATAGGACGTTTTATTTTCAATTCCAGATCAACATTGCAAGTAGTAGCAAAGGCTCTCTCAGATATGGGATTTCAAGAAGGAGAAACATGGATAAATGAACCTCATGTTGTGATTTATTCAAAGAGGATTTCACATGGTCAAACTCCTTATCATCATGAGCGAAAAGTGGAGGTGGAGTAGTTGAAAAACCAGAACAGTTGGAAAGATGTGAAAAATATCTTGTAATTCCATGGTAAAATAATTGTAACTCCAGTAACAAAGACTCTGAAGAAGTTTGAGGGGAAATACAAGAGAAAGAATACATATTCAAGTTCAAAGTATTTAGAAACAAAGGAAGACAAGTCAGCAAAAAGGAAAAACACAAATTTTCTTGACGAAGAGAAAGAGCAAGAATTATAGGAAGAAGTAGTATCGGTGGACAAATAACCTATTGTAGTTTTGGAAGTTTTATCGTGAGAGAAGATGAACAGTACATGGGGCTAGAATGAAGCATTGTATTTGACTACAGATCAATTAAATCATATTGATTTTGTTAATCAATTCAGGGATATAAAAAAAAACAAGTTCAAAGATCAAGCGAAACTTTCTTCCCAAAATCTGTGATCAAGGAGGATTACAGACAAGGATGCTCTCTGATGTTGATTATGAAAAATGTAGGTTGAATATAGCAATGATGGAGCTAAAACAACATAATAAAGTGAAAAAGTTACATCTATTGATCTCAATGCAGTGCATCCACTGGATAAGATGGATCTGCATAGAAACACAAGAGAAATGTTGAATAGAGATGTGATGATTTTCATTTTGGGAATAAAGAAGCTGCAAGTTATAAATGATAACTTGGAAAATAGAATCATACAAATAAGAGTGGAGGAATTATAACAATGGGTTATGGACTTGGGATCCAATCCAAAGTACATGGCATGTGTGCAAGCACTAGTGAAAACTAAATAAATAGGGATCCATGCATTAAAAAGCAGGCTTAAAATCCCTAGAATCGAACATGGCTAGAATCCGGAGTTGTAGGATATCCAAGTAGAAAAGGATTAACTCATGAAAAAATGGTGCAAATGGAAGAAGAGATGGAGTTGTAGCAAAAGTAGATTGAAATTTTAAAGGAAGTATTTACTTCATGTTCAACAACATCAATAGATCCAACAGATGGATTGTCAAAAGCATTGACGGACTTGGATCTAAAGGGATCTAAAATTGAAAAATTGAAGAGAACAATTGCAATATAGGGTGAGGATATGAAGGAAAAGGATAAAGTCATTGAAAAATATGAAAATCTAAAAGCTAAGATGCTTACATACATTGAACAATTGAAGAACAAATTGTTTGGAAAATGTTATCTAGTAGGGGATAGACACGTCATCTGGGATGAAATCATAAACGCGGTTGGAAGGATATGGGATTATTTCAAGATAAATGATGATGAAATGTTGTTAACAGAGGAAGTAGGTGAAGTTATAAAGAAATCATTTGAGGAATTAGGAACACAACTAGAGGTTGTTAGCCATATTATCAAGTTCCTAAATTCCAATTCCACTAAAGAATTAAAAACGAAAGGTGTGAAATACAAAACCACAATGGTTATGGAGGCCGAAAAGATTTTTACATAAAGGAATTTATCGCAAATTGATGTGAAACAATTCTTAATGGTCAGGGAAAACATTCACTGTTTCAAAAATAGATTTGAAAACATAGTAAAGATGGGGTTACCTTCAACGTTGAATGAAAAAGGAAGGTTGGTAGCAAGCAAAAGTTACAGAAAGAGTTTGTTCATAACGAGAAAAAATGGGAGAAAGCTCCAAGGTATGGATGAGAGTATAAGAGGGAAAACTATTGTGGATGTGTTGAGACATGATTTTTACCTTCTCTATGAAATTAAAAATCTATTTTCAAAGGATCCAACATATAAGAGATACACTAAGCTAGATATTGCATTGAGACAAATGAGGTCATTCCAATATCCGTCAAGGGAAAAATGGAGACTTATCATCCAACCGTTGAGAGACTGACTTCATGTTTTGCAAAGATTTGTATTTCATTTTGTTATAACTACTCCATTAAGACATAATGTTCATAGGCATATTTCTGTATAGGTTTTGTTCAAGAAAATGAGAATTTGTGCTTCATGAAGTAATGAAAAGATATGATGGTAAGAAAGAAGAAATTTGAATGTTTCATTTTTTAAATGTAATATCCAACTATTAAGTTCATTTTCATCCCATTGAGTCAATTCCAGTTAGCGGTAGTTGAACATTTTCTTAGTTACTAACATTGTCAGTTTGATTGGAGATGCATTGGATCCTCACTATATGGTTGTATTTATTTTATAATTAGGTAGGTATTGAAATGTTGATCTGGTGTATTTCTCCTATGAATCAGTTTATGTTCATTGTATCTATTCTTCCTTTATCTCTGAACTTTGACATGTTTCCATGCATGGGAAAAAAGTTGGCAAAGAATGTGCAAAAATGGTATCATCAAATATCCAATTGTTATCAGGTCACAAAAATAGTTCAAACAACTTGAGAACTGGTAACGTAGATGTATGTTAGTTTTAATTTAGAAAATACATATCAAGAAAAAAAAAGCTATTGACATATTCAGATTAATTAATGTAAATTATACTTATGCATATTCAGATTAATTAATGAACAATTGTCAATATATAAACTCTTGTCCAATTCCATATGATCTATTATCAAATTCATTTAAAGAGTGAACAATAAGATTTTCTGAAAATTCTAACAAGAGTTTAGAAATGCGTAACATAAAGCTTGTATCCATAAATAAACCTGACAAAAGAGAACGGTGGGTTTCAAAAATGAGCATTGCATTAGTGTAGAATAATTATAGTACTAAAACTAGTAAAACACAATACAACCACTACAATTCCAAGTTCTAAAAACTTAACACATTAAGGATTTTACAACAATGCATATAACATTCTCTATGGAAACTTCAACGTTGTTTTTCTCTACAAAATTACAATAAATAGGAGTGTACATGCAAAATTATATAACTAGTTTCTGGTTTGGGTGGAATCAATAGGCACATCTATTTGAAATTGATTTGATAAATGATATCAAGGAGAGATATTCTAGTGAACTCCAATAACATTTGTGCTAACTTTTCCTGGTTGCATGTGTCCCTGGCTTTTCCATAAGGAAACTCTCTCTAACATGGTTTCAATTAATGAGGGATGTAAAATTTCCTCGGTATATATTTATAGAAATTTCCTCTTGTTTGGTTGAAAACTTGGATAAGAAAATGTCAATTGTTTTTGAACATTGTGTTGGTTGATTGACAAGTTATTGAACACTTTCTAGGGTCTAGAAATTCATATTGTTAATATTGTTTGTCCTTGAGTCTATTTTTTGTTGCATATCTGTAAGATAATTTGATAATGGAACTGAGTTTCCAATGGGACAATTTATATTGTTCAATGATATCTACTTCTGAATCCCATAACACTGAGCAACTTTTACTCATTTCCTTAATGAGATTGTGTGAAAACAAACAACTTGATTCCCAAGAATCAAGCGAATCTTGTATTCGTATTTCTTCTTCTTCAAACATTTTGGTGTATCCTGGTGGTAAACAAGTGCTATGTGCCTCCCATATTTTGAAATTATCAAAAATAGCCCAGAGATATTTTTGGTTTTTACACTATAACTCAAGCTCAACAAAAAAACTACAGGATTGGTTCATGTTGTTATTTGATCAGATACAATCTTGAATAGAACAACACCTATGAAGATGATAATTTAGCATAAAGTTTTATTTCTTTTTTCTTAGTATTTTCGAACTCTCATTTCTTATTTTCGCCTCTTTTAGTTGAGTAGTCAATGTCTCTATCTACTTCTGATAGTCTTTGTTGATTTTCTATTTTTCTAAAACAAATGTAACTAGATCTATGTCGTGTTCAATTTTAATTGCATCTATTTTTTTTGTCAACTCTGCAATGATATTCTGAGAAATATTGTTTTCTTTTGTGATGGATTTGACTTCATAATTTTGTTTCCAATTGTGTTCATGTATCCTTTTTTGTTCGACAAGTTCCTTTAATCTATTATTCTCTTTCCTTAGCCGATTGCGTAATCTCATCATAAACCATTTATTAATATTGAAAAATACCCCTAATGCATGAACAGATTCCTCTACAAATTATTCATCGCCCAAATGTGCAACATTCCACAATTGAGTTACTTCTTGTGTAATTTCTTCATGGTGGGTTGTTTTCCTCTTTTTGGACCTTCTCTTTTCTATAGTTTTTGTTTTGTCATCAAAGACAAAATTGTCTAAAGACAAAACAATATCTTGTATAGGAGAAATTTTGTCAAGATTGAAAGAACTCATAACCAGGATTCCTGGAATTGAGGTTATGGGAGTAGTATTGATAGGAACAGTAATATGGAAAAGCATTGTCTAGGAAAATTTGATGTATGTGCTAGTGTTCAATTATGTGTTTGCTTCAGTCAGTTTGGCATAATTCTGGGTATTTCCTGTGCTTGAGTCTTCTTTTCATGTTATGATTTTTTCTTGTAAAGATTTGTCAACTTTTTTTTATGTTGAATAAGAACTAGTACCTGGTTCTCTTTCATTTTTATCTTCTTCTTCACTTTCCTCAAATTCTATAATTCCATGTATTATTTTATTTTTCTTAAGAAAAGAGCTCTTTCTATTAACTTTCCATTCAATAAATTCCAAGAAATTAGGACTATTTCTTATGGCATCAATTGTTTGTCTTAATTCATGGTAGTGCATTTCAGGGATGATTTTAAGGATGAAAATTTATTTTAAAATGTAGAAACCTTGACGAATATTACTAATCCTTCATATTCCAACTATAAATTTTTGGCGATATTTTTTTAAAATTATTCAAATTTCTAAGGATTTTATATAGTTTATATAAAAGTTTGGCGATTTTTAAGGTAAAATAATTTTATCGTATAGAATTTGGGCGAATCATTTTTAGAATAGCGAATATTTTTTTGGGAAAAACCATGGAAAATTAGCCCATGAGCGAAATTTAGCCCCTAAAATCATCCCTAGTGCATTTTCCCCTAAAGAACAAGGTCAAAAGGTATGTTTTCATGAATACATGTTTTGTTTTTCACCATAGCATAGTTTTTTTTTACAAATTCTATTGGATCATGTCTCTTAAAGTCACCATGGACCAACCAAATTCAATCTAGTGGGTCAACCTCTTTTTTAGCATGTTTTGGATTTGACAAGGTATAAATACCTAGTGAAATTGAGAAATTAGGCCATTTATTTTTTGAATTTTTAGCCAAAGTGACTACAATGCTGACATTGACAATATGGTATGAATTTTATTTTAATGCTAGTTTCTCTAGGACATACCTGGGAAAGAGATGAGGGGGACCTTTATAGCCAAAAATCCTAATGTATTAAAATTCATCATCTATAAACCAATCACCTATTTCTTTTATGACATTCATAGCCTCTTGAATGAATCTTGGGGCTGGCATATTTTTAAAAATAAGATGCAAGGGGATCATACAAAAGTTACAAATGTCATAGAAATCATTTTTTCAATTGATTTCCCACATTTTAGAATAGTATAAAAAAATTACTTCCTCAGAGGGATACCAACTCCGAGCTAAAAGTTGGAAAGTGGTGACTACAAAAATTACTTCTACCAAATAGGAAGACATAAAAAAACCATGGATAGTATCCTGTAGGAGCTTGTTGACACTTTTTTACTTCTTGTTTAATATTGGCAGAAAGTATATGGGCCCAATTGAAAATGTTTCCTGCAAGAACTTGGTGGATGAGAGGGACCCAACCCAACTTGACGCTAGAGGGATTTTTCTGACCATATAGACGACAAAGAATTATGGAAACTAACAGAGGGGATTTATTCATTTTGGATACATGATACATTTTTTCACCTATGACTTTGAAACAATTATGGTCAAACCACCATTCTATAATGAATTGATCCATTTGCATCTCCTTCTTTTTGAATTTTTCCTTTATGAATTTGTTAATGAAATTGTCATCAAGATTGATTGCAGGTCTGATTAACTTATACATATTATCAACATCTTTAGTTCTAAAGGAAACAACAAATTTGTGTGTTGAATTTACAAAAATACATGTAGATATATCAATATGGGATATTATCCATCGTACCATGTCATAATAGGGTACAATTGTTGGCCTGGCAATAATTTTGTGAAGTTGTGATGCTTTAATATCAACCAAATCATTGACATCTAATTCATATTCATCACTGAAATCCCCTTGTTTGAAGAATGAGTAAATTTATCTCCACTCCATACTATTTCTCATGTCGGTCTAGAATGTAGTATCAAAGAAAAATCCTGAATTGACATTATTTTCATGTTGTCTTCATTGTCAATTTTACCCTGGAAACCCAAACTAGGAAAACCAACATTCCTTGAATGATCTACTCTCTTTTTGTCTTATTGAAGTTGAATAAAATGTTACATGTATAAACTTGTTTCACACCTAATACACAATAGAAATCATACCCTCTTGCCTGTGCAAGAACAACCCTGTAGCTAATATGACTTACACCTACATGACGATCAACCTCTAAATTACAAACTCTTGGAAATTAGCCATTCATCATCTAAAGATTCAATATTAGCCTTTACGGACTTACAACATGCCTCTTTATAGGATTTACAATAGGAAAAACACTGAATACATGGTGCCCAAAAAAGGTTACAGATCCATGCATATCATTGGCTACAAATATCGTGAATCTCAAGATTCTATTACAGTCGACTCCAAGTTGGATTATCAGTTGACTACGAGTCGACCTTCATTTGGCTGCCACATGCCCACCTATCAAACTGAATTCTTGTGCGATCCCAACACCAATGAGCATGCTCCTTTCCTTGTCCATCAATGTTCTATTCATTCTCTCGAAAACTCATTTTTTTGTGGGGTATATGGTGTGGTATTTTCGTGTGCTATGCCACAATTCTTACATGATTGATCAAATTATTTTCCACACAATTCACCACCATTTTCAATTCTCATCACCTTAATATTTGTATCTATCTGGTTTTCTACAAGAGATTTAAACTCTTTAAATTTCTCAAAAACCTCTTATTTATTCCTAAGGAAATATATCCATGTCTTCTTGGAAAAATCATCTATGAAGGAGACAAAATACAGGGATCCACGAAGTGAAGGAACTGTAACTAGTACAAATACATCACTATGTACCAATTCTAGAATCCCATTTTCCCTTGTCACACCATATGGGAACCTCACCCAACTTTGTTTTCCATATATGCAATGTTAAAAAAAATTCACTTATAAACCACATTTAGGAAAAACTTCAACCATACCTTTGCTCTTCATAGATCGAAGTCCTTTTTCTCCAATGTGTCCCATCCTATCCTGCCATAGCATGGCCAGGTCGATTTTATCATGTATTGTCGAGTCGGTTTGTATAGACTCAACCAGAGTTTGGTCGAGTTGAGTCGAAGTCGAGTTGACTTCAGGAGAAATGATGTTGTTGCATCTAGTTGAGTAGACATTCCCTAACAACTTGTATAGGGTTATAATATGAACTCATTTAATTAATACCATCGCACCTCTGACCATCTTGCACAAATCCTTCTGAAATAGAGTGTGCACTCCAACATCACTCATCTTACTAACAGATATCATGTTTCTTTTCAAACCAGGAATGTTTAGCACACCTGGAAGGGTTCTTCTCCTCCCATACTACAATATAAATGGAACCCTCCCACGTACGACAATTTTAATTGTCGAGTCATCCCCCAAGAACAAATCACCTCCATCGTATCACTCTAACTCGCAAAACCATTCTCTATGTGGTGTCATATGATAGGATTCTCATGATTTGATCAACCAGACACCTTGATCTGGCTGTGTATTGGTCAACGCTAAGTACACAACACCTCCCTTATTCAGGGTTGTCTTTTTATTAGTCGACTACTTCTCATCGAATGTCGCACTGACTTGCATCTCCCTCGACTTACAATCCTTTTTGTAATGTCCAAATTCACTACATTTCTAGCATATTCTTGTCAATTGAACTGGGGATTTATATCTACCCTTCAACTTAGACTTTCTATCAAATAATTTTCCTTTATCTCTTTCAATCAGTCGACCTCTCACTACTAAAGCATCTTTGGTTGATCCTTCCATGTTCTTTCTTCTCATTTCTTATGATAGTAGAGAAGCAACCACATCTTCTAGTGCTAGTGTGGTTGTATTACTCCCTATATCCATGACTAAGCTATCCCAAGAGTCTGAAAAAGAACATAATATGCTTATACACTTCTCCTCAGTTATTTTAATATCCACAGAAGATAACTAGCTTAAAATGGTATTAAACACATTTCAATGCTCATTCACCAAACTGCCATCACTCATTCTCAAAAGGTATAATTTTTTTCTGAGAAGCAAATTGTTTACCAAATATTTTGACTCATATAAGCTTCCCATCTTGTCGCACAGTTTCTTGGTTGAATCTTCACTTGAGACATTCAGCAAGACAAAGACAAAGACAAATCATACTTTTTTCTCTTCTTTATATTTTCTCCCATTCTTCTATCGACATGCCTTTCGTTTGGGTACCTGGATAGACCATTTTCCATTGTTCTCGATCTACAAGAAGATATTCCATTTTAAGCTTCCAAAGTTCAAAATTCTGGCCATTGAATTTTTCTATCTCTATTCTTGAATTTCTCTCCATTCTTTACCATGATATTTAACACAATTTAGACTTACAACTCTTACTGTACCTAGGGTTTATCTCTTAGATTCAATATTGGTAAATCAATATCTAATACAACCATCCAATATTAACACAACTCTGATACCACTTGTCGGAAAAATGAGATACAATTCCATACTAAACCTAGCAGAATAGAAGATGAATAATCAAGAATGTAAAGGACAAAGAAATCACATAGTACACAAAGATACCTTGGAAACCCAAACTGAGAAAACCAACATTCATTGAGCGTTCTTCTCTCTTTTTGTATTATTCAAGATGAATAAAAGGTTACATGTCTAACCTTGGTCCACACCTAAGACATAATCGATATCATACCCTATTTCATGCATAGATGATTTTAGGGGCGAAATTTCGCCCATGGGCGAAATTTAGGGGCTTCCAATTTTTTATTGGGTGAATGTTTTGTATTAAAGTGATTTTTTAAAACTTATATCATTAGCCCGTAATTTATTTTAGGGGAAAAATCGTGTACATGGTTAGCCCTTGTTTTTAGGGGAGATAGAGGAAAAAAAATTATATTTCGCCCCTAAAATTTGGAGGGAC
>ML777021.1:614348-642381 GCA_009831015.1 Picea engelmannii | reverse complement strand
TTTACTGTAGTAGATGTGGTGAAATGTTGTGTGAAGTCCATTTGTTTACCCAACACCACTCGCCAATATTTTACAAGATTTTATAATTCAGTGAAAGATTCGCCAATATTTTACAAGATTTTATAATTCAGTGAAATATTCGCAAATATTTTACAAGATTATATAATTGACTAAAATATTCGCCAAAAAATTATATATACATTTTATATTATTGATAAAATAGCCCTCAATTTTTCCTATGTATCATGGGGATTCGCCCATTTATTATACATATAAATTTAGGGGGGGTTCTTAAAATCACCCCTGATTTCATGTGCAAGAATAACCCTGTAGCCAGTCTAAGTTACATCTACATGACCAACAACCTCTAAATTACAGACTCTTGGTGATTATCCATTCATCATCTAAATATCCAATATTATCCTTTACGGCTTTACAACACGCCTCTTTATAGGATATACAACAGGAAAAACCCTAGAGACATGGTGCCCATAGACAATTACATATCAATGTAGATCATTGGCTACAAATCCCATGAATATTGAGATTCTGTTATAGTCGACTCCAAGTCGGATTACCAGTTGATTACCAGTCGTCCTTCATTTGATCTTCATTCGGTCGCCACACGCCCACTTGTCGACTTCTTTTCAGTTGACCTCTGCAAATTTTCATCGATTCCTTTACCATGTCGGACTTCCTCAACCTTCGACTTCAACTTTACCCAGTCAACTAACTTCGACCTTCGACTTGTTGTTGACCTACCTCGACTTCAACCGTCAACCGATCCACCTCAACTAGACTTTCATTGCAAAGAATATAACAACCCAAAAATGTTCCTTATTTCATTTTTGCAAAGATTTCATATAATAAATGATTTAAATATTGGTACTAAGTTTTTCATTAATTGTCATTAAATGTCCAAAAGTCATGAAAAATTTGTAATGGAGGACAAGACAGTTACAATTGTCTTAAATTTCAGCTATCCAAAGACAACCTATTTAGCTGTCAAATTTTCTTTGTAAATGTCCCATAAATTTTTTCCATTGGATCATTGAATGCTTGAATGGAAACTATTAGTGATAGGCTATTGTTGGGTTGTTATATTCTTTGCAATGAAATTCTAGTCAATACACCTCGAATAGAATTTCATTGCAAATAATATGACAATTCAACAACGTTCCTTATTGCGTTTTTGCAATGATTTCACAGAAAAAATGCATTAAAACTTGGTACTAAGTTCTTCATTAATTGTCATTAAATGTCCAAGAATTCATGATAAAGTTGTAATGGAGGACAAGACAATTAAAATTATCTTAAATTTCAGATGTCAAAAGACAACCTATTTAGTCGTCAAATTTTCTTTGTAAATCTACCAAACATTTTTTCCATTGGATCCTCAAATGCTTGAATGGAAACCCTTGGTGATAGGGTGTTATTGGGAAATGGGAAATAATATCATGCATTCGGGATAATAGATCACCAAAGTAGTGAGATATCACTAGTGATAATCGGTATGAAGTCTAGATAGGTCGGTAACTGGGAGTAATGTTTGGGATGTCAGATCGATCACGTTTCATTTTACGAAATAGTGCTAAATATTTGTTGAGAAAAGTGAATCAGACTGCATACCATTGGGTAGTTTATCTTACATGAATTTTTTAGGGGGGAAGTTGTATGATTCCCACTATGACCAAATCATGATGTGTGTCGCATGTTCAGAGCATAGACGATCACATTTTCATTAACAACCATGTTGGTTGTTGGCAGGCGTTGATCAATGACCTTTGATCTCGACCCTCCAATGGATAGTCAGATGGGATGTTAGGCATTAGGAGTTTCCAAAGTTTACAAAATGAAAGTGAAGGTCTCGATATTTGATTCTCGGTGGTGACGTGCCCCAGGGAGAAAATGCAATGTACCATGACATGTCTCACAAGAGGCAAGCCACGTTGAAGCCATATGTCACACTATGGTGATGCCACATGGGATGTTGATGTGGAATATATGAACATAGATTAAGAGGAATTTGGTGACACATGTCATGTGATTCAAGTACCATGTGTTATGCTAGCTAGTAGAGTGTCAGTTTTATGTGTCTTTTCGAGTGGCCAATGGTGGCACTTCCATGTGTCCTAGGTGCCCATTCATCTTGGGTCAGGTGTTCTAGAGCGAAGAAAAACATGGAAGGGTCGATTGTTCGATAAAAAATCTGCCAAGGTCTCAAGATCTTGGGGTAATGTCACCCAAAAAATGGACAATGTACAAGTTACATTACATGGATGGACCAGGGGAGCGGTCTGTATTGACATCTACAAGATCCCAGTCTATGTGGGTGCTCCACATGTCAATTTGTGATTGTGCCATGTGCCATGTTGATTTGTCACTTTGAGAGGGTGTTTTCTGGTGTGAAATGAATGCCACATGTCAGCAAATGTTCCAAGCGATGATAGGGCCGCGTATCATTTCAAATGACTGGCTATCACATAGACATGTATCTATTCTATGCCAATTAGACCATTTGATCTAGTGTTAATGATAAAAGGTGTAAAAGAACTATAATACCCTCGTGGGTCGATGTCTCGGTCGTGAAGTGTCATGCACAGGGCCGTGTTTTCCAAGTGCCAGCTCAGTGTCGATTGTTCGATGCCCACTATGACCATATCATAACGCATGTCCCATGATCACAACATGAAGGGTCACCTTTTCGTTAATGATCGTGTTGGTTATCGATAGACGTCAATCAATTACCTTTTATCTTGTCCCTACAATGAAGGATCATATGGGATCTCAAGCATCAAGAGTTTTTGAAGTTTACAAAATGTAGCTGAAAGTCCCGATATCCAATGCTCAGTGGTGACATGCCCCACAATAGAAATACAATGTACCATGATGTGTGATGCCAGAATCAAGCCACGTTGAAGCCATGTGTCACACTGTGCTGGTTCCACGTGCAATGTTGATCGAGGATATCTGAATATAAATCTAGGGGAATTTGGTGCCAAGTGTCAAGTGATTCGAGCACCATGTGTCATGTTAGCTAGAAGAGTGGCAGGTTTATGTGTCTTGTTGGATGGAATGATGGTGGTAGTGCTATGTGTCCCATCTACCCACTCATCCTGGATCATGTGTTCTAGGGCTATGCAAAATATGGAAAGGTCAATTTTTTGCCAACCAATGGACATTGTACATGTGAAAAAACTTGGATGGACTAGGAAAGAGATTTGTGCTGACATGTACACGATGTCATTCTATGTGGGATTTCCACGTGTCAACTCATGATTGTGACATGTGTCATGTTTATTTGTCACTTTGAGGGCGTGGTTCATGATGCGATATGACTACCATGTGTCAACTAAGGTGCCATATGATGATAGGGCCACATTTCATGGGAGGTGGTTAGTTGTGGTAGAGCCACGTGTTTGGTTTGTTCATGTTAGACCATTCTATCTAGTGTTAATTCTCAAAGTTGTAAAAGAACTATAATATGCTTGTAGGTCAATGTCCTGGTATCCAAGTGTCATTCTATGGTTAAGACAAGTGTGAGTAAAATAAAGGGCCATGTTTTCCAGGTCCCATCTCAGCAGGGGATCATACCTTTTGGACTATGTGAAACATGGAACATGTCACCATTGTATCAACTGTGGGGGGGCCTTTGTGTGGCTAGGTTAACTGCAGGAAGAGGGGGGTGAAATCCACCTATTTGTGACAGCTCATGATAGTATTAAATATCATTGATTTTTGATGCCCCTCCCTACTCCGTTAAACCTTGAACATGTCGAGGTTTTCATGATCAGAGGTAGACCATCGATCTATATTTCTATTGTTCTACACTCCTCATATTTTTCCACATTTTCCTACAATAGGAGGGTTTGGTTTTTCCATGTTTCTTAATTCCAAGTGTATATGAAATTCATTACAGGAGGTTATGCTCAACGCTGATGGGATAACAACATGTTGCATTGAGACAGTGACCTATATTCATATGGGATATATGAACAAAGATATGGGGGAATTTGGTGCCACGTATCATGTGGTCCAACTGCCATATGTCATGCCAGCTGATAGATTAACACATTTATGTGTATTACCAAGTGCTCAATAGTGCTAACGTCATGTGTCCTAGGTGCGTGCTCATCCTAGTTTGGTTTTTCTAGGGATATCCAAAATATTGAAAAGTCGATCATCCGAGAGGCAATGTCTCGAGATCTCGAGATCTTGACATCATGTCAGCCAACTAATGGAAATTTTACATATCACAACACCTAGATGAATGAGGCAATCGATCCACGCTGACATGTACACCATGTCATATGACGAGTAATATCCATGTTTCAAGGCATGATTGTTCCAGAAGATATGGTGATTTGTGACTTTGAGGGCATGGTTCGTGACGTGATATAAGTGCCACGTACCACCAGAGATGTTGGTATAGGAGGCATTTTCAATGATATTTAGCTGAAAGGATCTCAAATTTCCCCACTGAATTCTTCAGTATTAATCCTCGAGAATGATGATCAAATATACAGATATTTTTTTCCTCGATGCTCATAAAAGATGAGTAGTGTAAATCTAAATACAATAATAAAACATCTTTCTAACATATAAAAATAACAATTGTAGAAAACAATAGTTTAAAGCATAAACTTTGTGTTGTTTGGTTGAAAATAAATTCCAGTAACTTTGAATATAATGGATTTTGGCATAACAACCATTTTTAGCAAACAACAATATTGAGCATATTTGTTTCTTCATGGTTGTAATAAAATATATCGAATCATCAATAATATGTAGGTAATTTCCTTTAGTATATGAATATGGAAGATGAAATAATAGAATTTAGGTTATGATAAAACTTATTTTTCAATGATGCCTTTGTTGTTCCCCCACAACATCCTCCCAATTTTCTTTTCTTAGCCCCTATCCAATACAATAAATCCCCCCCCCCCCACTTTAATTCTTCCAATCAGAAACCTCTCTCTCTCTCATGAAAATAGCTACACCCAAGTTCTCCTCACCCTACCTCTCTTTACCACTTTCGGTTACTCGATGGATCACTTTTACCTGACGATCTGCACTTCAGTGAGTACCCTCTTCCTGTGTTGATACACAACATTCTGACATGCAAATCCTTCTTCCACCTTTGCATTGACATGTCATTGGTTTTCGCATTAGTTCATCGTCTACCTCCTTTTGAAATTTGCTAACGCGCTATTGCACTTCTGCCAAACCTCACTGACTCACATCTTCATCGTCGATGAAATTCACATGATCAATGTTGTCTCACCGATATTGGTCACATTATTATCGTGCACATGCCTTTCACCAACCAAATCACTTCTATCACTATGTTGCATCACATAACAATGACACTCTCTCCCTTTCGCTTCATTACATTTCTTTTTGACAAGGTTCACCTCTTCTTCCCAAAACATGACTCGTTGAAAAGCTTCCCTCTCTTCGATAATGCATCAGTGGAAGGGTGTCAACTCCTCATCATCATTGAGCACATCAAGGACAATCTACCTCCTCTCGCCAATGCTAATCATGTTAGCGTTGCCCACTTTCACCTTGAGGCTTATCTCGTACCCCTCCCAGCTCGAATCCCTTATTGTTGTGTTCATCAGTCAATATCCTTACATTTCCAATGATTAAACTCTCCACTCCTATTTATACAAATGGTCATTAATTTCCTATCTCAACTGATTCTCTTCAAATCACAATCATAATCAAGTTTTAGTGTTCCCAATGGCTTTCTTCGTGCACATGGTACTAGCTAGTTTGTTTTGTGTTTCTTGATGTTACAACTAAATATTTATTGTGGAATCATTTACTAGCATTATATGGTTAATCACAACACCTACAAGTATTTTGTTGGTTTTGAAATTCTCTTTGGGAGAAATTTGGTCATTTCATCTCCTACACAGTGCCAAGCGCACTAGATGTCGGTTGGCAATTTTGGCATATTTATAACTTTGTTATATTAATCGATAATACCAGTATTAATGGGTGGATCAAGAACTTGTACATAAAAAATGGCCCAACAATTGATGAAATTAAATTTGGATGAAGTACCAATGAACGCGGGACCCGAACTTTCATTAAAATGCCTTTGGGCGCAATTTTTCAGCATCCGTCAGAGTAAAATTTTCATCTCTGAAATAGGATAATTGTATTATCCCCACCATTAATATTCCAATGCAACTGAAGAAATTGAATTTGAGGTCCGAAATTTCCAAAACAATCATCCAGTATTTCCCATCAGGCAAGCCTCGATAGTCATGGTGGTTACCCTTGACCAAGTTTTGGAGAACATTGGTTACGTTGACCAGTTTTGGGATTTCCATAGGATGGTCGAAGGAGGAGTGCAAGGAGGAGCGGAGATCATAGGATCTTAGCCCCTTCTTAGGGAATTTTTGGGTTTAGAGTTTATGTAACGGGTATGGGATGTTGGCCCATGGATTTTCCCATGTTTAGGCCCTTTTGTAATGTATAAATAGAAATCTAGGCTATGTAAATAAGAGAGACCTAGATGTGTAATGTGGCTAGTGAGCTAAGTGGGAACAGTTGTGGATGCTTCCTGCATACTGTGTGTTAATAACTTGTAGAGCTAAGTGCAAGTGATTGTAAGAATACTTTGTACAGATTGTAAGAAGGCTTTGTGATTGAACCTAGCCCGGGGAAGGAGGACTTGGTGAGGTGCACGCGGATATCTTGTTCTATGCGGAGTGGGTTCTTGTCGCTCTTTGCTTGTAGAAGATTGAAAGAAGTCAATAAAGAAGAGAAGATTTGGTGGACGTAGCCCCACACTGGGGTGAACCACGTATATCCTGTGTTGTGGTTTCTTTGTGTATTATAGTTTCTATGTTATTGATGTGATTTATGCTTAGTGTAGTGATATATTTTAGATGCATCTGATATAATAGCTTAGTGCTTAGTAATGTGAATGAATGCTAGATATGATCTATTTCTATATGCTAAGTGATTGGATGTATTAGATCTTGTTGAATACTGTGTTGCTCTGTAGCTAGGATTTCAAATTGCAATGTGAATAAGGGTTAAATATTGATGAATGTTAACTTCTGAGTGCTCCATTAAGTGTTGTAACCACATATATATTTCCCATCTAGGTTGTAGACACTTGAGTCCTGCGACCACCCTTGCCTCTACCTCAGGTGAGACTTCATTTGCTTTGCAGGTGTTGCCGAAAGGGTCGGTTAGGGTTTTGTTGGTGCATTGTTGAAGTGTTGAACCCTGAGTCTACCCCTATGCTAACAAATGGTTCCATTGTCGGGACCTGAAACTGTGATTGTTGGGAATTGAAGAAAATAAAGCTCTGTGTGTAGATATGTTGATTTAGTGTGCAGTATTCTACTTAACTGTGAAGCTTTGTGCTAAGAAAGGAATCAGATCTGAAGAAAAGAGGTAAGATATTAAAGCTTTGTTGTCTGATAAAGGTAAGATAAGTGAAAAATTTTGTCTCAAAAGAATGGATCTCGGTATGTCTAATAGATTTTGTCCTAGTTTGAAAACTAGGGCACAACTAGAATAAAGAATATTGGATATGAGTAGATCTGATAAGAATAGTGAAATATATGTTATTCCTATGCATAGAAAGAATACTTGGAATAACAAATGGATGTAGGATCCTATAAAGAATTTTTTGCAGGTTAGTTACTGTGATCCCAGTGCGCAGTACAGGGAAGGTTGGGGGTCATTTTAAAGAAAGAGAGGATTAACCCTTTATAGTTGCAGAAGACTGGGACATCTTGCTAAGGAATTCCCTGGTAGAGGTCCTAGTTGTCTTTACTGCAAATATATGGACCATAAAGTTTTGGATTTCCCTAGAATGATTGCTAAAGTTGAAAATATGAATATGAGACAAGAAAACCATGAGACAGGACAAGAAACTAAGGATATCATATAACCCCAAAAAGAATCAGAGACTGTATTATTACAGATGAAAGAAACCCTAAATTATCACAGAGATATCAACTTATCAGATATCTTAAAAGAGAAGGAGTGCATAGAAACAAGAAAAGAGACTTTGACATAGATTGTGTTCTGGATGAGGAAACCCAGATGAATATCATGACAGAAAGAACTTGGGAAATTTTGGGAAATCCTGCTATGATTCCTTCATTAGGAGGAATAAGATTATTTAGAGGAAAGTTGATAAACCTATGTGGAAGACATACCCAGACATCTATGAGTTCTCATGGAACTTTGACAGAAGAAGAATTTGAGATAGTTAAATTTGTTGAGAACGGCGCCCCATTTGCTATTTTGCTAGGAAAAAAATGAATTGAGAAAGATCAGACACGAAAGAAACAAGAAGAGGAGGATATAGAACAGAAAAATAAAGAACTAAGAGATTTCATGGCTAGGAGAATAGTGCACTTACTGGAAGACCAAGAGGACTAGTCGAATCTACTAAGGACCAGAGATCTAGACGTCAAAGTTGAAAGAACACAGGAAGACTTGAAACACCTGTCTGTATAAGAGAATAGAGAACCTACCCTAGAAAGAGAAGAAGTATTACCCTTGAACCCTATGAAAGAACCTCCACAGTGTGAAGATACTATACCAAGAGGAGATAAGAACAATAATGGAAAGAGGAAACCAATGACTCAGATTATAGGAAAGAAAGCTAGAAAGGTCAGTAAGAAGAAAGCAAAGTTAGAAAAGTTACAGGAAGTTCTGGGGAGGACTTCAGAGAAGGAAAGTTTGCAGAAATGGAACTTCGTCGGGATAGCAGAACAACGAAGATTGGAACTTCACCACAACAAATAAATATGACCATTGGAGGGATCCCGACCATTATCCCGACGCTCCATAATGTCTCGAACCGTAGTTATGGCCTGAAAGATCGCCATTAGACTATTGGGACCATGTCGCAATGGATGGAATTGCATTGATTAAGGCATTCCTGTCCATTGGAGGAGTCTGTTACGACGTTGTCTATTTATCCCATTAAGTGTTGCATCAAGAAAAAAATTTCCAATTGTGATTATTCGAGCCCATAGAGAACTAGTTTCTTTCGCGTTGTACTTATTTGAGACCTCGCCACCCATTCTGTTACATTGATTATTTGATCACCGACCTGAGATACTTGATCTCGAGCATGCATGTCGGGTGACTTTAGTGAAGTAGATAAATCCATTGAAGATATCCTCATAGACCTCATGGCTGAGAAGGCCATGTCCACAAGAAACCAAGCCGCGTCGATGAGAGGAGTGCAAGCATCCTCGTCGAATGCTCGTGGATCTGGACCATCCCGACCTATGACAGAGAAACGAACCAAGCATATTGATGGCTTGGTGAATGAAAATCTCATCCCATCTATCCTGCCCTATTATATCCCACCTCTGGCTAGTGTGGTGAGCCATGACAGTGTCATGAGGGAATTCAACTACACCTTGATTACTGCATACCTCCTGAAGGGGATACAGGTAGTTGGACTACAGTTAGGAAAAATCATGACATTGAAGATCAGTGACTTCAACCTGGGAGATCACAAGAACCATGGAATTCTCACCTTAGACAAGTATTTGACTAGGACCAAGGGGAAGAATTCAAAAATCACCCCCCAGCCATGGATTATGGACATCGCGAGGTTCACTATCCAAAACGTGGTGAAAATACCACACTTTGGAAGGCATCAGGAGGTTAATGCGTGCATTAAACTCATGTTGTCTTTCTTCCATGGAGGTTATCTGTGGCTAGACATATGCATCATCGTAGATCCAACACTGATCCATCAAATCACCGGATTAAGCATGCAAGGACCAGACCCACAAGAATTTTATCCATAGAAGGTTGTAGATCACGCCCTGACGTAGAAAATTAAAGATACCTATGGCGATGTGGAAAAGGGGAAGTGAGGCTACAAAGTAGCTTCCATTCAAAATGGCGCAGTGCACCTAGACTACCAGTTTATTGTTGGTAAGCTAGTAAGGAATAAAGGACCCACGCAGGTCACAGGGTTCATTATTGACCTCGCGAGAAAATGCGTGGAAGGGCTACAAATGAACTGGGAGAGATACCTAGTCAACCAGTTAGAGAAAGACTTCCTCGAATCTCATTATCAGGGATACGAGTTCCACTTCATTTGGCTACTAATCCTCATCTCTTTAATTGCTTGGGAAGTACCGGAAGGTGCGACCTTCCCTGAGATTGAGCCATCAGAACCCTTAGCTGTGAAGTTCACCATGCTATAGTATTCGAGTGACATGGTGAAACAATGACATTCAAACGCAATGTTCCTCACCTACTACCTGTAGTTTAAGAGGGATATTGATCCTTTCCTTCAGATGACGTCAAACACCCTGCACAGGTTCAGACCATTTGTGAAGTTCCACACAGACAGACATTTTATTTATATCACTGCGCGTGGAGATGAATAAAAAGAAGAGTTGCAGAGTTACTATAAAATCACAGAGGATGACATGGAAGAAATCACGAAGGAATGGCCTACAAAGTTCCTTATACCAATTGACCAAGAAGAACTATCTAACCCCGACCTCATTGAAAGTTTTGTGGTTACTCATGAAGAGTATGATACACCCATCAATAGTATAAGGAAGAGAAAGGAAGAGGTACAGGACCTAGACAACGCATCAGAAGAGATTGCTTCAAACTCACCTGGAGGGGGAGGTGATGATGAAGTAGAAAAATAAGAGGACAAAGGAGAAGAAGACAAGAAGAAACAGGGTGAAGTAACACCGCCTAGGGACCCTATTGATGAAGTTGAGACCTCTTATAAAGAAAGGCTTCCCCCACGAAATCTACATCGTGGAAGAATTCCAAAGCTAGTAAACCACAGATGCAGACTATGCTAACGATGGATGACATAGATTTCATCATCGTCGTTGTCTCAGATACCTCAGAAGATATCTTACAGCGCAATGAAGCCAAATAGGAGACCATATATGAAATAATTGAAGCAGAGCTGAAAGGGGTACAACAAGCCCTCCACTCCAGCCACATAGTGTCTACTGTGCCCCCATCATCAGAAGGAATGGAGTTGGGAGATGAACTTGCCCAGCTACGTCGAATAGCAGATGCGACCGAATCTCACCTTTGTCGTATTCAGGAAGAAAAATAACGGGCCAAAGAGTCCTTATAGCAAGCAAAAGAGGAAGCCAAAGAAAAACATTGGGTTGTGAAACAAGAAAAAGATGACATCCAAGCCAAGTTTGCAGAGGATAGAGTGTAGATCCAGAAGGAGAAGGAACAACTACTCACAGAGTAGATTGGAGTTAAAGACACGGTCACTAGATCACTTTGCTCTGTGATGGGCTTAGAACAGATGGAAGAAGACCCAGTGGAAAGCCAAGTAGGGAAGCTTGTTGAAGCCATTCAGCAGCTCCAACAGAGTATAGCAAAACAAGAGTTACAATCAGTGCCAAGCACTTCATAGGAAGTGAAAGACCAGAGAGAAGAAACTGCCCAAAGCGTAGCCTAGAGAATCAAGGCATTGGCCTTATATTGTAAACAACTCAGCATTCGAAGTGTGCAGACTTACGAGAACCTTGCATAGGACCCTAAACTAAGGACATTGGATTCACAGCATCAGGAGGCCAAGCAACAAGCAATAGCGGTGCAAGTGTAGTTGAAGCCACTACCAGCGGTTGAGAGGATGAAACGATCCCAGGAATAGTGCACGGTTCAACAACAAGTCTATTCCATCCAAACTAAGGTCATGGAAGTGACTCAGTGACTCCAGCTAGTGCAAGATGCAGCTTGCATACTTTTTGAGGAGATTGAAGGACGAGGTGCAGAACTAGAACAAGTGGTCACCATAGTGGAACAACGCTTGCAAGAACCTATGACGGAGAAGGTTGTTCAAGAGTTTTTCGAGAAGGAGGATTTGGCGAAGAAACAGGTCGAGGTAGCTCGAGCCAAGCACGAGGAATTTGAGGCAGAGTTACCCAGATCAGAGTGACTCAAGACGAGTCACAGGTGAGTGTTGGGGGGTTGTTGGGCCTTGACCAATTTTTGGAGAACCTTGTTCATGTTGACCAGTTTTGGGACTTTGATAGCCTGGTTGAAGGCGGAGCTCAAGGAGAAGCGAAGATCATGGGATCTTGGCCCCTTCTTAGGGAATGTTTGGTTTTAGGATTTATGTAACGGGTATGGGATGTCGGCCTATGGGTTTTCCATTATTTAGGCCCTTTTGTAATGTATAAATAGAAAGCTAGGCGATGTAAATAAGAGAGACCTAGATGTGTAATGTGGTCAATGAGCTAAGTGAGAACAGTTGTGGATGCTTCGTGCATATTCTGTGTTAAGAACTTGTAGAGATAAGTGAAAGTGATTCTAAGAAGCTTGTTTACAGATTTTAAGAAGGATTTGTGCTTGAACCTAGCTCGGGGAAGGAGGATCTGGCGAGGTGCGCATAGATCTCCTATCCTATGCGGAGTTGGTTCTTGTGGCTCTGTGCTTGTAGAATATTGAAAGAAGGCAATAAAGAAGAGAAGAGTTGGTGGACATAGCCCCACACTGGGGTGAACCACGTATATCCTGTGTTGTGATTTCTTTCTGCGTTATAGTTGCTATGTTATTGATGTGATTTATGCTTAGTGCAGTAACATATGTTAGATGCATCTGATATAATATCTTAGTGCTTAGTAATGTGAATGAATGCTAGATCTGATCTATTTCTATATACTAAGTGCTTGGATGTATTAGATCTTTTTGAATACTGTGCTTCTCTAGAGCTAGGATTTCAACCTATGATGTGAATAAGGGTTAAATACTGATGAATGTTAACTACTAAGTTCTTTTTTAAGTGTTGTAACCATAGATCTGTGTCCCAGCTAGGTTGTAGACACTTAAGTCCTGCAACCACCCCTGCCTCTACCTCGGGTGAGACTTCATCTGCTTTGCAGGTGTTGCCGAAAGGGATGGTAGTTAGGGTTTTTTTGGTACATTGTTGAAGTGTTGAACCCTAGTTCTGCCCCTGTTCCAACACATGGCCATCATTATAAATGGATCCACTCGAATGATAAAACAACATGTTCAATTATCCTGATAGAAATGTTTCTATTTTATATTCACGTTGCAAAAAATGACACCTCAATTGGGAATTGTATGAGGAAGTTATGAGCTTTTGAACTCAAGCTCTCATTGTCTCTTGCCAGTTTGACACTTATAATGTTTCCAATTTTTTCTTTTCCCGAAAGGTGGAGTTCTCTTATTCTCTTCTGAGCTGCTCTGAGGAGTTCCCTTCAACTCTTCCGAGCTTCTCAGAGGAGTTTCCTTCAATGCCTCCGAGAAAGTTTTGGAAAGTTGTTAAGAAAGTGTCTGAGAAAGTTGGAGGAGTTGTCATCAACTCCTCTGAGCAAGAGAGAATTTTCTCTCGTAAATAGACCATAAATTTTGACTCGGGTATATGTTTTGTGACTTCTTTATACTGTTGGAAAGGTATTTCATAGATATACAACTTTATCATTATGTGATTTGATAAATTCCTAATGAATGGTATAATTATTATAGTTTGGTGTAGTTACCATCAAGGTCAAAGGAGTCAGAAGGTTGATTCATGTCAATGGGTTCAGGTGACTCAGCCACAAGGGGAGCCTCGAAATATTATCCAGAAAAATCCTCAGATATGGCCATAATTTATTTATTTTTCTTATACTTGTGCCCAATAAAATATTTTTCATCAAAATTATAACAAAGGCCCTTGATTTCGCATTCAACCATTTCATCTCGGGTCAAATTATGGATCTTTAGTGGAGCAGAAGAAAGAAGGGAAGTAATTGGTTTAGGGTGAGGAATGAAGGAGGGTTTTCTTATTTGAGAAGAGACAACTTGTTGTTCTTCCTTAACTATTTTAGTAGCTTCCACCCAACTTTGAGGGTGAGCCATGAGGACATGGGCATGGATCTCATCCTTAAGGCCACTGATAAAGAATTCTAGGAAAAAAGCATCATACATGCCCTCTGTGTGGAAATACAATCGCTCAAAAGAAGTTATAAAGTCTTCCACTATGCTAGATTGTTTCAACTTTTTCAAACGACCTAAATGGTTTTTGTTAGTGTCAAATCATTCATAAAGATATGCAACAAATTGTTTCCAAGACACATACCCTTAGCGGGCATTTTTTCTCCATTTCCACCATTTCCAATGTTGTTGATCTAGATGGAGAACACCATATCGTAGTTTGGACAACTCATATATAATGTCATTCAAAGAGAAGTAATGTTCCATTTGAGTTACCCAGCCAATGGGATTTGAGCCATCAAATTTTTTCACATCCATGGGTGGAAGGCGTAGATCACGTTGAAAGTGATGGGGCTGAAACGTATCATAATTGGAGGAAGTTTCACCTCCTGGGTATAAAGGTGGGTCATAGGAGGTAAGGTCTCCAGGGATATTTAGCTTGGTGCAGAGCGTGTCAGTGAAGGATGCAAGATGGGTAGCGAGATCCTGTTTGATTGTTTCCATTTTTGTGTCTATGGAGGAATGCATTTTTTTATTGATGGTGGTAATATTGGCACTGAGTTGCCACACTTCCTACTAGGTCTTTGTGAAAGTAGAGGAAAAGGAATTAAAGAAAGATTCCAAGTATTGGTTACGACTGTGGGGCATGATGAAGGGGGAAAATAGAAAGGAACTGGTGGGACCACACATAAAAGGGGTTATGGGTGAATGATATCATGTGATGAAGGTGATGAGGGGAATCCAATGGGGTAAGGCCCAAATAAGGGTATGACTGGGATCAGGGAAAAGAGAGGAATCCAATGGGATAGGGATCAAATAATGGTGTCAACAGGATCCATACTTATTTTTTCTTACTTCTGCAGAGTTATACTCTGATCTGAAGAATACTGTAGTGTTTAAATGACCAAATTCTTAACAGGAAGAAATGTGTAATAATTTCATAACTAGAATGCAAGAGACACAATTGCGCAACAATATATCTTGTATGTTCTTTTTTTGTTTCTATCCCAAGGGTTAGTGTATGCATGGTTTATACATACAAGGGTTTTACCTATGCTATAACTCTCTGATATACATGCATGGTCCAACAATAGTACTTGGCCCAATATCTCAGGGCACCAAATAAGGAGGATAGATTGTTCCCTTAGTCGTACTACTTGACTACCCAAGTGTTAGAGATTATCTTCCTTAGTGTTGTTCTAGGTGGCACGATATAAATCAGGTGGCCAATCAGTTTATATATGGAGGGCTTCAGGATATCTAGTTCGATCCGTATATAGGTGTTGTATGATGTGCTACCACTCAAAAGGGTACAAACATGGGTTACAAAGGTGGCCAACAATGTGTTCTTAAGTACCACTTGTATTTCATGCATGTATTCTTTCCTGATCATGGATTTATGTGTTGAACGATAAATATTTCTAGCTTTAAGATGACATAATATGCTTCTACCTTGAAAAAAAAGTTAACCCAGAATTTTCTTTCGAGGAAATTTCTCTGATACCACTTGCAATATTCTAGATATAATATAGTATGCAAAACATAAATATTTAGCAAGCAATGGTAGAACAACAATGATATAACCAGATCAATATAAGAATAATACCAGAATAACACCAGAAGAGAACCTTTATTAATAATAACAAAGTTCACTTTCCTCTTAGAGGGGGCAATCTCCAGCAGAGAAAAGATCTATTACAATAATCTCCAAGACAAGACTTCTCATTCCCTTGCCTACTATTTATACTAAATCTATCTACCAAATGAACAATCTAGAGGAAGTTATTCTAGAAACGAAAGCTTCTATTAGGTGTTCTTACATTTGACTTATTCTTCCTTATTACTAGGACTTATTAATATTGGCCTTTATTACATGGAAAATATATTATTCTACCTACTTGAGGGGTTAGGGAGGTTATGTCCCTAACAAAACTATTTAAAATAACATTTATTTTTTTCGAATTTACAATTTCCAATGAGGCTAATGCACAAAGATTATATGTTTCCTTTGAATTCATTATAGGACAACTTGTTAAGTGAAATGTAATTTAGAACCAATTTACAACAGTCTATGAGGCCAAAGACAAGTTAGAACGGTTCAACTGAAATTGTTTTATGTACCTTTTTTTTTTGTTCAGCTAGTTTGTTGTAACTGTTTTCTATTGAGATGATATGAAAAACAACATTTTACTCATTTAATGTAAACTTATCATGTACTTGGAAGTCACGTAGCATATACACAAAAACTACATTTTTCTCAATATATACTTCATATGCCAATTGCGTTAGAGAAGGAAGCACATCTTGCAATATTGGGGGTCTAATTGTATAGTGCACAATGCTCTTGTCTATTGTTAGAATGATAACATTGAGGAACTGTTTATATTCGTAAGGGAATTTGTCATTGCATACCACACTATTAGGTTCCTAACCCGCACATAGGTAGAACAATATATTCGGATGTAATAAAGGTCAATATTAATAAGGCCTTGCAATAAAATATAATAAGTTGAATGTAAGAAGACCTAATAGAATCTTTCGCTTCTAGAAGGATCTTCCTCTAGATGCTTCTTTTGATTGATATATTTAGTATAAATAGGAGTCGAGGGTATAAGAACCATATCTTGGATATTATTGTAATAGAGATCTACTCAACTGGAGGTTTCCCCCTCGAAGAGGCCCTTGAACATTGCTTTCAGAATCAAAGTGTTATTTCTGTTGTTATTCTTATATCATTTCAGTGTTATTGTGGTGATTGTTCTGGTTATATTGTTGTTATTCTGCCATTTCTAGCATTTTATTTCGGTTCTGCATACGTTTATATCTGGTATATTACAAGTGGTATTAGAGCACTTTCCTTGGCAGAAATTGTGGGTAATTTTTTTTTCAGGGTAGAGACCTATTCCAGCATCTTTAAGCCACAGAGATCTGTCATTACGCGCATAAAACCGTGGTTGAGGGATTCATACACGCAGAAAATACAAGTGGTTCTTAAGAGCACATCTGTTGGCCACCCGTGTAACCACTGTTGGTACCCCTTCGAGTGGTAGCGCATCAGACAACACCTGTGTACAGATTGACCTAGATTTCCTGAAGCCTTGTTTAGATAAACCGATAGGTCGCTTGACTGCCATAGTGCCACTGAGAACAACACTAAAACAGATACTCTCTAGTACCTTGGTAGTCGGGTAGTATGGCTAAGGGTACAGTCTATCCCCTTTAGTTAGTGCCTTGATATATTGGGTTGAGTACTACTGTTGGACCCCGCATGTATATCAAAGAGTTATAGCATAGGGAAAACCCTTGTCTATAGAACCCTTGGGGACAGAAACATAAATAAATTAAAACAAACAAGATCTATTTCCATGCAACTATGTTCAATTTTCCAAGTAACTACACTTTTCTTCCTAGTTAAGAATTTGGGCATTTCATCACTGCAGTATTCTTCAGACCGTCGCATAACTCCGCAGGTGTGAAAAAAAAAAAAAAAGTCTGGAAATTTTTTCACCATTATTTGAGACCTATTCCATTGGATTCATCTCTTCACCCTTATCACATTCATACATATCAATTTTTGGCAAAAATTGTTACCCCACCCACCCCTTTTCAGTTCCCTCGTGCTCATGGCCCATACCCGCAACCAAGACTTGGAAGCTTGCTTCAATACATTGCAATCTAGTCTCACCGAGACCCAACAAGAAGTGAAACAACTCAGTGCCAATGTTGCTGCCATCAATACAACCATGTAGTCCTCAATGGAGGAAATCAAGGAAGACCTGACCACCCAGCTTGAATCTGTCTTTTCGTCACTCTACACCAAGCTCCATATCCCTACAGATAACCCTTCCTTTGACTCACCCCCACATATTGAAGGTGAACATTCCTCGCATTCCCATAACTTTCATCACCATCACTTTCAATGTGACCTAGGCCTTCCGTAGGTGGATGTGACCAAATTTGATGGCTCAAACCCCACTGGTTGGGTATCCCAAATGGAACATTTTTTCTCTTTATACAAAATTACAGATGACTTGGCCAAACTCCGGTATGGTGTTCTCCATCTAGATCAAGAACATTGGCAATGGTGGCAATGGAGAAAAGATTCCCATCAAAGGTATATTGCTTGGACACACTTTGTGGTATATCTTTATGAATGCTTTGAAACTGACACCAACCATTTGCGTCGTTTGACAAAGTTGAAACAATCAGGAACAATGGACGAATTTATAGCTTCCTTTGAGCGCCTAGATTTTTGGACATGTCTGATGCATTTTTCCAAATGTGTTTTATCAGTGGCCCCAAGGATGAGATTCAGGCCCATGTCCTCATGGATCGGCCTTAGAGTTGGGTGGAGGCTACTAAAATATCTAAAGAATCAAAACAGGTTGTATCTTCTCAAAAATTGAAACCTACCTTTATCCCTCTCCCTAAACCAGTAAATCCCATTACTCCCTTCGCTCCACTAAAGATCCAAAAATTTACCAGCACTAAAATGGTTGAGTGTCAACTCAAAGGACTTTGTTATAATTGTGATGACAAATATTTCTCGGACCACAAGTGTAAGGAACAAAATATTTTTATATCCATTTCCGAGGATATTTCGGAAGAGGATGTTGAAACTTCCATTGTGTCTGAGTCACCTGAAACCACTGACATAAACCCTCCCTCAAACCCTCCCGAAGTAGAACTGGTCATTTCCCTCAATGCTCTCACTGGCTTCTCCGCACCCCAAACCCTCAATATAATCGTTTAAATCAAGCAACGGAAGGTCATCATTTTGGTTGATAGTGGAAGCACCCATAATTTTATTCATCACCGCAGTGCCCAAGAAACTCATTGCTACATCCATTCCGTCAATAATTTCCAAATCATGATTGCCAATGGTGGCTCCATGAAATGTGGAGGGAGTTGTGAAAATGTTCGTCTCCAAATTGGTGACCACCACCTGAAATCTCATATGTTTTCTATCAACATGGGCAGTTGTGACATTGTGTTGGGTGCATACTGGCTAAGGACTTTGGGTCCTATTCTCATGGATTTCAAGGAATTAACCATGCAATTTGATCAAGAGGGCCACCAATATAAGTTCCAAGGCATCACCGTCGGTTCACCTGAGATCATTAGTTCCCATTGCATGGAAAAGCTTCTCAAAAAAGGTCATTCTAGTGTTATTTCCCAACTCCATGCCATACAAGAAACATAGACACCCTCAGTGCCACAAGACCTCCAAGCCATCCTTTATAAACATCAAGTGGTCTTTTCCACTTCCCAGGGACTCCCTCGTTCCCATGGTGTTCATGATCATTCCATTCCCCTTGTCCCCGAAAGCCTTCCTCCCAATATCCGTCTGTATTGTCACCCCTTTTCCCAAAAAAATGAAATTGCGAAAATGGTCCAGGAACTCCTTAATGCAGGCGTTATCCGCCCTAGTACAAGCCCCTACTCTTCTCCTGTGGTCATGGTCCTGAAGAAAGAAGGTTCTTGGAAAATGTGTCCTAACTTCCGTGCCCTCAACAAACTTACCATTAAAGAAAAATTTCCCATTCCTGTCATTGATGACCTCCTGGATGAATTGAGTAGCACCCAAATTCTTTACTAAACTTGATGTTTGTTCGGGCTACCACCAGATACAAATGAAAGAGGTAGACATTCCCAAGACTTCCTTTAGAACTCATGAGAGCCACTATGAGTTTTTGGTCATGCCCTTTGGCTTGTGTAATGCCCCCTCCACCTTCCAAAGCCTCATGAATCATGTCTTCCATCCTTTTATACGTCATTTTGTCTTAGTTTTCTTTGATGATATCCTCATCTATAGAAAAACCTAGATAGACCATCTTCTCATGTGGATCGAGTTCTCCATCTACTCTCTTAGCACCAACTTTTCCTAAAACAATCTAAATGTTCTTTTGGCACCTCAGAAGTAGAGTACTTGGGTCATCTAGTTATCAAGGACAGCGTTAGGGTGGATCCCAAAAAGATTGAAGCTATGCAAGACTGGCCTCACCCAAAGACTCTCAAAATCTTGCGTGGATTTCTGGGCTTAACAAGTTATTACCACAAGTTTGTTAATAATTATGGAAAGATTGCAGCACCTCTCACTGCTCTCCTAAAAAAGAACTCTTTCACTTGGACCCCAACCACTGCTCAAGCTTTTCAAACCTTGAAGATGTCCATGTGCACCACTCCAGTCCTGGCCCTTCCTGATTTCACAAAGACCTTTGTCTTGGAATGTGATGCTTCAGGGAAAGGAATTGATGTTGTCCTTATGTGAGAGGGTCAGCCTTTGGCCTTTACCAGCAAGAAACTATCTGAAAGAAATATGGGAAAATCAATCTATGAAAAGGAAATGTTGGCTATTCTGCATGTCGTTGATCTGTGGTGCCCTTATCTATTGGGGAAGCGCTTCCAAATTAAGACAAACCATCAAAGCCTCAAGTATTTTCTGGAACAACGCATTTCCTCCCCGGATCAACAAAAATGGGTGAGTAAACTCTTTGGATATGATTATGATATCATTTACAAGAAAGGCAAAGACAATGTGGTTGCGGATGCACTTTCCCGAAAATATGAAGATGAAGGATCCCTTTTTTCTCTTTCCTTCATTGTACCATATTGGCTCGAAGCCGTTCACCATGAATGGCTACAAGATCCTAAAAGTTCACATCTGATCCAACAATTGTAGTCCAATGCTCCAGCTTCCCCAGGGTACTCTTGGCTCCATGATGAGATTCGATGCAAAGGTCGATTGTATTTAATTAAACAATCAAAGCTTAAATCCATGGTACTTTTTGAGCTTCATGCTACACCCACAATGGGGCACTCAGGGTTCACCAAAACCTATGATAGGGTCAAACGTTTTTTTTTCTGGGATGGCATGAAACAGGACATTCGTAATTTTGTAGTTCAATGTGATATGTGTCAACGCAACAAGGATAAACAGTCAAAACTCTGGGCACACTACAACCGCTTCTGATTCCACCTGCTATTTGGAAGGATATCTCTATGGATTTTATTACAGGCTTACCCAAATCGGGAATTAAATCAGTCATCATGGTGGTTGTTGATCACCTTTCCATGTATTCTCATTTCTGCGCTCTTCAACACCCATTTACAGCATCCACGGTGGCTCAAATTTTCATGGATCAGGTCTTCAAGCTTCATGGCATGCCACACTCTATTGTTTTTTATCATGACCCAACTTTCACAAGCAATTTTTGGCAAGAACTGTTCAAGCTACAAGGCACCCAATTGCATCTCAGCACAACTTATCATCCCCAGACTAATGGTCAAATGGAAGTTGTCAACAAGTTTTTGGAAACATATTTAAAGTGTTTTTCCTCGGAAAATCAAAATCAGTGGGCTCAATGGTTACCCCTAGCTGAATGGTGGTACAACACTTCATACCATATAGCTACACGCATCACTCCTTTTGAAGTGGTATATGGACAAAATCCACCTTCAATTTTATCATACCTATTGGGTGTCTCGAAGGTCCTAGCGATTGACCAAACACTTATAGTTCGAGAGTCTATTCTCCATACCCTCAAAGAGAATTTGGTCATGACACAGAATCACTTGAAGAAACAAGCAGATCATGGTCACTCTAAATGTCAATTTGCAGAAGGGGATCAGGTGTTTCTTAGACTGCAACCTTACAAGCAAAATCCCCTCATGGCCGAGCATTGTCAAAATCTAGCGCCCAAATTTTATGGTCCTTATATCATTCTCAAGTGTGTGGGATAGGTGGCCTATCAGTTATCTTTGCCCAGTCATTTGAATCTAGATCCTATTTTTCATGTTTCATGCTTAAAAAAAGGTGATTGGAACTAAGTGCCAAATTCAAACCAACCTTCCTGATTTAACCGAAGAAGGATCCATTTGGCTACAGCCACAAGCCGTTTTGGACCAGTGTGAGAGTTACCTGTGTGAGAGAACCATCAAGGAAGTGTTAGTCCAATGGAAAGATACAACTCCAACAGATTCCACTTGGGAACCAACTACCATTCTGCAACAATTTCCACATCTCAAGCCTTGAGGACAAGGCTATTTTTAAGGGGGAGGAAATGTTAGGGGCCTAACCCACACATAGGTAGAACAATATATTCGGATGTAATAAAGGTCAATATTAATAAGGCCTTGCAATAAAATAGAATAAGTCGAATGTAAAAAGACCTAATAGAAGCTTCCACTTCTAGAAGGATCTTCCTCTAGATTCTTCTTTTGATAGACATATTTAGTATAAATAGGAGTCAAGGGTATGAGAACCCTATCTTGGATATTATTGTAATAGAGCTCTGCTCAACTGGAGGTTTCCCCCTCGAAGAGGCCCATGAACATTGCTTTCAGAATCAAAGTGTTATTTATGTTGTTATTCTTATATCATTTCAGTGCTATTGTGGTGATTGTTCTGGTTATATTACTGTTATTCTTCCATTTCTATCATTTTATTTCTATTCTTCATACTTTTTATATATGGTATATTACACACACGGTGAATTGTTGCATTACCTATTATTTCACCCGCAGAAGCAACAAAATTTCACTTGGCACACGCAGGTTCAAAGGGAGTCGAGTATGCATTTTTTGTTGCCAATGCACCTTCAACCCATGTACATGAAATAATATTTAATATAGTTGGAAATATAATTTGTATCTATAAAGCGAATTTTGTACAGAAATTTCACACATGGCAGTGTCTATGTATACTCACAATAGTCCTGGAGCATGTTAGTTTTTTCAGATCTTCTCCTATCTCTACTCTCAAATATGTTATAAATGTTCAATCTGTTGCACATAATACCTTTTCTTGAACATCTCTATGTTGATTATTTGGGTTGGTTGTCATTGATGTCAACCCTTGAATAAAGTCCGGTAGCAAATTTCTGTAGCACAAAGGTTTGAGTAATGGACCCAAGTATGTTTGATGTATAATGGTATGGATTTTAATACATTTGAAGGTAATACTATTTTTTGTAGGAAAATCTCCCTACAAACAAGTAGATTTCCTCTTGAGAGATAGACTCTTAACTCTAAGACAAAAGGTGCTTAACATAGACACTGACTTCCTTTTAGATCTAATCAAAATTATGAACAAAAGAGAAGGAGGAAAGCATGTACCTTATGAACGTTGTTTGTCCCTACAAGGTCCAGGATGTGCTTCGATCTTGAGCTCCTTGGTAGATCCTGCAAGACAAACAAAAGTACAAACAAATTCCTACTCTACCAAGATTAGCTAAAACATAGATCCATCTACTGTAGACAAACTTATATGGAACAAGTACAAGTTTGAAAGAAACATGCCAAGCATTGATTATATTGATGAGAACAATCAATACAAACTCCCCCTAATAGGATGGACTCTCTTAGGTGTGAGACGGGATGACACCCAACTTCTGTCGAAGATATTCAAATGGTGTCTTGGCTAGGGGTTTAGTAAATATGTCTGCAATTTGTTCTGTGGTTGGAATATAATGGACCTGAACAATCTGATTGGTGACTTGCTCTCTCAGAAAATGGTATTTATGGGAATATGCTTGGTCTTGGAGTGGAATACAGGATTCTTGGACACACTGAGGGCACTGGTGTTATCACAATGAATTGGGATCGGTGCAGCGTATTTTACCTCCAAGTCTGCAAGTGTCTAAATCATCCATAATACCTGAGTGCAACAGGTAGCAGCTGCAATGTACTCTACCTCTGTAGTTGATAAATAAATGGAACCTTTCTTTTTACTCAACCATGCTACTAAATAATCTCCTAAGAAGAACGCACCTCCACTCATGCTTTTCTTTTCATCCATGTAGTTAGCCCAATTAGCATCTGAGTAGACTGATAATTCAAAATTCTGATTCTTAGGATACCATAGGCCATAGTTCATTGTTTCTTTCAAATATCTGAATATCCTTTTGAAATCTAGCAAGTGACTTTGATTAGGTGCATACTGATATCTTCCTACCATTCCAACAACATGCATTATGTCTGGGCGAGATGCTGTGATGTACAATAGGCTACCTATCATTGACCTATATGAACTTTGATCAACATCAGGTGAGTCATCATCCTTGCTTAATTTGCATCCAGTAACCATAGGTGTGCCCACAGGTTTAGAATCTTCCATTTGAAACCTTCTCAACATTTCTCTTAGATATTTTTCTTGAGAAATGAACATCCCTTCAGACCTCTAAGTAATTTGTAGACCAAGAAAAAATGACAGTTCACCTCTCATAGACATTTCAAACTCAGACTCCATGGTAGAAGCAAACCATTGTACCAATGAATCCTTATTACATCCGAAGATGATGTCATCTACATAGACCAACACGATGAGCAAATAAGTATCCTCTATGTTGATATATAGATTGTTGTCAACTGTTCCTCTCTTGAACCCTTTGTCTTTGAGATACATATCTAGTCTGTGATACCAGGTACGAGGGGCTTGTTTTAACCCATAGAAATCTTTTTTCAGCTTTCATACTAAGTCAGGGTTATCAGACAGTTCGAAACCCTCTGGTCATCTTTGCTAGCTTCATTAAAATTCTTGGGTTCCAGCATGGATATGAAAGCTATATGTGATTGTTCAGTGTTTTTTATTATCTTTCTCATGGTTTGTACACCTTTTTCTTTTTCACCAATTATCTGACTTGCAGGATGATTCTTTTGAGTGATTCTCGAGGAGGAATTTGAAGTTGTCTGTTGATTTGAGTCTATCTGAGTATCTGTATCTTCATCTGATTCAGAGTCTTCATTTTCTGATTATGGGACTTGTTCATCTTCAGCTTTAGTTGTGTCCTCTATAGAAGACTCATTATTGTACACCTCTCTTGCTGGGATTCCTTCATACACTTTTATGTCAATACAGTCAACCATTTTATGCAGCCTATTATTATAGCATCTGTATCCTTTACTGTTTGTAGCATACCCTAAGACTATACCTTCATCATCCCTATCATCATATTTTCCAAGGTTCTCATCATTATTCATTATGTAAGATTTACTCCCAAAGACTTTGAAGTGTTTGATTGAAGCAGGTCTCCCATACCACAGTTCATCAGGTGTATTGTCACTTTGTGGTCTGAGGTGGGATCTGTTAAGAACATGGATTGCTATGTGTATTGATTCTACCCATTAGGTTTGACCAATGTTCTTCTCATTCATCATTGACCCGGCCATTTGCTACACTGTTTTGTTTTACCTCTCAACTACTCCATTTTGTTGTGGAGTTCTTGGGATTGTGTATTCTCTCTTGATCCCATGCTTATCACAGAATTCCTTGAAATCACTTGACATAAATTCTCCTCCTCTATCTGATATCACTTCCTTTAACCTCTTTCCTATTTGATTCTCAGTTAAATCCTCAAATTTTTAAACTTCTCAAATGCTTCAGCTTTCTCCTTGAGAAAGGCAACCCAAGTAATTATGGAGTAATCATCAATAATCGGCATAAAGTAGTTTTCTTTCCCTGTGCCTTCCTGTCTTGATGGTCCATATAAATCCATATGAACTAGTTGGAGTGGTTTCTCTGTTGAAGTAGAGCTCTTGGACTTAAACTGTGTCCTGGTTAGCTTTCCTATTTGGCAGGGTTTACACATAGAATCTTGGGGCTTTGATATTCTCGGAAGATCTTTTACTGCCTCAAGATTTTTGAGCTTGATTAAGTGGTCAAATTTTAGATGTCCAAGTCTCCTATGCCATAACCAGCTTTCATCATACTTGCTTAGGTGGCATTCTTCTTTTTCTTCTTTTAACACATAGACATTGTTTTCTGTTCTTATCCCTTTTGCAACTAGCTATCCTGAATTCACAGATTTTATTCTACAGTCTTTAGAGGTAAAAGTGACTTCACATCCTCGGTCACAGGCTTGAATGACACTAAGAAGATTATGTTTCAGACCTTCTACAAACAACACATCTTGAGATTTCCCTTTGCCATTTCTCAAACTTACCATTCCTTTACCTTTTATTTTTCCTGGCGCATCAGTTCCAAAAGTTACATTCCCTGATTTGCTTTCACTTAGACTTAGAAACTTACTTTTGTCTCTAGTCATATGTTTGGAACATCCACTGTCAATATACCGGGGATTCTTTTGTCTTTGGGCTGATAACACTAGCCCACACTTGTCATCTTCTTTCTTCTTCAAAACCTTGACATTTTCAGCAATGGGGATCAAATCTGGCATGTAATTCCTTAAGAGACAATCTATAGATTTATGTCCATAGTTATGATAGATGTAACATTCTGGTTCACTAAATAGAAGATCACAGCGATTGTTATGCTCATAACTATTGTTATGTTTAACCTGCGTCCTTTTCCCAACCATCGCATGATTTATAGTCTAAGGTTGTTTTATGCTTGGTTGTCTCGATCTTTGTTGTGGAAGAGGGTTATTCGTTGAATATCTTGATTGTTCATATCTAAATCTTAAAGAACAATTTATAGCTTTGTGACCAAAATTAGAGCAGAAAAAACAATAACCATAGAAAAAAACTTTGTACCTTGAAAAAGTTTGTCTTCTTTGAGGAGGTCGATTTCTTTCATGCTGATAATCTCTCTGATCTATAGATTCGGTTCTGGTACTTTTTCTTTCATTCCTTCTTGGTGGCTAATTTTCTTTCATTGTTTATGCAGAGTGACTGTTGTCAATGTTTGAGGATTTGACAAACTTGATAGGTTATGTATTACTTGGATGATCACTACTTGATCCTTCTTCATACCCCAATCCAGCTTTCAACTTTGGGTTTCTTTGTTGATTTAGAATGGAGGTTAATCTTTCTGATTCTTTGATACTTGACAGATTCTGATGATACAAGGCTTGAAACTTCTCCAACTCTTTCCTGGTTTTCGCTACTTCTTTTTCTAGAGCTTCACATCTTGCCTTCTTTTCTGATAACTGTTGTTTCAAAATGTCTTCGATTTTCTTTGCCTCTTCTAATTCCACTTTTAGTAGGGCAAAGTCTTCATCAGACTGTTTACTGTCTTTCTTGAACTGTATCAACAATTGTTTTAGCTTTCTGTTCTTAATTCTGAGTCTGTCAGTTTCCTCCAAAGCACTGATTAATTCACCTTCCATATCCACCACATCTTCTTCATCACCCATTTCACCTCCCATGTGTTCATCTAATCAAGATATCCCATAGACATAAGCATAAAATCATTTAGTTTATCTTCAATAGAGGATTCATTGTCTTCATCATCTGAAGGATCGTCATCATTCTTTACACAAAGACTTTTCTTCTTAAAATTATTCTTTTTAAAGAAATTTTTGTCTTTGTGCTTCTCCTCGTCATCACATGTCTGATCCTCTCTTTTGTGAGGACATTTATTTTCAAAATGACCTATCTTACCACAGTTGAAGCATTTGAAAAGCATTTTACCTTTGTATTTGCCTGATCCCTTCTTCAATCTCTTCACAAATTTTGCTTCAATTTCATCAGGCTTAGAATCCTCAATCTTGTCTGCCTTAAATGATGCTTCTCTGGAGGTGGGTTTATCTTTAACTATTCTCATTTCATATGCAGTCAATGTTCCTAGAAGTTGATCAAACTCCAAGGTTTTTAGATCATTAATTTATTCTATAGAAAAGACCTTCAGGTTGAACCTATCTGGTAGAGATCTCAAAATTTTATGAACTAAAGAAGGTTCCTCAATTTTTTCACCAAGTTCTTTCATTGCATATACCAGTTCTTCAACTCTCAGAAAGTATTTTCCAACAATTTCATCTTCTTTCATATTTAGCTATTCAAACTATACTCTGTAGGTTTGAAGCTTGGCGTCCTTTACCTTCTCATTACCTTCATAACTACAAATGAGTTTGTCCCACATTTCTTTGGCACTTCCTAGGTGCATAACTTTTACGAATTTTTCTTTTGCAAGCCCACTCAAGATAACATTCATAGCCTTAGCGTTGAAGATAAATTATAGCTTGTCATCCTTATTAGCTAGTACAACTGGCTTTACATGACCAATATCTCTCACATCCCAAACATCTACACCTAAATCCATTATGTAGGTTCTCATTCTAACTTTCCAGAAGGCAAAGTTTGTTCCATTGAACAGAGGGGCCTTATTGGTTGAATTTCCTTCATGGCT
>ML777021.1:581859-602950 GCA_009831015.1 Picea engelmannii | reverse complement strand
ATAAAATTTTGGCGATTTTTAAGGTAAAATAATTTTATCCTATAGAATTTGGGCGAATCATTTTTAAAATAGCGAATCTCTTTTTTGGAAAAACCATGGAAAATTAGCCCATGAGCAAAATTTAGCCCCTAAAATCATCCATGCTCTCTGAATCTCCAACACCTATGTCGGGAATGTCAGAACGCTCAAGAGACATGATTCTAATGCCCCAGAACAATGATTCAATTGGTGTAACTGAATCGTAACTGATCAAGAAACCACGAACTGAAACAACAACCCTTCAATCAGATTCAGTTTGAACAACATTGTTGGATTATACACGCAGAGGATTTTTGACTTTTCAATACGTAACCTCCGATATGGATCCTAGCAGTGCTAGCTCCTTCCTCAATCTTTCGTTGATGTGACCTTGGGCGATTCTCTCATGTGACCATGCGATTGCAGGTGCGACCAAAGGTGGTTTGAGAGAAATCTGTTTTTCACCCCGCAATTCACTACAAAGCTACATGTGTCCTTTCTCCAAAACCGTGGTTTCGATTGCGGCCCGCCTTTAGAAAATTAACTTCCAAGCAATTTCTCGTCCCGCAATCAAGTGTAATCATTGATGAAATGGTCTCTCACAGATTCCTTCGATCAATGGATCTAATCTATCATCTTTAATTCCTTTTCTCCGGATCCACGCCCTCCTAAGTCTTAACGACCAAGTGACATGTGGCCCTCCAAACCGACGAAAGATATTTATTTCACCTTCCGGACTTCAGGAGTCTCGATTCTCAAACTCTCCTTTATCCATGGCGATTCCACCTGGAATTCACTATCTATTGACACGTGGTCTTCTCGAATCAATGGTCATGATCCCTTCACGTATTCGGGGTTCAGAAATCTCAACTTTCCTTGTTCTATTTTTTCGGAGTGTTCTAACCAGAGTACATGATGTATTGACGTGTGTCCTCCCATAGATCGACGGTCCTAAGAGCCTTCGACTCTTCGGGCTTCGAGGATTTCAAAACTCAACTTCACTTCCTTCACATTCTCCTGGAATGTTTTTCCCCGAACTGCACAGATTTCTTCCACGCGTCCTTCTGGCAACCGATGACCTAGATCTTCTTCATCCCTTGGGTCTTCGGTGATTTGGTTTCCTTCCCAACCACAAAATCATGAAATGATTTGCTCCATAGTTGTGGATCATGTTCCACCTGTCAGTATTGACGATGGACGGTCCCTACTTACTTCAGAACTTCGGGACTTTGGCAAGTCCGCTCTCTTGTGCTCATCCAAAGGCTTAACCTTCGTGCATTTATCTCTCAATCCAACGACTGTTGATCCTCAATGTTGAGATCCAACGAATCAGATATGTACTTCTCCTGGAGCTAATGGTTGTCCTAACTCCATAAATGTACCTTAGATAGATGACTGAGAGAAACTTCAGACCCTCATCCTTCGAGACTTCGGGACTTTTGACATTTTTTGGTGATGAAACTCTCGAATTAAATCTTCTGGAGTGACTTATATTGCTTACATCACTTGTTAACGTGTCACGAGCCTAGTAGCTGCCACGTGTCACTCAGATTTGTGATTTTCACGTACCTGAAGTGCCAATTCAACTTGACACTTGTCATTGTATTCTTGTGTTATGTGTCATATCAACGATCAAGGATGGTTGCAGAACCACAACTTGCAAGTGATTTAACTCATCACCAAAAATCTGCAATTTGAAGTTGTGTGCTATTGGTGAGTCAACCGCAATTTTCGATCTTTGAGGCTATAAGATCTGATGATCCTGACTAATTGCGGGATTGGAAATAGCACAATATTTACTTCTCCTTTTGATCTCCGCAATCTATCCCTACCATTGATCTAGCGATTGTGCATCCAACGGTCATGACTTAATCTGACTTAATATGATCATTCGTTAGATCAACCACAATCGTCGATATTTGGGCTTATGAGATTTGACGATCTAGACCAATTGCGGGATTAGAACTAGCGAGTTGTTTAATTCTTCTTTCGCTCTCCATAATTCATCCCTGTTGTTGATCTGGCTTTCATATCTGATGGTCACGATCCTCCAATGGTCCTCAAGCCCATGGCCACTCATATGACCGACTTCCATAATATTAGACAATCAACATGGTCAATTTCTTGATCAGATGGTTGCTGAGGCTTCTCACCCTGTGCTTATGTTTTTCCTTCCGAGCTTTGATCTCTGCATACTATTCGCTTCTCCTCCTGAGCTTATGTTTTTGTCGTTAGCCATCATAGTTGTTGTTCTTTCCATCAATGACAAGCACACTCTTCCTATAAAAACATGCCAACAATCTCCTCCTTTGGACTTGATGGAAACCCTGAAAGGATGCACTATCCTGCTTATACCTCCAACTATAGAATCCATACCACACCTTTTCTCCCCCTTTGACATCAATGTCAAACAAAACATGCTCCCCCTAAGCTGTTGTAGCTTTTTTTTGGAGGTATCAGATATTCAACCAACACATACTCCCCCTGATAGGACGGACTCTCTTAGGTAAGAGAAGGGATGACACCTAGCTTCTGACGGATATATTCAAATGGTTTCTTGGCTAGGGGTTTAGCAAAGATGTCTACAATTTGTTTTGTGGAAGGAATATAATTCAGTTGAACAACTCTATTTGTAACATTCTCTTTGAGAAAATAATACTTTATTGGTATATTATTCGTCTTTGAATGGAGAATAGGATTCTTCGAGACACTAATAGCACTGGTGTTATCACAGTGAAGTGGAATGGGATCAGTATAAGTTACCTTCAAATCTGAAAGAGTTTGTATTATCCATAAAATATGAGTGCAGCAAGTAGCAGCAGCAATGTACTCTGACTCTGTAGTTTATAATGAAATAGATCCATGCTTCTTACTAAGACATGCTACTAAAGAATCACCTAAGAAGAATGCACTTCCACTGGTGCTCTTTCTCTCATCCAAACATTTTTCCCAATCAACATCTGAATATGAAGTTAATTGAAAATTCTGATTTTTAGGATACCAGAGACCATAAATCATTGTACCCTTCAAATATTTGAATATCCTCTTAACAGTTGCTAAATGAATTTGTTTATGAGCAAACTGGAAACGGCATACCATTCCAACAACTTGCATTATATCAGGACGGGATGTTGTGATGTACAGAAGACTGCCTATCATTGATCGATATGTTCTTTGATCAACATCAGGTGAAATATCATCTATACTAAGCTTGCAACCAACCACCATAGGTGTACTAACAAGAGAGGAATCTTCCATCTGAAACTTCTTCAACATCTCTTTCAAATACATTTCTTGAGAGATAAATAGCCCCACAAAACTCTGATTGATTTGTAAACCAAGAAAATATGAAAATTCTCCTATCAAGGACATATCAAACTCAGACTGTATTGAATTAGCAAACCACTGAACTGAAGGGTCATTAGTGCATCCAAAACTAATGTCATCTACATAAACCAAAACAACTAATAAATCATAACCTTCAGACTTAATGTACAGATTATTATCAACAATACCTTTCTTGAACCCTTTGTCCTATAGAAATTTGTCCAATCTATAATACCAGGCTCGTGGTGCCTGTTTCAGTCCATATAATGCCTTTTTCAACTTACAGACATAGTTTGGATTATCTGTAAGTGAAAATCCTTTAGGTTTCTCCACATATACTTCTTCTTCTAGATCTCCATTAAGAAATGTTTACTTAACATACATATGATATACTTTAAAGTTCTTATGACATGCATAGGCAATAAATATTATGATAGCTTCCAATCTTGCCACTAGTGCAAATGTTTCATCAAAATCTTGTCCTTCAACTTGTGCATACCTATTACAGACCAATATGGCTTTATTCTTAACAATTTGTCCTTGTTCATTCATTTTATTCTTAAACACCCATTTCGAGCCAATTACATTCTTATCTATAGGTCTAGGAACAAGCTCCCAAGTATTTTTCTTCTCAATCTGATCCAGTTCCTCATTCATTGATTTTAACCAATTTACATATTTCCTAGCTTCTTTAAAGTTCTTGGGTTCCACCACGGATATGAAGGTTATATGTGATTGCTCGGTGTCTTTCATTATCCTTCTCCTGGTTTGTACACCTTGGTCTTTCTCACCAATTATATGACTTGCAGGATGATTCTTTCGAGTAATTCTGGAGGAAGGATTTGATGATGCCTATTGATTTGAGTCTACCTGAGTATTTGTATCTTCATCTGACTCAAAGTCTTCTTTTTTTTTATTCTTGGACATGTTCATCTTCAGCTTCAGCTGTGTCCTTTATAGCAGACTCAATATTGCTCACCTCTCTTAATGGGACTCCTTAATCAACCTTTAAATCAATGCAATCAACTAATTTATAAAATCTTTTATTAAAGCATTTATATCCTTTACTATTGGTAGCATATCCTAAGAAGATTCCTTCATCATTCATGTCATCATACTTGCCAAGGTTTTCATTATTATTATTTATGTATCACTTACTCCCAAAGACTTTGAAGTGTTTGATTGAAGCAGGTCTTCCATACCACAGTTCATAAGGTGTCTTGTCATTGTGTGTTCTGAGGTGGGCTTTGTTAAGAATATGGACTGCTATGTGTATTGCTTCTACCCAGTAGGTTTTACCAATGGTCTTCTCATTCATCATTGACCTGGCCATTTGCTGAACTGTTTTATTTTTCCTCTCAACTACTCCATTTTTTTGTGGAGTTCATGGGATTCTGTATTCTCTCTTGATCCCATGTTTATCACAAAATTCCTTGAAATCACTTGACATAAATTATCTTCCTCTGTCTAATCTTACTTCCTTTAACCTGTTGCCTGTTTGATTCTCAGTTAAAGCCTTAAATATTTTAAATTTATCAAATCCGTCATCTTTTTCTTTGAGAAAAGCAACCCAAGTGAGTTTGGAGTAATCATTAATGATAATCATGAATTATTTTTCCTTCCCTGTACCTTCTTGTCTTGATGGTACACATAAATCCATATGAACTAATTGGAGTGGTTTCTCTGTTGAAGTAGAGATCTTGGATTTAAATTGTGGCCCGGTTAGCTTTCCTACTTGGGAGGGTTTATACATAGAATCTTGTGGCTTTGATATTCTTGGAAGATCTTTTAATGCCTCAATATTTTTTAGCTTGATTAAGTGGTCAAAGTTTAGATGTCCAAGTCTCCTATGCCATAACCAACTTTCATCATGTTTTCTTATATGACACTCTTCTCTATCTTCTTTCAGTACATATACATTATTATCTGTCCTTATGCCTTTAGCCACCACTTGTCCTGAGTTTATAGACTTTATATTACAATCTTTGGAAGTGAACACCACTTCACATCCTCTGCCACACATTTGACTTACACTGAGAAAATTATGTTTCAGCCCATCTACAAGCAGAACATCCTGGGCTTTTCCTTTACCATTACTCAAACTCACCATCCCTTTACCCTTGATTTTACCTGGTTCATCATTTCCAAAGGTCACATTTCCTATTTTGCTTTTAATTATAGACAGAAACTTATCCTTTTCTCCAGTCATGTTCTTGGAACATCCACTATCTATATACCAGGGGTCTTTTTATTTTTGAGCTGAAAGTACTAGACCACATTTTTCACTATCTTTCTTTTTCCATGTGCTGGCATTTCTAGCTAAGGGTTTTATACTTGGATCTACTTTTTAATTCTTCAAATGGCAATTTGCAGCTTTGTGGCGCAAGTTATGACAGTTATAGCATTCGATATCATTGTTCAATAGGTCAAATTGATTGGTTCAACTTTGTCTACTCATTGGTTGTTTAGTTCTATGTTGCAAAGATTGTTTATTTCTTGATCTCCTCAGTTGCATGTCTCTAAACTTAATTTGAAAATTTGCAATCTTATGACCAAAATTAGAGCATTTATGTTACTTTAACCATGGAAGAAATTTTGGTACTTAAATGATGGCCTTATTCTTGGAATTTGTTGCTCCATCTTCTGATATCTTTGTTTTTTATCAGGGATCATCTTGTCTTTATTAGCTTTTGGTGGCAGAGTACTCACATGGTCTGATTGTCTACTGACTTGGAACTTGATCATCTTTACTACCTCTTTGCTTTCAGGCTGTTTGTTTCTTGAACCACTTACATAGCCTAAACCAATCTTCAACAAAGGAGATCCTTGTTTTCTTAGAATGTCATTTAGTTCTGCTGAGGCTTTAATTCTTGGAAGATTTTGGAGATACAATGATTTAAACTCCTCCATCTCTTTTCTGGTTTTTACTACCTCTTCTTCCAAGGCTTCACATATTGCCTTATTCTATGATAATTGTTGTTTCAGAATGTCCTCTATTTTCTTTGCCTCTTCTAATTCCACTTTTAGCAGGGCAAAGTCTTCATCAGCTTTTTTACTGTCTTTCTCGAACTATATCAACAATTGTTTTTGTTTTTTCTTCTTAAATCCAAGTCTATCAATTTCTTCTAGGGCACTGATCAGTTCTCCTTCCAAGTCAACCACAGCTTATTCATCATTAACATCACTTCCTATGATTTTATTATCATAATCCTCTTTGGCCATAATCATAAAGTCATTAACCATATATTCACAACCAGAATCACTATCTGTGTCTCCTGAAGAGTCATCATTGTTTACACATAAAATTTTATTTTTACCAAATCTCTTGAATTTGTGCTTCTCTTCACCTTCAGTGTTCTAGTCCTTTTTCTTGTGTGGACACTTAGATTCAAAGTGACCTATATTTCCACAGTTAAAAAATTTGAAGGGAAACTTGCCTTGGTAATTTCTCGATCCTTTCTTTAGTCTTCTCACAAATTTTGCTTCAATTTCATTAGGCTCGGAATCCTCATTCTTATCTTCTTTAAATGATGCTTCTCTAGAGGTGGGTTTATCTTTACCTATCCTCATTTCATAAGAAGTCAGAGTTCCTAGGAGTTGTTCAATAGGAAGAACTTTTAGATCATTAATTTCTTCTATAACAGAGACCTTTGGGTTGAATCTATCTGAAAGAGATCTCAAATTTTTTTGAACTAAAGAGGCTTCCTCAATTTTTTCACCAAGTCCTTTCATTGCATTTACTAGTTCTTCAACTCTTAGAAAGTACTTCCCAATAGTTTCATCTCTTTCATCTTTCGTTGTTCAAACTATAATATGTAGGTTTGAAGCTTGGCACCCTTACCTTCTCATTACCTTCATAACTGCTAATGAGTTTGTCCCACATTTCTTTGGCAGATTCTAAGTGCACAACTTTTACAAATTCTTCTTCTGCAAGCCCACTCATAATAGAATTCATAGCCTTAGAATTGAAGCTAAATTCTATCTTGCCATCCTTAGAAGCTAGTACAACTGGCTTCACATAACCAATCTCTACCACATCCCATACATCTGCACCTAAATCCATTATGTAGGTTCTCATCCTAACTTTCCAGAAGCAAAAGTTTATTCCATTGAATAAGGGTGCCTTATTGGTTGAAGTTCCTTCATGTCTAGTCATGTTTAAGCTCTAGGATCTACCCTTAGATAAAAGTAACCCTCTATAATACCAATTGTTAGACAACTGAGAGGGGGGGGGTGAATCAATTGTTATTGTGCTTAAACAATTATTCCCATTTTAAACTCATTACATAACACTCAATGATGATCACAATAATTCAGGGAAGTAAGCAATGGAGTATTCAACATCAATCACACACATGAAGTATACAGAAACAAATATTCCTGAGGAAACCCATAAAGGGATAAAACCTCTTCTTCTTCGAATGATAGGCAGTCTTTTTATGTTCTATACATCATCTATCTTTGAGCACCAACTCAATGTGAGGCTACCACCTCTGTTTTACAAGTTGCAACTTACTGAGAGCACCAACTCTCTGGTTTCTCTAGCACCCACTAGAAGGAAGCACCGACTCCTTGAGTGTTCGAACACCAACTAGATGGAAGCACCAAATTCCAGTCACACAAGAACCAACCTTTACAATAGAGAACGATAGTTCTCCCTTGCACCACCCTACCACCCTGGTTTTTTCGGCTGCAACTAGATGGAAGCTACAACTCCCTGTGTTCAAGCACCCACTTGAAACTCTTAGGACAATAGTCCTCCCTAGCACCACCTTGAGATATAAATCTTTGCTTTCTGAAATTTATTACAGTGATACAGTATTTATCAATGGCTTACTAGTCTCATCACTGTTCGGCTACACTGTTATGCTCTACCTGCATCAGTGTGTTCCTTCTCGCATCTTCTTGCGCTTAAGTTTTCGTATAGTCTATTGTTTTCATCATTTATGCTCTGTCCAGGTTATGTTCTTCATATCTGCATCTTTCATGCTCTATTCCTGTTGTCTTCTTAATCACATACAGTTCGACTTGTTTTACCGAGAAACAAAAACCTTCCTCTGTCATGGCATCTTTATTTTATTGATGCCCTCATCATCCGTTACTCTCCGAATATCCAATGCCTATGTCGTGAATATCATAATGCTTAAGAGCCATGATTCCAATTCCCCATAACAATGATTCAGTTAGTGTAACTGAATCATAACTGATCAAGAAACCATGAAGTGAAACAAAAAACCTTCGATTAGATTCAGTTTTATCAGCAGCGTTGGATTATACATGCAGAGGATTTTCGAATTTTCAATGCGTAACCTCCGATATGGAGCCTAGCAGTGCTATATCCTTCCTCAATATTTTGTTGATGTGACCTTTAGCGATGATCTCATGTGACCATGTGATTGTGGGCAAGGCCAAAGTTGGTTTGAGGGCAATCTACTTTTCTCCCCGCAATTCACTATAGAGATCCATGTGTCCTTTCTACAAAACCATGGTTTCGATTGTGGCCCACCTTCAGAAAATTAACTTCCAAGCAATTTCTGGTCCCACAATCAGGTGTGATCGTCGATATCATGGTCTCTCACAGATTCCTTCGATCAACGGCTCCAATCTATCATCTTTCCTTCCTCTTCTCCGGATCCACACCCTCCTAAGTCTTAACGACCAAGTGACGTGTGGCCCTCTGAACCGACAGACGAGATCGATTTCACCTTTCAGGCTTCGAGAGTCTTGATTATCAAAATCCACTTTCTCCATGGTGCTTCCACCTGAAATTCATGATCTATCGACACATAGTATTCTTGAATCAACGGTCATGATCCCTTCGGGTATTCGGGGTTCAGAAATCTCAACTTTCATTTATCACTTTTTCTGAGAGTGGTCCAACCGGAGTACACGATCTGTTGACATGTGTCATCCTACAGATCGACTATCCTCATCTCCTTCATCTCTTTGGGCTTCAATGATTTCAAAACTCAACTTCACTTCCTTCACTTTCTCCCAGAGCGTTTTTCCCCGAACTGCACAGATTTCTGCCATGCGTCCTTATGGAAACCGACGGCCTGGATCTTCTTCAACCCTCCGGTCTTCGGTGATCTGGTTTCCTTGCCAACCACAAAATCCTAAAGTGATTCACTCTAGAGTTGTGGATCGTGCGCCACCTGTCAGTCTTGACGATGGACGATCCCTACTTACTTCGGGACTTCAGGACTTTGACAAGTCCGCTCTCCTGCACTCATCCAAAGGCTTAACCTTCAAGCATTTATCTTTAGATCCAACGACTACTGATCCTCGGTGCTCAGATCCAACGGATCATATCTATTCTTCTCCTGGATCTAGTGGTTGTCCTAACTCTCGAAATGTACCTTAGATCGATGGCTAAGAGCAACTTCGGACCTTTGTCCTTCGAGACTTTAGGACTTTTGACATTTGTTGGTGATGAAACTCCTGAAGTAAATATCTTGGAGTGACGTAGCTTTCTTACGTCACTTATTGACGTCTCACGATCCAAGTAGCTGCCACGTGTCACTCGGATTCGTGATTTTCACGTACCTGAAGTGTTGATTCAAATTGACACTTGTCATTGTCTTCTTGCGCCATGTGTCCTTGCTGACGTGGTCTGCCACATGTTCTTGTAGATGTGGTCTACTGAAGTGGTTATCCTTGATCTAATGGTCATCGCATTTTCTCTAGATACGATGGTCCTTATTCATTTCGGATTTTTGGACTTCGGGTAATTCGAATTTCAAGTTGTCAATTATTCTGAAGTGAGATTCCTCGAACAGTAACCTCCTTGTAACTTTTGACGTGAATCAAATGTTGTTCATCGATCATGTTCTTATATAGATGGCTTCTTCTATCTTCGGTGTTGTTCTTCTAGCTTATCCTGTCCTTCCACTTAAAAGTGATCCAACGGTCCTGAAGACTCTCGAAGAAGGTCAACGATCAAGGATGGTTGCAGAACCACAACTTGTGAGTTATTTAACTCGTCACCAAAACTCCGCAATTTCAAGTTGTGCGATGTTGGTGAGTCAACCACAATCATCTATCTTCGAGGCTATAATATCTGACGGTCCTGACTAATTGTGGGATTGGAAATAGAACGATATTTACTTCTCCTTTCGATCTCTTCAATATATCCCTGTCGTTGATTTGGCGATTGCGCATCCAACAGTCATGACTTAATCCGACTTAATATGATCATTTGTTAGATCAACCACAATTGTCGATATTTGGGTTTATGAGATCTGACGATCTAGACCAATTGTGGGATTAGAACTAGCGAGTTATTTAATTCTTCTTTTGCTCTCTGTAATTCATCCTTGTCATTGATTTGGCTTGAAGATCTGACGGTCATGATCCTCCAACAGTCCTCAAGCCCACGGTCACTCATATGACCGACATCCATAATATTAGACAATCAACACAAACATTTTCTTTATTGGACAACTGTTGAGTCTTCTCACCCTGATCTTACGCTCTTCCTTTCGATCTTTGATCTCTTCATATTTTTTGCTTTTCCTCATGAGCTTATGCTTTTCCTGTTCACCATCGTCGTTGTTGTTCTTTCCATCAATGACAAGCACACTCTTCCTGTAAAAACATGCCAACATTACTTACATCCATGACCAAGTTGTTCTAGCTTTCTGGCAATGAGAATAAGATTAAAAGAGCCATGGCCTTATCATCAAATTCTAGTTTTACAGAACTTAGTTGATTAGTAACCGTATTAAATTCATTTAAATGACCCGCAACAAACCCACCTTCCGACATCTTCATATTAAATAATATCTTCACTGGAAATACCTTATTGGACAATAGGGTTTTTCATATAGTTTAGCCTATGCATCCATCAACTCTTTCGTTGTCTTTTCTTTTGAAATATTGAAAGCTATTGATGCTGTCAGGATCAACCATATCGTTCCTAGTGCCTTTCTGTCAACAAACTCCCACTCTTCATCCTTCATGGCCATCCGATTCTTTTCTATTCCACCTAATGGTAGGAATATATCCTTCTGATATAAATAATATTCTATATCCATCTTCCATAACTGGTAGTTTTTTCTATTAAATTTCTCGACCCTAAACTTTCCATCTTCCGCCATTGTTCCCACTCGAACCAGGAACCCTCTTTTCCTACAAGTTAGCTTTCACTCTGATACTAGTTGTTAGAAAAACAAGATCGCGGAGAAATAAAATAAAATAAAATGCAAAAATAAAACATAGAAGATACACAATACAATAGAGACACATATATATGTGGTTCACCCAGTGTGGGATACATCCACCAGAGAAATTGCCAGGTCCTTCCTTTTTATTATCTATAAAATGAAGGGATACAATCTAAAACACACCCACTGTAACATTTCTCTCATAAAATAGGGTTTCCTTCTAGAGAAAAAAACTGTAACAGAACTTCTACCATCAGATCTGCGACCTTATAATGAAATGTCCATATTTACTATGAAATTACAATATACATTTAAAGGGAAATTTTCCTTTAGGGGCTTCACCCCCGAACCCCTGCTTTCCCTTGGACCCCCTAGTTAAGGGGATAATCCCCCCCCCCCCCCCCACCCCTGGAGGGGTGTACAATATTTCAAGGTGTACAGTCTTCATGGGATATAAACACGGCTGAAAAAATGACCTATGAAACAGGAAGATAATCAGGATCCAAAACCAACAAGGCTTATGGGGACAAGGGGAATGGAATGATCATAAACACCACGGGAAGGAGGGAGTCCCTAGGGAGTGGAAAAACAACTTGATGTTTGGAGAGGATGGATTGGAGGTCTGGAAACACAGTGGGTGTCTCAATGGCGTGAATGGAATGGATTTGTGCAATAATGTCAGAATGACCTTTTTTGAGGATCTTTTCCATGTGATAGGAACTGATGGTATCAGGGGAACCTGTTGTGATGCTTTGGAACTTATACCGGTGGCCCTCCTGGTTGAATTGCATGGTTAATTCCTTAAAATCCATGAGAATGGGACCCAAAGTCCTGAACCATTCGACATGCAACACAATGTCACAACCACCCATGTCTATAGAAAAAATATGAGATTTCATGTGGTACTGACCAATTTGGAGACATGAATTTTCACAACACCCCCTACATTTCATGGACCCGCCAATGGAAATAATGATTTGAAAATTATTGACTGCACGGATATATAAATTAGTTTCTTGGGAAATTCATCAATGAATAACATTATGGGTGCTTCCACTGTCAACAAGGATGATGACCTTTCGATGCTTAATGTAACCAATTAGCTTGAGGGTTTGGGGAGTAGAGAAGCCAATGATATCATTCAACGAAATGACCGGTTCAACGCTAGGAGGATTAGAAGGTGGAGTCATGTCAGTGGGATCAGGTGACTTGGCCAAAGGTGGATCCTCAACATCTTCTTCAACGACATCCTCGGAGATGGACATAAAAAGATTTTTTTCCTTACACTTGTGCCAAGGAAAATATTTGTCATCACAATTATAAAAAAGTCCCTTGTGTTTGCATTCATCCGTTTCTTCCCTTGTCAATTTCTGGATCTTTAGGGGAGTGGAAAGAGGAGTGAGAGTGATTGGTTTAGGGTGAGGAATAAAGGAGGGTTTTCTGGTTTGAGAAGAGACAACCTGTTGTGCTTCCTTAGATATTTTAGTAGCTTCCACCCAACTTTGAGGCCGATCCATGAGGACATGGGCACAGATATTGTCTTTGAGGCTGTTGATAAAACATTCTCAGAAAAAAAATTACTAGACATGCCCTCTATGAGAAAATCTAATCACTCAAAAGAATCTATAAGTTATTCCACTATGCCAGATTGTTTCGACTTTTTCAAATGGCCTAAATGGTGGGTTTAAGTGTCAAATTGTTCATAAAGTTCTGCAACAAATTGTTTCCAAGCCACACACCCTTGGTGGGAATTTTTTCTCCATTGACACCATTGCCAACATTCCATATCTAGATGGAGAACACCATACCTTAGTTGTTCCAGCTCATCAGTAATGTCGTACAAAGAGAAATAGTGTTTCATTTTAGTGATCCGGCCTATTGGGATCTGAGCCATCAAATTTGTTCAGCTCCACACGAGGGGGATGCGGTTCTCACTAAAATTTTTGGGGAGGAAAATAGGTGGACTGGGAGGATTCGGGACCATCAGGGTTATAAGGTGTAGAAGGAGAGAAAGGATCTGGGGTGGGATTAAACAAGGAGGTCAAATTGTTCACTACATCCTTGCATTGTTGACAGGTGGCAGTCAATTGAGTGATGTTTGTGGGAAGTGATTCAAGTGGAGTAAGCCAGGATTTGATGTTACAAATATTGGACATGCTAGAAGATATATCACTCTGGGTTTGGTCATGATATTGGCCAAGGTGGTGACACGTTGTTCCCAATCTTGGCTATGAGTGTGGGCCATGGGAATGGTACAGGGGAAAAAATGGGACTACAAAGAAATGATTTACTAGTGATTGGTACCACTACGATGCATGCAAAGAGAGGAAGTCAATGGGATAGATGCCTAATAGGGGTTATGGGAAGGGGTCAATTCCATGGAAAAAAAATTGCTAAAAAATTATAGGTATGACTGCGATCAGGGCGAAGAGAGGAATCCAATGGGATAGGTCTCAAATAATGGTGTCGATAGGATCTAGAATTGTTCTAACTCTTATAGAGTTATACTCTGTTAGAGTTATACTCTGTTCTGAGTAATACTATAGGAAAAAATGTGTAGGAATTTTGCAACCAGAATGCAGAAGGTACAGTTGCATGGAAATAAATCTTGTCTGTTCTGTTTCTTTTTCCATCCCAAAGGTTAGGTTATTTAGGGTTTCTACAGACAAGGGTGTTCCCTCTATTATATCTCTTTGATATACGTGTAAGGTCCAACTGTAGTACTCGACCCAATATCTCAGGGCACCAACTAAGGAGGATAGATTGTGCCCTTAGCCGTACTACCTGACTACCCGACTACCTAGGTACTAGAGAGTATCTTCCTGAGTACTTTTCTTGGTGACACTATAGAATTCAGGCGAATGATTGATTTATATACGGAGGGCTTAAGGATATATAGGTTTATTTGTATACAGGTGTTGTCTGATGTGCTACCACTCGAAGGGGTACCAATAAGTGTTACAAGGGTGTCCAACAATGTCCGTTTAAGTACCACGTGTAGTTCCCTCATGTATGCTTCCCCAACTGTAGATTTATGCATTGAACGACAGATCTCTGTAGCTTTAAGACGCTAGAATACATCTCTACCCTGAAAAACTTAACCCACAATTCTATGCCAAGGAAAGTGCTCTAATACCACTTGTAAGGTACGAGATCTATTATAATAGAAGGAAACAAAAATATTGCAGAGAATAACAACGGAACAACACAATAAATGAAACCACAACACCAAATAATACCTTTATTGATAGGAAACGATGTTCACTTTCCTCTTTGAGGGGGAAACCTCTAGCAGAGTAGGGCTCTATTACAGTAATTCTCAAGAAAAAAATTTGCATACCCTTTACTCCTATTTATACTAAATCTAGCTATCCAAAAGAACAATCTAGAGGAAGATCCTTCTAGAAGAAGAAGCTTATATTAGGTATTCTTACATTTGACTTATTCTTCCTTATTGCTAGGCCTTATTAATATTGACCTTTATTACATGGAAATATATTATTCTACCTACGTGATGGGTTAGGGAGGTTAGGTCCCTAACACATATATAACCGGTACCATTGTCTTATTGTCATCAAAGTCACCATACTTTATATGGATAATGTATTTCAATCCAACCTCTTTGCAATATGTTATTGTAGCACCAATTGTTCCAATTGGATACAAGTCTTTATTTTGAGCAAATTGTCTTATGGTTGTGTTTTGAATGAAATTGCATTCAGTAAAACATGTTGGTACTATTTCTACAACACTTGAGTCATGTAAAAATATAATACAATTATAGTCACCATGATTGTATAAAGTTTTGGGTAGTATTTTAAAATATGCAATCGATACCCCATTTCCAGGAATGATTTTTTCCTCATGTTTCTGAACAAGGTGTGAAGATACACTTAATATAATTGTTATCAGTGCCTTGTTGTCACTGATATCAGCATGTAGTATGTGGTGTGTCCTATTTTATTTATCCAAGTAAGTGATATATATGACCATTATGTCTCCAATGAATATATGTCATGTTTTTCGGCTGTTCAGGTCTTCTATGGATACTATACTTGGTGGCGATGTTCTAGACATGTTGAAAATGTTTAAACATAAGCATTGGTATGAAGGATAGTTTCTATACATTTTTTTCTTCCATTGATCTAAAATTAGTGTCACAATTTCAATGAATTGCATTGGTCAAAGTTTAATAGGAATACCTCTTATTGTTTTCATCTTGCATTGTAATGCCTTGTTTGTCTCTACATGCCAATATTTCATGTGAACTGAAAATAATGACATTATATATCACAAACCTATTTATCATGGCATAAGAGAATACATAATTGGAAATATATATTTTCTAAATGAAATAGGAACATAATCCATGAATATTTACACATGTTCTTTTGGTTGTTCTGATGTTTGTGACAATTGACTGCCAAGGCTTCCTTCACTTGTCCAACTTTTTCTTCTGCTGAAAAAAATATTTGCATATCAACTATGTAAAGGAATGAACATGCACAACATATTGTATCCTTCTCTGACATAATTTGACATTGACATATGTTTTTGAAGATAAAAATATAGAAAACATAAAACATATCAGCATACCAAGGGTTCCATAATGATTATTGGCATACCTATTGGAAAGTTGTTCTTGAATGTTTTCATGTGTTGTAATTAGAATCTATTTATCCTCTTCAGTTATTTTAATTGTTGCACTACTAAAAATATATAGATTTCAATGGGTCATCAAATAAATTACTATGTGTGAACAACATGCAATATTGGCATATGTCACAAGATATGAAGGAAACATAGTGAAAGACAAAGGTAAAAGAATTTACCTTTTTAGTGCATGTTCCATGGGTGTGTTTCTACAAAGTTTCCTTGTACAAGAATCTATTGGAAACCAAAAAATTTTCAGAAATTGGATGATACCATGTATCTAACTACAATGAAGAAGTTGGCCAATATACAAAATGGAATCCAGAAACATGGTCAATAGATATGTATTGTATATTTTATGCATTGCTTACTTACTTATGGACTATACAAATGGAATCCACGCTAGAAATATCTGGTCCAATGGAAAGAGAAGAGGAATTTTTATATATGTAAAAAAGATATGCAAGTATTCTTTGACAAATTGGAATATGTAATTTTGTAGTTTGTTTTATATGTATTTCATATTTCAAGTAAAAGACAAATTGTATCATGGTCAGTCCAATATGCATCTAAGAAAAAGACTTTGATTTTACCTTGGGCACATTTTACCATACATGATCAATCAGTGTTTTTTTCACATGATTTACCTTCCGCAATAGGAATTGGAGATTGTAACTACACATGTACTTCTCTAATTTTATTGTTTTTTCATTGTTTTGTAATATGTCAATGTTAAAGTCTCCTAGAATGACAATTATTTCATTCAAATGTAAATGGTGCAACATTGTTGCAATAGTGTTCAGTATGTTGGTCAAAGATGCATGCAGTGCAACATATTTATTCAGTATTGCAATTTGTGGTTCATGAACAATATCCTTTGTCAGCGATGTCTCAACATATTGTTTTTCAAAATGCATATGTTCTAAAATTGGTATATATTTTTTCACTAGTATCATCACTCCATGTTCAATGCATTTTGATATGCAATTGAAGTTTTGAAATTGTTCATTTTCCATGGACATCGTCATATATGTTTCTTGTAAGCACAAATTTCAGATTGCATTATGTCATAATCATTGACTATATCATCAATATGTGCATTTAGGTTGCGTGTTCTTAGTGAAAAAATTGAAATGCATGATTATGACTGTATTGATTGAGAATCATATTCTATAGCCCATTTTGCACTACTCTAAAGGTGTTGCATCTCAATGTCGATTTTTTTGTTCACCCTAACGTTTTCATGAGTATGATCATTTAACAAATACAATGACTCTATGCTTTTTACATGGGACAAGGTTGTGTACACCAAAACATTGTTTTATTATTCCAGTAGGGCCAAATGCAACACTATCAAGTGTCAAACATTGTGACCTGTGCATTTTATGTGCACATGCAAGTTGAATTGGAAATATTTTTTGGATCTTCACTTGACTTTTCTTTGCTACCATCGATATTGGTTTTGCGATGTGCAATACATGTGTCCAATTACACAGAGTTTCTAAGTTGTAAAGGTAAGCTAACTTGTTTTCATGTCAATGTCCAATAAGTGGATAATGGAACTTAATCCAGAGAACATCAGTGCTATTTTTTTTTGTATATGATTTGATCACTCCATCCGCACCATTGACCAATCCATCTTGTGAATAATAATTGCAAGCATATATTTCCACTAGAATGTGAATTTTAAGGAAAACTAGAGAAGGTAGAGTGGTTGTATGTTGATGGCATGGCATATCGCCATGATTATCTTATTCCACATAAATTGCATTGATCATAATTTCATCACTAGGCATGAGCGAGAGCATCTGCTTCTTGTGCATTGCAACATGCTTGTTTTTTTTTAAATAGATACATAAATGTTGTCTCTTTTGGTGCAGGGCATACACAATGTGCATTCATATATAGCAAGTCATCATTTGTTTGGTTATTTGTTCTCATTCTGTTCAAAATTAAAATGAACTTTTCATCTTTTTGGCACATTCTAGTTTGTAACTCATATCATTTTATAATATGTTCCCAAAAGTCATATGTCAATGGTTGCATGTTTATTGTAGGATGCTAAAATATTAGAGAATCATGCATTGGTTTTTCTTGGTAAACATCACCATAGAAAACCATGCCAATATTCCCAAAGTAAAAAGTTTGCATATGTTTTATGTTCCTAAGGCAATTGTCCATGCCATACATGAATCAAATTACAATCAATGAGGCTTCATCTATGAAGATTAGATGTAATTTATCATAAATATTACATAATTTGTCTAACATTCCTTTACTACGTGGAAGCAATTGGGACTTGTTAAAAGGAATTAACAATGCATAATGGATTGTTTTCCCACATGCATTGTATGAAACTTTACCTGTATATGCAACTATTATCCCCTTTCATTTCAAATGATCGCTTGTATTTCATCAATCATAGATTCGTAAAAGCATTTGGAATAAAACGTTTTATGTGAATGTCTTTCATGTACCCCCCCGACAAGGAACAAGTGGACATGTGTGTGTATGTCCCTATGTTTTTTCATGGAAATGTCCTTCACAATTGCTTGTTGTTCTCTATTGAGAAATCTTCTAATTTTGTAATATTCTTTTTTCTTAAGGAGAAATGCATGTTTTGTGATCTGAAACCCAATATTAATACTTTTTTCCATATTAGATTGTAGAGGGAACTGAAGATCTACTTCTAGGTCATAATTTTCAAAGCCAGGTCTAGTTGTTTTAAGCTTAGCACATGTATCATCACTGTTTGAAATATCATCAAGTTTCTCAAGTGGAGTTTCTAAATGTCCCAATGCTCGGTTGATGTTGTATGTAAATTTAGCCTCATTGGTTTGTATTGTACTCTGATAGAAAGCATATGGAGCTTTCTATGTAGCAAAGCTATGTTTTAATGTGTCTTCTCTTTTTTCAAATGGAACATATAGCAAATGTTTCTCACAACATAAGTTCTCATAGTAAATGTGTTTATTGTATTTGACAAACTGTATTACATTCAGTTTTTTACTTTTTGATATGTGTTAACCATTCTTCTTGTAATTAGATAAAAATTCTACAAGGCAAATATGTTTGAGAGAATATGGACGCTCATTATAGTAATCAATAATGGTGTGGAACATCATGTCCTCCAAATTATTAGGTTCTTATTTTAGTAAGAATGGTGGCTTAAGCATAAACTTATGTTCACTAGGAGGAGACGTGTTTATGAAGATACATTCCCTTGAGCAAGAATTCAATGGGAGGGAAATTACAATATGAACCTCTTGTTGAGCTGACATTTCTTGAAGATTAAGCAATGTATTGGCAAGTATATGTATAATTTGTATATAATCAATTCGACTTCTTTCATGTTCTCTACGTATTTTCCTAAATTCACTTGTCATAGATTTGTCAACTTTTTTCATTTACAAGGAACAATACAATGTTGCAGCATATGCGTTGACCACATACTGTGCATTTGTATTCATATTCCACATATTTGGCATGTCCTTGGAGAAAATAGTGTTCCACATGTGTGATGGTTTTAGTTTTAGGAAAATTGATGATTTCTTTAGTGTATATTATAGTAATTGTATGTACTCATATTTTTTTATGATCAATTGCATCAAAAAGTCATCAAAGCTCATCAAGTTTTCATAATTCGTTTGCTCTATAAATTTGAACAGGGATTTTTATTTCTCAAGGAGAAAATTGTTCACTAAACTAAGTGGTTCAATGAATTTTGTGGTTTTCATTGGAGGAATAGGGAAGTTGTACCTACAATGCGAGTCTCTTTGTTTTTTACAACTCTTTGTATGGTAGTGCCTATGAACTTTGACCACTCTTGGATCCAAATGATATATGTCACAACTAATGTATTGGTCCAAAAATATTTTGATTTGCACGTTACAGTAATTTCCGTATATTGGAGCATTGTCTATCCACATGAGTATGTGTTCATGTTCACTTCCCCTATTCTAGAACTTTGTCACAAAGTGATGATATGAAAATTTTCCGAAAAATGTGTCATCATGACATATCATTTTCTTCAAGGCATTGATTTTGTGTTTATAGTAATGTGTGCATGTTACTGGGTCTTTCCTTATGATGTAGTCAATATCAATGATTTCCAATGTATCTATTAATCCCTAATATTGGCTCATTACCCATTAATTGGGGCATATTAGATTAGTAATGTTATTTATTACCCCTTAATTGGGGCATATTGTATTAGTAATGTTATTTTATTTATGTTGGATTTAGGCCATTAGTTGTAATTATACCTCCTAGTCTCCTATATATACCAAGGAGACATTTTCATTTTGAATCATCTTGTACTTGAACATTTAAGTGGGGTAAAAGGAGGTTGCCCCCTCGAAGAGGCTTATTATCTGAAATTATCTCGTTTTCAAGGCATTGAGTACTTTTCCTGAGGTTTTTCTATGCTATATTGATGTTTGGTTCTTAACATGTGGTATCAGAGCTCAAGGTCTTGGGGTTTCGCTGCTACATTGGAGACACCGTGGAATTTTCACTATAACTTTTTTTCTACAACGTTTCAGAAGGAACGGCTTGGAGGATATTTATTATAAGGATCAAGGTATGTTGGGTTCAAAATTCATCTCCTGAGGCCTTATACTTTCGAAGATACATCCTGTACAATATAGGGTTCTGGAATCATCCTGAAATGAGTCATTGTGGAATTTTCGCTATAAAAACTTTTCTGTAATGTTTCCGACCCTGAACTATGGAGGCCATTTGCATAAATTAGTAGTTTATTTGTGGTAAAACGTTTATCTTCTAGGTCATCTTAAATTTGTAGATACACCCTGTGTAAGATAGGGTATCTGACTAGTCCTATTGACTAGTCTCAAGAAGGTGTTCCAGGTAAAACAATCATAACCTCTTCCTAGAGTATCCAAATTGCATGGGACTGGTTGCATTGG
>ML777021.1:565321-577146 GCA_009831015.1 Picea engelmannii | reverse complement strand
GCGACAAGATCCCAGTTCAAACTATATTGCCAGAACTTGACGAGGAAGGAAAAATCATATTGGATCCTGAAGCCATCACTGACACAAGAATTCGCCAACTAAGGAATAGATCCATTTTAGAGTATCTCATTAAATGGAGGAAACTACTGGCTGAAGATTCCACTTGGGAAGATGAGTCTTTTATACAGAAGCATCCATAGCTACTCAAGCATTGCGGACAACACTTGTCTCAAGGGGAGGGGCATGTTAAGCCCTAATATTGGCTCATTACCCCTTAATTGGGGCATATTAGATTAGTAATGTTATTTATTACCCCTTAATTGGGGCATATTAGATTAGTAATGTTATTTTATTTATGTCGGCTTTAGGCCATTAGTTGTAATTATACCTCCTAGTCTCCTATATATACCAAGGAGACATTTTCATTTTGAATCATCTTGTACTTGAAAATTTAAGTGGGGTAAAAGAAGGTTGCCCCCTCGAAGAGGCTTATTATCTGAAATTATCTCTTTTTCAAGGCGTTGAGTACTTTTCCTGAGGTTTTTCTATGCTATATTGATGTTTGGTTCTTAACAATATCAATTTTCTTTCTCTTCTTCATGTTTCTGTCTAACTCGTTTAGTGTACACACTAATGTATTCCACTGATGTTCTGCACTTTTAAATGTGAAAAAATATTTTGGGGGCACCAATTGTCAAATCATTGCAAATAAATTCTTATTGATCTCTTGCAAGTGATCAGGAGATATCTAAATGTTCTTGAAATCTATGTATCCAATATCAGATTTCAATAGTTTTTCTAAGTTTGATTTGTACTTGATTTCTTCCGCTAATATCTTCCTTCCATGCAACTGAGCTTTTCTTATTTTCACCCAAAATAAAGGAAGCACCTTCACAATTATTATTTGCATTGTCTTGAAAAACAGTTTTGTTATGTGACATGAAAAATCACCGCTTGCTTGGAAAAATTCCCATTTCAATATTTTTTGATAGCTAAAACATTTTATAATGTCATCATTGTTAGCACATATGTTTGTAAAGGAGTGTCTTCCATTAGGAATTGACCCCTTGGAAAAAAAATGAAGGAAAGCGAGCTAAAAACCCATAAAATGTGTTACATCCAAGGTCGGGAGGAGTGATTTGACCTCTTGGCATGTTGTGCTAAGGTGTGCACAGATCTGGGCAGCTACACATAGCGCACTCAAATATACGGCTAGCATCTAATATCAACCCCCCGACCTTATACATTTAACGGGGGGGTCCGAGCAAGTGGTTTTCTGGCGTGGCCCCCCCACTATCATGTCACCTCCTAATCAACTCGGACCCCCCCCTGGATCATTACCGCTTACCATCCACCCCCCCCTTCGAGCTAACCTCCTTACCGCTTTTCTATAAAACCTTATCTCCCTCCGATGCATGTCCTTCACTCAAAATCTTGCACGCCTATCTCGTTCCTACTGTCACATCTCTCCCTCTCAACTCCCGATGTCTGGCCTCCACTCATCCTCCATGTCACCTCCATCATGTTTTCTTGTTCCCCTTCTGACCAATCACACCCCTCTACCTTTGCTTACTTTCCCTTTAACACGTCGCTCCTGCACCTTTACACCTCAGCTCTCGCGTACTGGCGCCCATACGTTCCCAGTCACTTCTCTGTCAGCTGCATCATTCCACATGGCCTCCAATCGCTCATTGTTCCATGCCAGTTTGTGCCATCATATCACCATCTCCTCATCGTCAGCGTCCACATTCCCCAAGAAATGTTCCCTGCAAGCATCCAAGCAAAGATCCAAGTGGTAGAGTTTTAGAGTGCAGCCACCACCTTTTCCAAGTGTTGCGTTGACTCTGCCCGTACTAATCTCGATGAAGCAGTTAATGAAAGAAAAGGAGGTGGGTGAGACATCGTCTCCCTCCATAAATGGAAAGCTCAAAAAGGACTAGTAGACTCTCATCCCAGACTGACCAGAGATCATGTCTGACAAAACACTACACGCACAGTTTGACAGAGAACTCGCCTACGTAAAGCTTTGAATGCATGACTCAATGGTGCCGATGGTGGTTGCAGTCACTCCTCAGTATAATTATGCATTTTCGATATTTTGTTAAGGTAGATGGTTGATCTAGGATCCTATATTGTAAAGTTTCGATGAAGCTCTGGTTCTCTGGCTATGTATTTTGATTTGGGACTTCTTGTTTAATGAAAGTCAGCTCCTATTTATGTCTTAGTTTCTCTGATATTGAAGTGTCCATGATTGAAGGATTCATATGGATTGTTTTAACTATATTGTGATGTATGTTTGATTACAGTGTTGTTTTAACGTTCTTCATTTCCTAAAAATTTGAATCCAAGAGGATCTTGTTTTCTGAGTTTTTCCTCCTTAGGTTGTTGGAAGACCTGATGTCCATGGCATACCTTTACTTTCTCCTCGCATATTCTTCCTCTTTATCACCCTCTACTATAACTTACTAACTGAATTTGATCCAGACCCCAACTTCTTGTGCATACCAGTCCAATTTTCTGAGTTAAAACGATATTATCTTGATTCTGCACCCATTCGACCCCCTTTAAATTTACTTATTGTGACATATAACCTGATGGGTACTAGGCTTACCTTATCTGTAATCGGAGGGTGAAATCTAATGCTAAAATTTCTAGTGCCACTACCAGGCAACGAATTGAATACTTTCCCCTGGGATTGAACGACAAAGAGCTTACGATTCTGAAGGTGCATCAGATATCAGAACCATTGAAGATTGCAACCTGCACTTGGCAACTCCATTGATGCGATTCCATTGTTTCAAATATGACTTCCAGAGGCAGACACACGAGGTATACCCCACATCTTCCTTTAGAAACACCTAAAGTTGACCTAGAGAAAATTATCAGAAACGAAAAGGCCCTTCGAGAAGGTACTTCAACTGTTGCATCCGGTGATCTTGGTAATTTTCTTAATCCTTCTTTGACAACTCTAGTAGTTGTTTTTCATTTTCCTATTACGCCATATCTTGGAGATTCTAGGAGTTTAAATTTTAGGAGTTTCCCTATTGTTTTCTCCCCTCCTGGTCTTGGTTTGGAAGGAGAAAGAGTTGACATTCCTTTTTCTCCAAAATTCGTACCCTGGTCTAAACCCAGAACCCCTCAACACTTTCCCACTCTGGGCTTTACTACTCCTCATCTTATTAGATTTGTTGCATTTACAGAAGGGGAAACCTCTATTACCCAAATACCTGTAGCCTTTTCTCCAAATCCTCAGTTGTTCCCTCTTTCTCCCAGAAATGCAGCTTCACTCTCTCCTGCCAGAACTCCATCCCCTCCTAGTTCTCCTCCAGTTCACATCCCAATGGAAGGTGATAATCCCCCTAGGAACAGAATGGATTCCATAGTGGCTTCTAGATATGCCCCTCTTGTTTTGCCTCATCCTATGAACGCTCTCCCATCTGGTGGCTACCTTAAGCAGTTGCCTAAGTTCACAGGTGAGGGAGACATAAATGCAGAAGAACATCTTGCATCTTTTTATAGTTATGCAGACAATTATGTCATTGTAGTTGAAGATGTATGGATGAGAATTTTTGTTCATAGCCTCAATGGAGAGGCTAGGAAATGGTTTAGGTCCTTGGATATTGGACCTATTGACGGGATTGAATCCTTAGATGATCCTTTCTTAAGACATTGGGGGATAAAAACGATTTCCTTTACTATATCACAGAGTTTGGATCACTTAAGAAAAAAGAAGGGGAATTTGTTTCTGATTTTTCATAGAGGTTTAATAAAATGTATAATAAGATTCTTGCTAATATTAAACCCACATAAACCTCTACCAAAATCACATATTCTAGTGCCTTCGACCCTGATTTATACCTCCTGTTAAGAGAAAGAAGAGCTACTTCCTTTACTCATATGCAAGATGCGGCCCTGAAAGTAGAATCCAATATATTGGCAGTTGATAAACTCGGAAGTAAGGTTGATAGAGACAAAGGGAAGGGGAGGTATGAAACTTCGACCTATGGTTCCTCAGCTACCCATCCTCAAGTAGACGAAATGACCAAGCTATTAAAGTCACTTTCGGCTGAGGTGGAAAGGTTGAAACTAGAAGGAAAGAAGAACTACAGGAATCCCCCTAATGACAAAAATAGGGGTAACTTTAGAAGACCAAATAATACCCCTCAGATTATCCAAAGAGATAAAAGGAACAGAGAGAGAGATGATTAGAGAATCCAGGCCTTTCTCCAAAATCACCTTGTTGTTGATGAAGAAGGAGAGGAAGAAGAGGTTGATACTGAAATCCATTGTCTTGTAAATACCTCCTCATTTCCCCATTCAACCCAATCTTCATATGAGGAGTCTCTCATGTACATCTAACTAAATGATCTCAGTAAAGGGTAAAATACTAGAAGCAACCCAAATAAATACAACCTCGGGTCTAATAATAAAGAAGGGCATCCTGACATCCCTGATCATCCTTCCAGAGAAAGAAATCCCACTAAAAATATAGCAGAAAACAACAAATATAAGAAGGTACAAAACCCCTCACCAGTAGCCAAAAGCCATGTCCCATAAGTGAGTGAAATTCTAAAGCCCCCCTCCTATTTTAACTTTGAGAAGTAAATTCAAAATATTATAATCCATGTACCCCTTTCAGAGTTGGTCAAGCATGAAGATTTCAAAAGGTACCTCTCTAACCTGTTGCAATATCAGCCTTCATCCCATGCCACTAACTCAGTAAACCTCCATGACGAAAATTCGATAGTCATCTTAGGTCCTTTGGTAGAAGATAGAGATGATTCATCCCCTCCCTTCTATACTTCACTGAACAATATTCATGATAAGGTGTTGCATAATTGTTTAATTGATTCAGGGGCATCTCATAATCTCATGCCCAAAACTGTCATGGATGAACTTGGATTGGAAATCACTAAGGCATACCATGAATTATACTATTTTGACTCTAGGAAAGTGAAGTGTCTTGGGGTCATCAAAGATTTGGTTGTGACCTTATTTCAGCTGCCCATGAAAAGCGTGGTCATGGATATCGTGGTGGTTGATGTTCCCCACAAGTTTGGCATGCTCTTGTCAAGATATTAGATAAAAATACTTGGGGGGAATTTTCAGATGGACGTCACATATGCTACCATTCCTGTGTTTGGGGGGAAGCATCGAAGACTTTACAGGGAAGCTCAGCTGGCCTACATTATTAGTGATGAAGAAAACCCCACCAACCATCCTATTTTTTCCCTTGATACTAATTTGGGATCTAGTTTATTGCAGCTCACTGATACTCTTGAACCTCCTCTTGAAATCATAAAACAGTCCACTACTTCTTGGGAAAAATATACTCCAATGACCTATGTTTGGAAGATGTTCTTTGATGGAGCCTCTTCTAGGGAAGGTGTTGGCATTGGAGTGGTATTTGTTTCACCTACTCAAGATACTATATCTTTGTCCTACAAGTTATAATTTGAAGCTACCAATAATGTGGCAGAGCATGAAGCTCTTGTTTTGGGTTTGAGGGTTGTGAGAGACATGTAAATTGAATATATATCATTGTTTGGGGATGATGAACTAATTTTCCATCAGATCAGAAATATCTATCAATCTAAGCACCCTAGGCTAAGAACTTATAGAAATGAAGTGTGGGACCTGGTGGAAAGTTTTTTCTTATCTTTCAACATTTCAATTATTCCAAGAGAAGAGAATACCATGGCTAATTCTTTGGTTGTTTCAGCAAGTAATTTCATAGTCCCTCTGCCACCTAAACTCAAGTATGATGTAGACGTGAAATATAGACCCTCTATACCTGATAATGTGAAGCATTGGAGGGTGTTTGAAGATGATCTTGAGATCAGAATATTCCTGGAGACCATTGATGAGTTTTTTGCATTACATATTGATCAGGATCATGATTCTGATAATAATCCTCATGCTAATGTTTTTCTGAACAAAATTGCTAACCATCATATTGTTCAGTTGCCTAGCAATCATATTCCAAAGGGACTAGTTCCTTTGGAAACACTATTGGACTATTTCCTTTGGAAACACTATTTGACAAGAATGATGTGGTAGTAAAGGGTAAAAGTGCAATTGATGATGTTGATGTAGCTGAGTGCAATATTGGTACAGAGTAGGACCAGAAATTTGTCAAGTTGTCAAGCAGCTTGTCAAGGGAACAAAGGGATGAATATATTGAGTTGTTAAAAGAGTTTTCTAATGTATTTTCCTATACATAGGAAGAACTTAGAACATACGACACAAGTTTCATTGAGCATAAGATCCCATTGAAAGAAGAGGCCAAACCATTTAGGCAGAAATTGAGAAAAATAAATCCTATGTTATTTCCTATTATGGAGAAAGAGGTAAAAAATTGTTGGACGCCAAGATCATTATCCCCTTGAGATATTATGAATGGGAATCCAACATAGTTCCAGTGAGGAAGAAGAATGGATAAATCAGACTTTGTGTCAATTTCCGGAACCTGAACAGAAGCTCTAAGAAGGATAATTACCCCTTGGCAAAGATGGAGCATGTATTGTAGAGGGTGACAGATGCATCTAGGATATCCATGATTGATGGATTTTATGGCTACACTTAGATCTCTGTCTTTCCTGAAGACAAAGAAAAGACAACCTTCACTACTCTTTGGGGTACATTCATGTATGCTAAGATGCCATTTGGATTGATGAATGCAGGAGAAACCTTCCAGCGAGCTATGGACATCGCCTTCATTGGCGAAAAAGATAATTTCGTAGTCATCTACCTGGATAACATTACAGTATTATCAAGGTCTGAAAAAGAACATTGTTATCATCTCATAAGGGTGTTCTTAAAATGTCGAAGGTTTGGTCTCTCCCTAAATCGAAAAAAGTATTTATTTTCCATGCAAGAGGGAAAATTATTGGGGCACATAGTATCAGCTGAAGAGGTCAAGATTGATCCAAGCAGGGTAAAATCTATCCAAACCTTGCCACTCCCAAGATCCAAGAAAGAATTCCAGTCTTTCTTGGTGAAAATTATTTTTTTGCGAAGGTTTGTTTCTAATTTTTCTGAACTGGTAAAGCACATTACAGTCATGCCGAGGAAAGGAAATGAAATCAAATGGACTGTTTAATCTCATAATTCATTCAACCAAATAAAGAAGGCATTGACTGAGGCACCTGTGCTCATGATTCCTTACTACTCCAAAGATCTTATGATTTTTTCCTTCGCTTCATTTGATACTGTAGCAGCTATTTTGTTGCAGAATAATGTTGAAGGGTTAGATCATCCTATCTCCTTTTTCAGCAGGGCGTTGAGAGATGATGAGATAAAATATGACATCATGGAAAAGTAGGCCTATGCTCTGGTTAAAGCCATCAAGGCTTGCAGGGTCTATGTTCTGCATTCAAAATTCATTTCTTTTGTCCCTTCGGCTTCAGTGAAGGAGATTCTCATTCAACCTGACATAGATGGAAGAAGGAGCAAGTGGATTTCCAAAATCCTTGAATTCGATCTTGAAATAAATCCCACCAAATTGGTTAAAGGCCAAGGTTTAGATAGGATGTTGGATGAATGTAATTTCAAAGCTTTAGGGGTTAATTTCATTAACACTTGCTCATAAAATAAGCAAGTTGAGTTATTTGATACAAGCCCACAAGCTAGCCCTCCATTGGCAAAATGTACCTAGTACGAAGACATTATATTTTTTCTGCAAGATTTGTGACCTTCTGATGGTATGGGGAAAAGCAAGGCAAGATATTTAAATCTTAAATCAATTAGATAATGTCTTATTGATCAAATCTTGTATTGGAAAGACCCCCTGGGAGTGATTTTGAGATGTTTAGACCCATAGGAGTCCCAGAAGATTATGTTTGATTTTCATGACAGTTTATGTGGGGGACATCACTTCTGGAGAACCACATCCTATAAGACTCTTAGGGCTAGATATTTCTGGCTAAGTCTATTCACTGACGTTTGTGCAAAGATCAGAGCTTGTATTAAGTGTCAAAAATTCTCAGGAAAGAAGCAGCTCAAGTCTTTACCATTGAACCCTGTGGTAGCTTCAGGACCCTTTCTGCAATGGGGGCTAGACTTCATTGGGGAAATTCATCCTTCTTCTAGTGGCCAGCACAAGTGGATCTTAACTTCCATAGATTACTTCACCAAGTGGATAGAATCCATCCCCACAAGGGGTGCTTCTCACAAAGTAATCACTAGTTTTCTCGAGGATATTATGGCAAGGTTCGGTTGTCCAAACAGGATTGTCATTGATAATGCTACATCTTTCAAGGTTGAGCCATTGATTCGGTTCTGTGAATAGTTTGGAATTGCATTGATTCACTCTACCCCTTATTACCCCCAAGGGAATGAACTAGCAGAGTCCTCTAACAAAATCCTTATAAAGATCATTAAAAGACTGTTAGAGGACAACAAAAAGGCATGGGATTCAAATCTCAAATTTCCTTTGTGGGATGACAGAGTGACCACAAAGAGATCTCTTGGTGTCTCCCCTTTTGAGCCTGTGTATGGAGTTGAGGCCATTTTTCCTTCTCAACTCGTCTTGCCTATGGAAAAATTCTTCCAAGATTGTCAAGAAGAACCTGATGACATGATCAAAAGGATACAACAACTGGTAGAAGTGCAGTAGACTAGGGAGAAGTTGTTGGACAAAGAACATGAACATCAACAGAAGATCAAGCAATATTTTGACAGGAAGGTAAGAAAAGAGGATTTACATCTGGGATATCTAGTACTCAAATGGGATGCACCCAATCAAGACAAAGGAAAACATGGTAAATTTGAAGCCTTGTGGATTGGGCCATTCAGAATCTCTGAAGTATTTACAAATAATACTTATAGTTTGCAGAGTTTGTAGGATGTTGAAGTTTTTGGTGGCCCTGTAAATGGGCATTTTATGAAAAGGTTCTTTGTTTGAGCCATGAGTGGCTCCCCATGTCATTGTAAATATCATTTTTATTTCTATTTTAATAGCTGACCCCATATCCCTAAGATCAGGCATTGAAAATACTGAAGTTATTAGAGCCTCATAGGGAGTTCTCTATCCCCCATGGAGCCTAATGTTAGCACATATGTTTGTAAATGAGTGTTTTCCCTTAGGGAATGACCCCTTGGAAAAAAAATGAAGGAAAGAGCGCTAAAAACCCACAAAATGTGTTGTACCCAAGGTTGGGAGGAGTGATTTGACCTCTTGGGTCATTGTGATAAGGCGTGCGCAGATCTGGGCAGTTGAGCATATTGCGCTCAAATCTACAACCAACATCCGACATCGGACCCCCCTCCCGACCTTCTGCCTTTAACGGGGGGGTCCGATCAAGTGGTTTTCTGGCACGGCCCCCCACTATCATGTCACATCCTCATCAAATCAACCCCCCCCCAACTCATTACCACTTACCATCCACCCCTCCCTCCGAGATAACCTCCTTACCGCCTTTCTATACCACCCTCACTCCCTCCGACACCTGTCCTCCACTCAAAATCCTGTGCGTCTATGATCCGGATTGTTTTCGACACGAAATGAGAAATCATGTATTATTGAATATCTTTGTTTATGGTTGCATCTCTGATACATTTCTATTATATTATTTAATATCTGTGATATTTATGTGCATTTCTTTAATACCACTAATCCAGATTGTTTTCGGCACGAAATGACAGCGGAGATATAATAAAGAAATGCATAGAAATATCACAGGTATTCAATAATATAACAGAAATGTATCAGAGATGCAACCATAAACACAGATATGCAGTAATACACAATTTATATTAATGAAAGAAATGTACAGAGACTGTAAAAATACAGAGTGAAAGACTCGCTAGAATGGTGGCAACTTATCTCTGAGAAGAGATGTGACGGCTACTCAAATTCACAAGAATATGATTACAATGAGGCTCTGAAGGCCTTTTTACAATAAGAAGGAATGCCAAAAACCCTAGACATCCAAAAACCTAACCCTAGGAGATGAAGCGCCAAAAGTCATGTGGGCCCCGTTTGGGTAAGTTAGTACATCAACTTCTCGTGGTCGTAACTTTTGCATACAATCTCCGTTTTAGGCGTATGATATCTCGTTGGAAAGGTATCATAGAGGAGATTCATTGTGGGGGATCAATCATGCCTTTAGCTATCATTGAGAACCTCAATCTCGAAAAAACTTCATTTGGGCCCTCAAAATGGCCCCGAAAGTTAAAAACTGCTAAAAATAGTAAATTGCCAAAATTGCCATAAAACTGTTTTGAGCTAGCTGAAAAAGGTGAGTGGCCACCGATATCCACCTGGATCAATCCTCCCTCCCTAGGAAGCAATGGTATCCATTGCGTTGAGTTCCCGGGGAAGAGGGAAAAGCGTTTGTTGAATCTACATCTTGGTGAGTTGCTTGCCTTGTTGGAGACATCACGCTACTCATTTTGTGGAAGTCTGTCACGAACCTGCTGAGGCCAAGGCTGTTCAACAAGTCGAGCTACATGAGAGGAAGGTGTGCAAAAGGAATCTTTGTGCTTTGTTGTAACCTTGTCGACCTGCTTCTGTTGGATAGAAGGTGCAGGGGGTGAGGCTGTAGTGGTTGCAGTGTCCTTATGTTCCCCTTTTAAACAGCTTGTGAAGAAGCTAAATTTTGCAGTATGAGATACTACCTTGCGACACTCTTTAGGTGGAACAATAGTTGGAACTACCTCTGGTATTCTGTAGAGATGACCCCCCAAAGTAACAATGACACTACGGGGTCGAGACTCATAAACAATGTGACGTCTCCACATATATGGTTGGCCCAACAGAACATCACAGAAATCTAGTGGCAATCTAGGGTTAGATGCCGTATGACAATTGACACTGTTGGCTGACACGGAGATCTCGTCCTTGCCGAAGCCACCCGATGTTGTATGGTTGCGGGTGTGGTGTTGTCAACAATCCCAACTATTTGATGACCTCTGCTGAGATGAGGTTTTTCTGGCTTCCGCTATCAACAATAAAATGCAGTGGGGTCCCCTTCACCCACATCTGTGAATGAAAAAAGTGCTCCCCCTCTTCAGGATCTGTTGGTTCTTCTGGTTGAATTGTTGCAGTCGCGACAATAGCAGTGGGGTCTACGTCAATGATCTATCCTTTACCAGTATTTTCAGAATCATATTTTGAATCAGGGTTCGGCTCCTTGTCTTTGATCTCGACCACCAATGACTGTTTTGAGCGACATTCATTGGTGTTTTGCTAGGGGATTTTGTGGAAATCACACCATTTTCCGGTGTCCTTCTTTGTCTTCCCGTGACCCTTTTTTTCCTATGTCTTGGACTAGTTTTTGGGAGAATGTTTGTTAGGGCCGTCTTTGTCATACTTTGGTTGTTGTGGATTTGCAGAACCAAAATCCCGTTTGTTATGGTGCTTAAATGTTTTCTCAATTTTAACAACATATCGATAGGCAGCACTGAGTGATGAGATGTCCAAAAAATCCATTTCAGTTTGGATGTATCTGTGTAGAGCCCCACGNGTTCGAAGTCTTTGATACCCAGCTTGGTGCACAAGGTATGGAAGGTATTGGTGAACTCTGGATTTGCTTGGCCCCTCTCTTGCCGCAGTGTGGTCCATCTCATGTACTGGTCCTCATAGTTGCCAATAGGGTAATATTGTTCCTTTACCGCATCCACAAAACAATTCCAAGTGGGATCGGCCCCATCTATTTCAGATTCCTCTGTGTAACTTTTCTCCCAGTAAGTTTCCCACCAATGTTTGACATGAGGGAGAGCTTTAAGGAGTGTGAAGGTGATATTTTCTTTGTCGGAAAAATTGTGAACAGAGAAATAACCTTCTAGCAGAGTTAACCATTTTTCTAGGGCTTCTGCATCTA
>ML777021.1:535108-565271 GCA_009831015.1 Picea engelmannii | reverse complement strand
AATTGTGAACAGAGAAATAACCTTCTAGCAGAGTTAACCATTTTTCTAGGGCTTCTGCATCTATATGTCCTTCAAATACAGGAATATCAAAATTAACTTGTACCTTGAAAGGCGAGGTGCCTCCAAAGTGGTCACTTGATGAATATGCGCCTACTACTATCAGCAGGCGTTGAAGGATGTGGGAAAAATTCTCCATCATTTCGTCCCTCTATCGCGTGAGTGCTTGCTCAAGCAACACATTGATAGGATCGTCTACTCCTTCGTTTTTCTTTTCTTCCGCCATTGAGGGTTTCTTGGGTGTGCGAGAGAGATTGTATTCAAGAGAGACAAAATCAAGACCCAACTTTCTATACTCAGACCTTATCGGGGACATGCACTGAAAAAATGATCAAGAGCAGCCTTCTCTGATACCACTAATCTGGATTGTTTTCGACATGAAATGAGAGCGGAGATATAATAACGAAATGCATATAAATATCATAGATATTCAATAATATAATATAAATGTATCAGATATGCAACCATAAACACATATATACAATGATACATGATTTCTATTAATGAAAGAAATGTACATAGACTGTAAAAATACAGAGTGAAAGACTAGCTAGAATGGTGGCAGCTTGTCTCTGAGAAGAGATGTGACAGCTACTCGCATTCGCAAGAAGATGATTACAATGAGGCTCTGAAGGCCTTTTTACAAAAAGCAGGAATTCCAAAAACCCTATACATCCAAAAACCTAACCCTAGGAGATGAAGCGCCAAAAGTCATGTGGGCCCTGTTTGGGTAAGTTAGTACATCAACTTCCCGGGGTCGTAACTTTTGCATACGATCTCTGTTTTAGGCGTATGATAGCTCGTTGGAAAGGTATCATTGAGGAGATTCATTTTGAGGGATCAATCATGACTTAGACTATCATTGAGAACCTGTATCTATAAAAACCTTTATTTGGGCCCTAAAAATGGCCCCGGAAGTTAAAAACTGCTAAAAATAGTAAATTGCCAAAATTGCCAAAAAACTGTTTTGAGCCAGCCGAAAAAGGTGGGTGGCCACCGATATCCACCCGTAACAGTCTATCCCATTCCCACTGTCACATCTCTCCCTCTCACCTCCCTACATCTCACCTCCACTCATCCTCCATGTCACCTCCATCATGCTGTCATGTACCCCTTCTGACCAATCGTACTCCTCTACCTCTGCGTCCTTTCCCTTTACCACGAAGTTCCTGTGCCTTTACACCTCAGCTCTCATGTACTAGCGCCCATATGTTCCTAGTCACTACTTCATCAACTACATCATTCCACATGGCCTTTGATCGCTCGTTGTTCCATGCTGGTTTGCGTCGTCATCTCACCATCTCCTCATCGTCAGCGTCCCCGTCCGCCCGCTAATGTTCCCTGCAAGCATCCAAGAAAAGATCCAAGTGGCAAAGTTTTAGAGTGAGGCCAACATGTTTTCCAAGTGTTTTTTTGACTCTGCCCATCCTGATATTGATGAAGCAATTAATGAACGAGAAGGAGGTGGGTGAGACATCGTCTCCATCCATAAATGGAAAGCTCAAAAAGGACTAGTAGACTTTCAGCCCAGACTAACCAGAGATCGTGTCCAACAAAAGAATGCATGCACAGTCTGACAGAGAAATCACCTACATAAATCTTTCAATGCATGACTCGATGGCGCCGTTGGTGGTTGCAGTCACTCCTCAGTATAAGTGTGAATTTTTTATATTTTTTAAGGTCGATGATTGAGATAGGCTCCTGTATTGTAAAGTTTCGATGAAGCTCTGGTTCTCTGGTTATGTATTTTGATTTGGGACTTCTTTTTTAATCAAAGTGAACTCCTATTTCCTTCTTAGTTTCCTCTGATACTGAAGTGTCCATGATTGAAGGATTCATATGGATTGTTTTAACTGTATTGTGATGTATGTTTGATTACAGTGTTGTTTTAACGTTCTTCAATTCCTAAAACTTTGAATCCAAGAGGATCTTGTTTTCTGATTTTTTCCTCCTTAGGATGTTGGAAGACCTGATTTCCATGGAATACCTTTACATTATCCTCGCATATATTTCTCACCCTCTACTATAACTTACTGACTGAACTTGATCCAGACTGCAACTGCTTGTGCATATCGGTCCAGTTTTTTTAGTTAAAACGATATTATCTTGAGTCTGCGCCCATTCGACCCCCTTTAAATTTACTTATTGTGACATATAACCTGATGGGTACTAGGCTTACCTTCTCTGCAATCGGAGGCTGAAATATAGTGCTAATAATCATCACATAGATATCCATAGAAAAGTGTCAGGAACTTCATTTCTTCTACATATTTGTTCTTGAAAATTCCAAGTGGACACTTCCCTTCAACAGGGGTGAGTTCCACAATCTTGTCATGAAAGTCACAGAGTTGTTGCGACTCAATCATTCCATGAATCAAAGTCTGGGTAGGGTTTCCATTTTTTGATTCATCATCTGCATCACTTCAAGTGTTAGTCTCCGCATTTTACGTGGATTTGGCATTCCCTTATTGAAGAACATGATTTTGGTCCTCATTTATATAGATGTTTTCGACCATGTACATGTTTCTACAGGTTAATTGTTTCAATTCTTTCATGACAGTGTTGAAATGTACTCTACATGTCTGGTATGTATTCTTATATTTCAAACACTGTTTCAAGGAAACAACTATTGTCAGGGTTTCGTTCATGGATTTTGGCAATGCTTTTTGCACAACATCCATATGGACAGGCACATTGATAATTGATCTCATTAAGCCCATTTGGGACCATTTGTAACCCCATAGTATAATATGCACAAATGTAATTCGCAATGACACAAGTCTCTCTTGAAGCTCTGAAAGTGTACTTACATTTGGCAATGGTCTATTACGTTTTATTTGGTCTGGTGTTGCAAATTGTAGCATTTTTTCATTTTGGAGTGACCTCTTGCATGAAACTCATATTTTTCTACTAGACATTTTGTCATTAAATGTCAAACCCATATAGTATGTTTCCAAGTCTTGGGTAAAATATTTAATGTTCCTTTCAAAATGCATATCCTCACAAATTGCACATGCCATCCTAAGTTTGTCTTTAATTTGTTCCATATAGACTTTCTTTGCACTTTTCTTCTTTAGATGGAAATGGCCAACAAGTATCTATTATTTTTCCTTCTTCACTTTGCAAATAATTTTCTTTGAACTACGAACCCTTATGTTTGGACTCCTGTCAGGAAAATGGCCTACGCTAGAAACATGATTTTTTTTTGGGATTTCATGTATGTGTTTTTTTAGTTGATGGTATCTGAATTTATGTGTATGGATTGGAAATGGATGTGTCTGGTGGCACTGGATGTGAAGGCTAGAAATACTATTTGTTGTAAGCATGATCTATGCACATTGTGCATGGCGTGAAGTGTTTTGGCCTTCTGCATTAGCCATCTATTTCTTATGTTTAGAAAATAACATGTCAATGTAAATGTGTTTTGCACGTATTATTTTTTTCAACTGATGGTATGTAATCCTAGGCTTCTTAGAAACTCTTTAAAACTCTCAAAGATGAGATAGATTCAATCCATCATCGTTACTTGTTGGAATTGTGCTTATTGTACAATCCTAACCAAATGCATGGCGTTCTTGTTTCAGTACATGGACAGGAAGCACAATGAAATTGTTATTACAACTTTGATTCAGTGTTCTTGTATTGGTGTGGCAGTTGACTCCATCCACCATGTTCACACTTATAGGAATACGGTTACAATGCAAACTTCATTTTTTATTTCAATTTTGTGTTACCAATGGTTCATAGTGGACCAATGGTTCATAGTGAATGTGTGATGTATTTGTTTCAAATGACATGATGTCAATTTTTTTATCATAGTTTGAATTAGTACTGTAGTACTTGACAATGCTACCTACAATGGACGACCAAACCTGAATATTTACTTCAAATATGATTGATAACCAGTGAAAACAAAATCGCCTACCCTCTATTTTTCCCTTTTCATATGGAAATGACATGTCTACCAAATACGTTTTCCAACTTCCACTTAGTTGCACACTTCGTATGGCATCAGGTGTCAGATGTTGATGCAAACAGCGAAAGGCATCATGATTTCCACTTATAAGTGAATTGTGAAAGGAATCGACAACGTACAGTCTTAGAGACTTCACATCAAACTCTGCCATGACCAAGCAATAAAGTGCAGTGAAAAGATTCTCACCACAACTAGTTGTACTAGTTGATGCTATGTCCAATACACGACTATGCATGTCATGCATATGACATTTCCAATGGAATTGAATATATTTGCACATGAGTGACAAGTAAGTATTAGATCTTCCAAATTTTCATATGGAAGATATTTATACAACAATGGCTCATAATGACCACTAACAAGATCACTCTCATGAAACAAGATGCAATACAGATCTCTACTTTGATTTTGGTTGAATAGAAAGTACCTTATTTTCCTTGTTAGTGACCAAACTACGATCAATATATTTATCCAATTGGCTAGCCATCATATGTGAAATGTATCACCCCATAGCCTTCTCTCATTTTCAGGTTGGTTCACTGATGCAGATAATCGCATCTTTGAAAGATACGCACCAACATCATCAATGCCATGCAACTGATACAAAACAACAAAGGAAAATTCATATTGAAATGATTCTAACGCATAAAAATTTAAATTGTGCAATCAAAAGAGGAAGTGATCTACCATGCGATGGCACAACTCAACCGAAGAATAAAGTAAATGAAAGAGAACTTGAAATGCATCAAATAGACAGTCCCCTGCAGTGTATGAAAATGTAGCTAATATGAAAATATTGTTGTCACTTCGTACTTGATCGATGTTGGTATCTACACTCTACCCTCTGTTCATTCGATAGTTCTCAACATCTACTATTTTTTTATATTATAATTTTTCTGATACAAGTTACTTTTTAAGCAATGTTTAGAAAATTATGTAAACAACAAGGAAAAAAGAACAACGCAGACACCAGAATGAAAACCTGGTTTATTTTCCTTTTTTTAATGCTCTATCTTTTGTGTCCTTGACTTCAACATATCGTATTCATATTAGTTTGTTCCTGGACGCAAAAGCAATAACGAGTATGTAATCATATCAGGCACAGAGCACAAAATGAACAATATTACAATCAACTTTCTTCTCATATGAAAATATTGAACATTGTAGACAAAAATATATATGAACATGTTTTCGATACAGAGGGAAAAGTTCATTATAGCAAGATCGTTGCCTGCAAACAAGCCTCTGTCCATAACAATCAGTCTCTCGATGAACATAAGACAATGAAACCCAAGGTTCCCATTTTTAATTGGGACTTTTGGTGCTGAAAGTAAAGAAACAAATGTCCCAAATAATGTATCAAGGAAGTTTGTTTGTCTCTATGTCAGCCACCAAGACTGATACTAAATAAAAATGTAAAACAAATGTCCCAAATAATGTATAAGGGAATATTTTTTGTCTCTATGCTAGCCACCAAGACTGCTACTAAATAAAACTATAAAACCCCTTTCTTTTTTGGTTTCTCGCACCTTTTTGCTTCGGCCTGGACCACAACCACTGAACATGCAAAACTTGCTACATATGAATATAATTTTGGCCAAGAAACATGAACTTACATGAATGACTTGCTAAAAAATGGTCTTTCAGGCCACACATGTTTAAATTTTATGTAATTAAATTTCTCCTAACATTATGTGCAAGAACGTTTCACATCCATTCCTAATTTTTCTTTTCCTTATGACCTGATTTAATCCATAGTGGAATTTCATAACAAATTCCATATATATCTGTATGTATGTATGTATGTATGTATATTACGAAAAATAATTTAAAGTTGCATCCCAGCTCTCCCTCAATTATTCATACATTCTTGCTTTTGCATGAGCTGTAATTGTCCTTTTGAAATGAAATTATTTAATCACAACAACTTTGTTATCAAATTTATGGAAGTGAATAATTTTTTTTTTCAGTTTAATAGTAAGATTAATGCAACAAAGATGTGAGTGATACCAATTCTATAGGTTTCAGGATAAATGTAAACATACATCAAGAATCCTCGCCAAATTAACTACCAACATGAATTTTGAATGATAGATTGAACTAGTACCTATTAGTGTTCTCGTCATCCACAAGTATTGGAGTCCGCATGATAAATATAAAACATTCTTTATTATAGCTACTTAAATTTTGCATAGATCCAGGAAAAATTTATAATTGCTACTCTTAGTTAGGGTTTATATGTACATTTAATAGTTTTTGGAATCTTTGAAGCCCTTAACTGTGAAATACACGAGACACACTCGTATTTACATTTAACTATTCATTTAAATCCAGTTCCTTCGATCATCCATCCTTAGAAATTTCACCCAAGTAGTACCTCGTGCTGCAATAAATATGGCATTATTCATCTGTTGCAGTAGTAAATACATCTCTGAAGAAGTAATTAATAAGCACATGATAATATACAACGAATACTCAATATCATCCACGACCTTCATCAATGTTATCACAATATGTTATCCAGGTTAATGTAATATTGGTTAAAATGCACGTTGTCATTGTGGAAATTTAAATCGTGACCATGGATTATATCGTCCTCGCCATATTATGAAATCAAGTGGGAAATGGTATCATGATTCCCTGACACTCGATCCCCCAATCCCGGTGTACCATCCTATCGCCCCCGTGATGCAATGTTATGTAAATGAAAAGCAACAACCCGGTGGCTCGAGAGCCCGACATCCCCATAATTGTAAAACTATTAATTCAATTTTTTTTAAATGATAAGTGAATCAATTTAAATTGTGATTAGACCGCCAAGGAACTGATTAAATGGATATGATCAATAATAAATATTATGTAGAAGTATTAATGCACTATGCTGTCTAAGAAGTGAAAGTTGAGGGCTAATGATATGGAAGTTTTTTTTTATCTTAATTAAAATAAAAATATTTTTGACACTTTCCTATATTAAACATTAGAAATGGAGAGAAAATTGAAAGTCAACACGAGAACTAATACCTATTTAATATTGTATCGAATTCTATAGTCCCTCTAACAGGGACTAATAATGACAATATGATAATAAAAAAATGATATTTAATAATTTACTTTAAAGATTCTGTCATTGATTAGAGCTTCTAATTACATAACATGTTGAAATAATAGAAAAGTTTAGATTATTTGTTTATCAACTTGGTTGGATTTTTATTTTTATTTTTTTTACAAATAAATTTAATATTAAATATACATAATAAAATATTATCAACCTTATAATAAAGAATTTCAATAATATTCGCATTCTAAATGGATAGGTTAATTCAATAGTGATGTTCATTGAAATGAAATAAAGTAGTGAATCATTTTATTAATAGATTTATATAGTCAATTCCTCCACCCTTATTATATAATAGATTTATATGGTCAATTCATCCACCTTTATTATATCAATTTAGATACTTATCATTGATGTACTTATTTGGATTTTAGTTTTATTTGTTATTAATTTAATTTTTAATTAGATGTTTATTAGTATATATTAATTTATTTAGTAAATAATGTTATTTCATATTTTTGGATATAAATTTTATATGAAAATTTTAAAAATTCAAAACTTTCAAGTGGGACATTTGAAGCAATGAGAGTTAAAAACAGTGTTGAGGGAAGAGGTTTATAAATGATGAGAAAAAATAAGTTGGAGAAAAGAGGACAAAAACTAGTCATTGGAAATTATTATTTTTATTAATAATTAAGAGAGTAAAATAATGATGGGGATATAAATACAAAGATAAGTAATTAATAAGTAATTAAATGAGAATTGGATAAATAAACAATTAATGGTAATAATGATGAGACTTGGGGTGAAATGGTAAAAGTGATAATGAGAACTAATTATTAATAAATTTTAAACAAAAAATATATAAACAAAGGTTAATAGATAATAAGGTCATGACAAAGACACACCAAATTGGCGTATGAGACCCCCTCCGCCCAATGAAGGTATACATACCCTACTCCCCTCTGGATTTGAACATGTGACAAGGAGAGAAAAAAAAAAAGATAAAATATTTGGTAAAGAAAAAAAAAGACAAATTAATATTCTTTGGATGAGGAGAGTTAAAAATGCCAAGATTAATATGAGCACATTAACAATATAGAAGATAAGAAATTGATTAATAATTGAATCAAATTTAAATAAATTAATTAATTATTATAATGATAATGAAATTAAGATGAATAGGCATAAATATTTAGAAAAACTATGAAGGTTAATTAGGACAATGTCAAGGGTGGGGTGTAAGTTTTATAGAGAATTGAAGATAGAGGAGAAAGAAAGAATGGAGGGAAGGGAGGGGGTGAGTCCAAGACAAGAGAACCAAATTAGGTTTGATGAGAGAGTCGATGAATGATAGTCTTCCATGATTGGTTGAGTTTGTACCCATATTCATGGTTAAAATTGTTAGCATATTTTTCAATTTCTAGAGCTTCACGAATGATGCAGGATGAGTAATGGGGCGTTGAGGCCAAGATTCTTGTTTGGTTGAAACATATTAAATGTTTAGATTTGAAAGAGTTCTCAACGATAACTGATTTTGAGTTGTCATTATGGTTTGTGTTAGTGATGTTCTCTTTGAGACAAGATTTGATGGATCTACTTGTTTGCCCAACGTATGTTTTCCATGGGAACAAGGAATTTGATAAACTCTTGGGCCTAGCATAGGGTTTAATTTATCCTTAACAGCTCTAAATAACTATTTGAAGGTTTTGAAGGGTTTGAAGATGGTTTTGATATTCTTCTTAGTGATAATTTTGGAAATGCGATCAATGGTGCCATGGATGTAGGGTACTGAAATGAGAGCTAGGGGCAGGGAGGAGGAAGCATTTTTTGATTTCGCTTGCAGGAAAAGTGAAACACTTTGTCCATTTCAGATTTGGTGTAGACATTGGATCAAAGAGCCTTGGTTAGGTGGGATTCTTCCTTTTCAAGGAATTGGGCATATGAGATTTAGATGGCTCGAGTAACTAGAGTTTTAAGGATAACATATGTTTTAGTAGGTTGATGATGGAAATGAGCATGCAATTATTTGTCCATGTGAGTCTTTTTTCGATAAAATTGGTGGGTAAGGGAGACATTAGGGAGGCGGGAGATAAGAACATCTAAGAAGGGGAGATCTGTATTTTTCCATTCCCATAGTGAACTGGATATGGAGGGAGATATTGTTTAAATTTTTGAAAATGGAGGTTAGTGAGGAAAGGCCACGAGGCTAGAAAAAAAGGTATCATCAAAAAATTGAAACCTACATTTAGGTTTGAGATAAGAGTTGTTAAGGGATAAAGTCTTTAATTTCTCCATGAAAATTTTGACAACCACTAGTTACCCTCAAAACTCTTGCATCTCTTTCCCTATTTTTCTACATAATGACCCATCTATTTCTCCTCCTTCTTCATCACCCTCCATCTCTCCTTTATCCTCATATCCTGTCACTAACGTATCGATATATTCTTATCTATCATTGAGTTCTCACACATCTCCCAATCCCTCTTAAGTTAAAAATTACTCACCGTTATCCTTATATAGGATGACTACCGACTTAATATCCTCCAAAAACCCTAAACCATGGTGCACCTCCCCATCCAAAGATAAGATCAATAATCTTCTTCTCCACAACCCTAATCCCCACTCCCATTCAACTCTCATTAATTTATCCTCCTTTAAAATTGACCCCCCCTCCCTTAAACTTTTGGATAAAGGATTTATTTTTTCCATCGCTCCTAAACACATCCCTAATGAAGATATCATCAGGTCTATAAAATTATTTGCACATCATCTCCCTACTCATGAAGTGGGAGAAATCGGACAAGATTGTGGTAGGATTCTCTATTTTTCTAAACCTCCTAAACCTAACTTGAAAAAAGGTGAATTTAAATCTATTAGTCTTCTTAATAATAACCCCAACATAATTCTATTAAAAGTACATAAAGGAAACACTACCCTCATCATGAATACCTTAGACTATGAATTCAAATTTATTGACCTTCTTTCTTCTTCCTCCTACAAACTTCTCACTAAAAACCCTCTGAATACCATCACTAGCCTCATTACTAAATCCATTAAATATTCTTCCTTGGACCCCAAAATTCAAAAGAAACTTATTCCTCACAACCCAAATACCTTGAGGATCTATGGACAACCAAAAATTCACAAAAAATACATTCCCCTTCAGCCTATATTTAGTGCTATTGGAGCACCCACTTATTTCATTTCTCGTTTTCTTGTTGCCAAACTTAAAACCTTTACTGGAAAAACTTCTTCCTTAATAAAAGACTAATTCAATTTTATTTAAAAAAGACTCTCAATCTTCAACTTGATGGTGAGGACTTACTTGTTAGTTTCAATGTTGTCTCTTTATTTACCAAGGTTCCTGTCCCCAAATATCTAGACCTCATCTTTGATGTGGTATACCCTCAAACTATTAAGCTTATTGAAACTTTTCCTAACCTTTAATTTTGTTACCTTCGAAGGTACCTACTACAAGAAGACCGACGGTATAGCCATGGGGTCCTATTTATCCATAGTGGTTGCTGACATTTTCATGGAGCACTTCGAGACTTTATCCCTTAACAACTCTCATCTCAAACCTAAATGTTGGTTTCAATTTTTTTATGACAACATTGTTTTCTGGCCTTATGGCCTTGCCTCACTTACCTCCTTTCTCAACAATTTAAACAGTATTTCCCCCCATATCCAATTCACTATGGAAATGGAAAAGGATAGATCCCTCACATTCTTAGATGTTCTTATCTCCTACCTCCCTAATGGCTCCCGTACCCATCACATTTATCAAAACAAGACTCACACTAACATATACCTGCATGCTCATTCCCATCATCATCCTGCTCAAAAAATTGGCGTCCTTAAAAATCTAGTTGTAAAGTCCCCCAGCTTAACTGAGGAACATTACATGTGGAAAATACACCTAAATTTGAAATTTTGTTTTTCTAATTAATTCTTGTAGCTTGCCAACTACGAATTAAACACATTTTGAACTAAAATATGATACCCATAATTAAATGCATCCACAACATTCTAAATTAACATAATTCATCCCAAATAATCATCTACAACAACACATAAAAACCAATCTCATGCACAGGGTAAAACACAACAATTAAACTCATGGAATAACTCAAAAAATAGATAAACACTTATCTTTTTAAAAATGTATGTGAAACTATCTTCTTGGGAAGGACATTCCACCCAACCATAGACTTGTTGTTCAAAATCTCAACAATAAGTCACCCCAAGTTGGGGATAGAAATCCACAACAAAAGGGTGCCTCTCACAATCCCCTCATAGCTCAAATCCACAACCCACTGGTATTCTCCTAAAAGTATCATAAATTTCCTTCAACTCTCTTCCTCTTGACTTGTCCAACCCAAGGAATATACCCTTTCACTACTCTCAGTCCATCGAGTGTCCCATTCATTTATCAGGGTGTCTCTTGCACAGGTAAACAATAATATATTTGTTGGGAACTCAAGGGAACTCACATCCAGACAAAATATGTGTGTGTGTGTGTGTGTGTGTGTGTGTGTGTGTGTGTGTGTATACCAGGAAAAATAAAAATAAACTATTGTTGTCCTAGTGCAACTCACCTAGGAGTTCACTCTTCAGGACTAACAACCTGGCTCTTCAATATTCAACTCCATAATGCTCCAAAAACACTCTAGCATGATATGAATTTCACCCATCCTTCTTGGTTTATCTTCAATGGTGTTTTTCCTTACTCTCTGCTAGTTGTCCATGCCAAACTTAATGTAAAAGACTGCCTATTCTCCCCCATATGAATTTTCCTTTATCTTCCCAAGACATTTAACTTAGCACTTGGCCCAATCTTGATTTTACTACAAACCGATTCTTCCAATAACTATGGATGTGATTTTTACACCCACCCCCTAACAGGTATTCAATGATTGGGTTGTCACACACTCAACTAGAAAACATAAGGTTGTCCCAATGTTAATAAAATTCAGAAATATGGGTTGAATTAATACCCATAATTAATTTCTCCCTTGGACCTATTGGATAAGAATTTTCGATAAGTTTTGTTAAGTTTTGGGATCTGTGCCATATTAGTTCAAAGAATAAAATGAAGTTATAAGATGGACCATAGCACATGATGGGAAGAAAAATTTAAGGAGGAAAAGTGCGCGACAGAAGGAATCTTGAAGGAGCAGCGCACAAAAGGCGGAAAACAGTTATAGACCATTGGTTTTTTGGGACATTTTGTCCACTTTGTAATGAGTTGAGCCCTATTTTGATGCATAAATATGTAAATGGATTTTGTTTAGAGAGGTTCTGAAAGTTAGAGTTTTGTGAGGGTTTGACATGTGAGAAGTTCTTGGTGTTTTTTGGGTAAGTTTAGTCAAGCGTTGAAGGAGGTCTTGAGCTATGACTGAGGAGTGAGGCTTGCACTGCAGTAGAACAAATATGAAGGTTTGGGTAATGTTACTATTGAATATTATGTAAGCACAGAGAATAACTGTAGAAGATTACCAATGGATAATAAAAGAAGCCAACCATTGTGGATGTAGCCCAATTTGGGTGAACTACGTTAAATATGTGTGTTGTGATGTGTTGTGTTTGCATGTTATGATGTTTGTTGTTATGTTTCATTGATGATAAATGTTTAAGTATGTTAAATGTGTTATTTCTATATGATATTATAATGGCACGCACTGAAGTAACTGGTAAATGAATGAATGTTAAGTGGTATAATGTCACGCATAGAATATATTGAGTGTCAAGTAACTATTAATGAATGGAAACGACACACATGAGTAGAAGGTTAGTAAGGACATGTTGAATGCCTCACTTCCCCTCATCACTATAAAACATTGGTTCCTGTAGCAACTCTAGATGCCTCAAGAGAGACTTCACATGCTCTGCAGGTGATGCCAAAAGGGTCGGTGTCTAAGGGATTTTTTGGTATTTTGATGATTAACCCTGGGTCTACCAACTGTGCACCAACAAATGGTTGTGTTTCCAGAACCAGGAACTGTAATTGAAGGGAATTTTTTGGAGGTAAAATAAGGAGGATATCATCAAATGGCTAGAAAGGAAGCAACAATAATTTTATAGAGAACATAATAGGAAGCCATGACTCAACGACGAACAATGGTTGCAAAGGTATGTGTTTACGGAACTTTATGAAATATTCTTTGGTGAATTCCTGATAATTTTGACCAAATGGTTAGAAATGTTAGTGGAGAGAATTGGGAGATATCTAGTTGAAGCTCTGAGGAACTGGACCCATGAATTGGTGAGACAGTTGAATATAGTAAGTAATAAAATTTCTCACATGATTGATTTTTTGTTGAATAGTATGTTTGGGGGTTACATTATAGAATTTGCAATAGATTGCACCTAGTCTTAGAGTGTCGTAGAGAGGGAATTTTTCAATGGTTTTTGTGGTAGGTATCTAAATGCATTGTCTACATGGATAAAAATGCTATTGTGCAACAAGAATGTCAATAAAATGGAGTTTGATTGCTAGGATCCTTCGTGCACATTCGGGAACTAGGGGATGACCAAAGGATGATATGAAAGTGGAAAAATAAAGGAGAGTAAGGAACATATGGACTGAGGATGTCGAGTGAGGAAGACACTAATACAAAGATATTGGAGCATTGCTCTATGGGAAAAGGTTTATATATAGTAAGAAGGAGACTATGGTTGAGAGAGAAGAGAAACACAAAGTGTTTGAGAAAAGAGACCCCTGCACAATAATTCAGATCACACCACAGAAAGAAAGGAAAGAGAAAGAAAAGTATCCTCAATACAATCCAATAGAAGAAAGAAGTCCATCTCATATCGAAATCTGCATCAAACCCGTGACCCCATGTGCATCACCTAGATCTGAAGAAGAAACTGAAACTGTGTCGAGAGAAATTGTAGTTAGTGGAGGAAGTCAGAATAATGGTCATAACAATAGAAGTATCACAATGAACCAAAGTTAGCCAAGATCACTAAGAGAAAGTAATACATTGAAAGCAATAGATCATACACTAAGAATTCATGATTTTCAAGGAGCAGGGTCAGAGGACCTAAAACAACATTTATTTGGTTGTGACATGATATGGAATGCAAAGAATGTCCAGGACATGGAAATGAAAATTGTACAGTTATCCATGATGTATAGAGGTTGTGCATTGCTATGGTATATGAATGATTAGACAACTACACCAGTCGAACAATCAAGAACATTGGAAAATATTGGACAAGCATTGTTAAAGGAATTTCGGAAGACAAAATTTGATTCGCAGTATATCACAGAACTGAAAGAAATTAAACAAGTGAAAAATGAGACAATTTGGTACTATGACTAGAGATTTGAAGATGATATGGGTAGGTTAACCTTTTATATTCTTGACGAGAAACATCAAGAATGGTTTATTCCAGGTCTATTGTCGCACATTCATTGTTCTTTAACACTGTAGAAGGTCACATCGCATCCCAAAGCCTTAGAAATCACAATGAATTTGGATGCATATTTGATAGGACATGGCACATGTACATAAATTGCTAGATGTGTTGAGGATTTAATTGTCAGAAATAACGAAGGAAAAGGAAAAGCGCAAACATGTTTGGTGTATTACATGTAAGACAAAATGCCATCATAAATAAGAGTTTCCAACATTTGCGTAGTATATGGATATAGGAGAATCGAACCCATTAGCAGGAGGAGTCAGATATTGTGAGATATTTAATACATGGGGCCATCATCTGACTACTTGTCCATTATTGCAGAAGTACCAGAGTACACCCAGGAATTTATTCTATATTTTTTGCAAATTTGTAGGACACGATGAGAAATATTGTCACGCATTCAACTTAATGAGAGAGAGCGCTTCATATGCTTATAGAATCCAAGAAGATAATTTCGCAGGAGAGGGAGGTTTTTCATAGTACAATATCTCGAGAGGTTTTAATCAGGGTGGATGAGGAGGATTCAATAGAGTTCTAGGATGTGGAGGATTTGGTCAAGGGGGAAGCGGACCAATAATTTGTTATAATTTCAATCATCCAAGACATTTAGCGAGATATTTCCCAAATCCTTCCATGATGTGCACATATTTCAGATCATTAGATAATGCAAAAAAATATTGTTCTCAAATAATAGAAAAGGGGCACAAAAGAGGGAATCAAAATTAGCATCAGAACCAACATCAAAATCAAAATCAGAACCTACAGATGATAACAGTCGAGGAGCATGATGATCAACCCAGAGTAGCAATCATTATGCATGAAGGAATGAGGGTTGCACCGGATGTGATGGAAAAGGGAAAGGGAGTTGAAAAATAGATAAGGAAATAAGTTGAGCCCACACCAACATTCAATCTGCACAAAGAGAAAGATACCTATCAACACGCAAGGAAGGAGATATTAGGATTAGACTGGATAACATATACATCAAATACACCACCAATATATGATATGCCATCAATTTATGATCGCGCCATTCTATAAAGGCCAGTCGAAAAGGTAAGTACCTTGAAATACTTTCTAAATATTTGTTTATAATTGATGAAGGATGAAACAATGTTGAATTCATTGTGGGAAATGATCAATCAATACACCCAATATAGAGAGGTACCTATGACATAGAGAGCATTAAACAAAATACTACGAAAGAAATGGAAAAATTGAGAACTCAAATTAAGTGTGCAGATAGGAGAATATGACATGGATAATGTCATCCTACACTCAGGATCAGTTGTAAATGTTCTTCCTAGACATACATGGGAGATGATGGGGAAACCAAAGCTAGTTTGGTCAAATGTTCAGTTTATTTTGGCAAACCAACATAAGATAATACCAATAGGGAGATTGGTAAGAGTACCTTTGAACATAGATGGAGTACACAACATAACTTACTTTGAGGTCATTGAGATTGTGGACAATAGTTAGCCGTATCCAAAATTACTCATATTGGATTGGGAATTTGACAATCAAGTGATTATTAACTTGAAGAAGAGAGAAATTATTTTTGAAGGAGGAGGCTTGAATGTCACTACGCCATTAGACCCCACAGAGGAAAGAAGGTATGTGGGTCCCATGAGAAAGGAAATTGATAACTTGTATAATATGACAACATGCATGGATGACTATGTTAATCCCATTGTAGATGGTGCACTAATTTGGAGAAGCATTAGCTATTGCACATCAGAATTGGAGGAAGGGCATGAACATTGGAAGCAAAGGTTACACAAAGTATCGATGAGAATATGTGCTTGCATTACTCTATATTTGTAGTGGACACACCAAAGTTTTATGGACTAACTGAAGTAAGTTATTTTGTCAATGAATTTTATTTATAGATACCCAAACAAAATATATTGTTAGCATTAGATGTTGCACTAAGAGAAACCCCAAAGAGATGGTGGGATACACACAAGGAAGAAATATGGGATTGGAAACACTGTAAAAGGTTGATGCAGATCAAATTTGGCACACAAGAAGCTATGCACAAGTATATAGGGATAAGTAGTCTGAAAAATCATATTAAGTAGTGTATGAAAACTTGGAAACAACTTCTGAAATAGGAATGGATGCACAGGTTCATACATACACTTGAGACAGTTCTCGAGAATTGGTACCTAGAGCTAGAATTGTGTAGAGAGACAACAAACTGGGAAGAGCTCACTCGAAATTTTAAGGTAACATTTAAATTTGAAGTTGAGTCACCTTTAGTAGAAGCAACTTTTCAAGTTATTAGAAGTAAAAATTTTATGGAAGAAAGTCAAATAGAGATATTACCTACATGTAGCGCACACAAAGAATATGGGACAGTCCATGAACTATTAGAATGTTATAATGTTACTGAGGAACATCAACGGGAAGAAGATCCAAGAAATGTACAAGTACAAGATATTGAAGGGGAGCATGCAATAAGAGGCCCATAGCTTGAATCTGATGCATATGCAAATCCATTAAGGGTGCGCAAAGTGAATATTTCCACGAAAGAGAAACCAAATTTTGTGAATTTTGGTGACTCTTGGAATGATGAAATTGTCGAAAATATTTCATACCTATTGCGCGAGCATCAAGATCTATTTCCGACAAAAAATTTATAGATGAAGGTAATAGATTGGGAATTAGGTGAGATGAAGATATCATTAAAATGAAATGCTAAGCCAGTAAGACAAAGACCTTACATATTGAATCTGAAATACAAGGAAAAAGTGAAAGACAAACTTGAAAGAATGATAGAAGATGGTACTATTGATCTTGTTGTAGAGTTCGAATGGATAATCCCAATGGTAGTGCAAGATACGAAAATAGGGGGAATTAGAACTTGTGTAGACCTAAGGAAGTTGAACGATGCCTATTTACATGACCCGTTTCTGAGCCCCTTTACAAAAAAGGTGTTAGAAAATGTAGGAGGGCAAGAGGCCTACTCGTTCACGAATGGATTTTGAGGATACCATCAGATAAGGATTGCGCAAGAAGGCATGCATAAGATGAAATCAACTACAGAAAGGGAAGGCTTGGCCATGGTTTTTTCCTTCCAGAAGTTCAGACACTACTTGTTGCAATCCCATTTCAAGATGTATACAGACCACTATGGACTCATATATCTGGGGAAGAAGCCAGTGTTGGGTGGAAGAATATACAGATGGTTATTGTTGTTCCAGGATTACAATTTAAAAGTTATCAAGGGAAGCCAAGGAAACTGAATACATGACCATACCATTTGTCGCAAATACTAATAGGAGAAGATGTAGGGAACCTAGGAGATAATTTACCAGATGCACATTTATTCCCAGTTCAAATGGTAGATGACCACTTTGCAGAAGTTGTCCATTTTTTTAGTACATAAGTGGATTTATCTAATATGACAGTAGTAGAGAAGAAGTAGCTAGTGGTTAAAACAGTGGATTATTATATGATTGCAGGGAATATATATAAGTTAGGCATAGATGGGATACTACAACATTGTGTGCTAGAAAACTAAAAATCAATGATCCTAGAAGAGACGTATGATGGAATTGCAAGAGGTCATTATGTAGGTAAGGAAAAAATGAAAAAGATATTACATCCAGGGCTATGGTGGCCTACTCTCCATAAGGACACTAAGGAGTATTGTAAGAGATGTGATGTTTGCCAGAAAGTAGGGTGGTTGTCACAAAGGTATGAGATACATTTGCATCCACAAGTCACCTTACATGCATTTGAAAAATAGGCAATGGATTTTTTCGGATCGATTAATCCGCCAACGAGGAGAACATGAGCTAGGTACATAATTACCATGATAGACTACTTGAAAAGATGGGAAGAGGTAGAACTAGTCACTGATTACAGTGCAGAGACTACTTTGTGGTTCTTATTCGAGAAAATAGTTACAAGGTTAAAATAGTTACTTATGAGCGATCAAGGAACTCTCTTTTTGAACAACAAAATTGGAGCATTGACTGAATAATTCCATATTCAACACCGAAAGAGAACTCCATATCATTTGAAAGATAATGGAACTGTGTAAGCCTTCAATAAGATATTGTAGAATGCATTGAAAAAGGTATGTAACGTAGGACAGGATGACTGGGACTTAAGAATTCTCATAGTTCTTTGGGATTATAAAACTATATGCAAGAAGTTGACAGGTCAGACACCCTTTAGATTAGCATATGGTAAGGAAGAAGTCATTCCCATGGAATTTCTAGTATCGAGTTTGTGTATTGTTGCGATGGAAGACCTTACGGATTCCGGTGCAATAGAAGAAAGACTATCAAAGTTACTGATATTGGGGGAAGATCGATTTGTTGTAGGGTTCCATCACCAAGTGCAGAAGGCACGTGAAAAATCATGGCATGACATGCACATCAAGAAGAAGAATTTACAGATGGGAGATCTAGTGTTGTTGTATGACAGTAATTTATTACAACACCCAGGGAATTTCATGATGAACTGGCTAGGGCCATATGTGATCAGATATGTAATAGAAGCAGGTGTTGTTTAGTTGGAACAGTTGGATGGGAAAGTCATGGAAGGACTAGTGAATAGGATTTGGATGAAACTGTATAGGGATGAACATCCTTCCGTGCACTAGGAGAATTGTACAGAATAACTTGTATCATAGTGTAATATAGAAAGAAAAGGTAGAAAAAGAAAGAAAAAGTGATAAAAAGAAAGAAAAATCAAGAAAATGGTTGAGGGAGGAAGTAGAAAGTTGAAAATTCCAAGCAGTTAAGATTAGTAAGTAAAAAGGAAAAGAAGGTAAGTGTCTTAGAAGAGAAAGATGCAAACAAAAGTGCACACAGATGAAGGAGGCAAGATTGCGCAAAGAATGGAGATTGCGTAGAGAGAAGAGATCACATAGAGAGAAGAGATAGAGTAGTAATAGGAGATCATGCAGAAAGAGCATGAGTAGGAAGATTGAACAAGGAAATACACGATGGGACATGTATTAAAGAGAGAAGATGAAGGCAGAGCAGTGGAAGTGCGCAATCATAATTAAAATCTGATAGGAAAATCTAGGATACACCACAAATTTCACCACAGCTTGTAGAAATTTATTAATCAATTGTGTAGTTCATGCCAGACCATAATCATATGTACATACAAGAAAATAAATTTTTGAGAGAGGAATGGGTCAAGACAAAGTACTGAATAAAAAAGGAGGACATAGAACTAATTATGCAAGACTGGGAAACATACTGGAAGGTCCCATCAAATGGAAAAGAAACGGAAACACTAGATCCTGAGATTGAGGAAGCATAAGGCCAAGGAAACGATGCAAGAAAGAAGACAAAATATGCAAAGACAAAGGAGGGAAAATTAGTGCCACATCGGAAGAAGTAGAAAACAGAAAAAGAAATGAGTCCACTAGCATTGACGAAAGATGACTTCGAGAGGTTTGGAGAGAAATTTAAAGAGATCACCGAAGATTTGTTTCAATGCATGGTAGAATGGAAAGAAGGAATGAATATAAATATATAGGAAGAAATTATTACACTGTTTCAATTGATGGAAGCAACCAGGATAGCAATTGCACAGTGTACAACTCAAGGACCAACGACAAGCACAACAAGGCCAGTAGAAACAATACTCGTAGTCTCTAATGTATTAGAGGTAACGAGGGAGCCAAAAATAGTTAACTTGGCCCCAGGGATGATTGTGTTCACATCAATGGAAATGCAAGACCAAGCGCGCGCACTAAGTCACTTTGACTTAGTCTTATCAGAGATATCGAGAGAAATGTTGAAGGGGTTGCAGGCTAGAATTTTGTTCTTAACCTGCATGGAGAAAAAACATATGATGAATTGGATAAGGACACAATGGATATTGCAAGCATGTAGATTGACTACATCATATTTGAACGGGAAAGGGATACAACTGTACAGAAGGAAAAATAGGTGAAGCAATCATTTGACAAGGTTTTCAAAGAGATTTCATAGGTGCCAATGGAGGTAGATACACCATTGGTATATCAGGTAGTGAACATCAGTGAAGCCATCCAGGGATTCTGAACGAAATTTTTTGAGTTAGAAACATGAATGACACCAAGTAGACCCCAAGAATAAAGAGACCAAAAGGAGAAGACAGTAAGCACCGTAGAGGAAAGTATCATGACTTTGGAAGCCAAATGTGATAAGTTGTATGAATATAGCACAAAAGTCTAGAATCAACAATCAGAGGATGTCGAATTATAGATTATTGAACAGAGCATTCAAACTGCACAGGGGAAGGCTCATAAGACTAAGGAAACCATAAGAAGTCTTCCACTAGTTGAGAAGATGATGACAATCAAAATGAGTAAGAAAATATACTCTGATATGAACCAAGTGAGGGTTGACCAACAAGCTTACATGAAACATATAAATATGTTGTAGGAATAATAATTAAAAGTTGTAGAGGAAATAACAAAACCACAATGTAGGATCAAACAAGTAGTGGAACAAGCCAAAGAGAAACGACAGACTCATATCACTATAGAATTAGTAGAAACAATTTTGTTACACGAAACAGAGGTTAAGGAGAAGACCAACGCAACAAAGTATATTTTTGAAAAAATCAAGGAGAAGTTGAAAAGGGCTAAAGTGGCTCGGGAGGAGCCACATGTGAGTGTCGGGGGCCTATTGGACAAGCATTTTGGACGAGAATAACTAAGTTTTGAGAGTTGTGCCATAGAAAATGAAAGAGTAAAAGGAAGGACCAAAGCATGCAACAAGGGTTCATTTTGCGATGAAAAAGAAGGAAAAGAAACAAATCGGCGCAAAACCAGGAGAAGTAGCAAATCAACACAAAACTAGGAGAAGCAGTAGATCAACGCAAAAGTAGGAAAAACAGTTATGATCCATTTGATTTTTGGGGATAAGTTGTTATGAACCATTAGGATTTTTATCCCTACTTCTATGTATAAATATGTAAAGGGTTGGGGAATATTAGGTTGTCGAGAATAAGAGATTAAGTTGCTCATGATTGATGAAGAGAGGTTAGGAGCATATCTGAGAATTTGCAAAGATAGCCTCGCACTATAGAGTGGCTAGGTAGGTTTGGGGATTACAATATGTTGTATATTTTGTAAACATTTTTTGGTATGTGTTATATTATTTGCACGACTAGTTATCGAGAATTTTTTTTCCTCGGGAAATGTGTTTCATTTTTGTCTCATTTTTCATGTCGCCTCAATTTTCATGTCCATTCCTCAACGGTTTTTCGGCACATGTTTTTTGCGGATGGTTTTCTATTTCAAGTTAAGGAATCAGTTTTCTTTACTAATCCATGTCATAAGGTTAGGGTTTTATATGTTGTTGGCTCATCTATGTATATTATATTGTAAACAATGTATCACCATGAATGAATATAGAATATGTTGGTTTTCCCGGTTTGGGTTTCTAGGGGAAAAATATATGTGTAATGTTTGTATTTTCCATTGTATCTTTTCTTTTCTTTTACTGAAAATATGTTTGCAGTAAATAATTGTATAAGGTTAAAATCTACATTTGGTATCATAGTTTTGTTGTCTTTGTTAGCACTAATATTTTCATGATCAAATTTTGGTCTTAAAAAATCATATTTTGATTATATAAAGATAATGAGGTATTATTAACATATTTCTTTCCATATTAAGGTCATATGAGGGGTTTGGAAGTCTAAAACTAATATTTTGAAAAGGGAACTACAAGAAGTTCATGCAATTTTCCTATGCAAAAAAAGTGCACTGGCACTACAAGAAGTTCATGTAGCGCAACCTGCTTTTAGCCAAATGACGCAATTTTGGAGGATGCTTATAAGACAAGCCACCTATTAAACCTGTGTACTTGTTGAGGTGAGTTGGATATCAATCAATTAATATCATAGGGAAGGACAACTCATTTTCCAAGTGGAGCTTAATTAGTCAAAGACCTATTCTAGTGTAAAATTGTTTCCTAGAATTTAGGGTTTGTTGTCACTGTCCAACACTACTATTTTTTAGGGATACCACATCCTTTAAATTTTGAATCATATATATTTCAAACACCTTGGTACCTAATAAGGAAGGTTGAATTATTGATGGAGAATATTTTGGGAACACATCATCACGTTGACCTAATTTTTCGCAAGAAGTTACCAGAAATTTTGGAATTTTCATGTTTTAGTCATCAACGATGGATTTAGAGAAGATGGTGATCAATATCAGTAAATTGAAAGATTGTTTTCTCAATAATAATATCATCTACAAAAACCTCTTTCAGTATTTACACAGGTTTCATGGTTTGGGAGATTCAAATGAATCTTTACAACACATTTTTCAGATTCAAAAATTCAGGAATTTTCTTGATTTAGTCATTATCTTTGGGAACAGATACCAGGAAGCTGGAAGGTTATTTTTAAAAAGTGAAAGATTTTTTCTCAATAATGGACTCATCTACAAAAACCTCTTTCAATTTTTATACAGGTTTCATTGTTTGTAATATTCGAATGAATCTTCACAACTCATTTTTCAGATTCAGAAATTTAGGAATTTTCTTATTTTAGTCATTATCTTTGGGAATAGATCACGGGAAGATGGAAGGTTATTTTTGGAAAGTGAAGTATTTTTTTATCCACAACAGACTCATATACAAAAATGTCTCTCTGATTTTACACAAGTGTCATGGTTGGGGAGAAACAGGAGGATCTCTAAGCATCCTTTTCGCAAAATTTTGACAGTTTATTTTTCCTAAAAATTGGTTGGCCACCTCATCATTTTGAATTTGTGATGGAGGTTTTTGGATACATTTTTATTGGATATTGAGAAAAATGTAATCTATTTATAAAATACAGGAATTAAAAGAGTGAGAGGGGGGGATCCCTATTTTGGCTTTCATTTTAAAACTTTCAAGAGCTAACTTTTTCTTATATTTTCTTATGTAAAGATATCAGCTACTTATGAAGCCAATGGTTAGTGTGTGTTTCTATTATTTTTTTATCATCTTTTTTACTTCATATTGAACATATTTTGTTATTGTATGATACATGACTGTAGATCTTTGTTGAGAAGGTTTCTTTATATGATATATTGCAATCTTTGCCACATAAATGTTTAATCCCTTTGAATCTTATTTGGAAAGGGTTCATGAGTAATGATTCATTCTTCTACCGAGTAAAGGAATTAGATAATAGGTTGCTCTTTGGCGAATTTATCAATTTTTGGTCCACAATTCTTCCATACCATATCACTTAGCTTATTTCAATGATCAAAGGTTTTGTTTACCTAGTTTGTTGCACATAGGAAAGTGGTTTAAATAGCTCAAATCATAAGCCTCATTGAAACCAAATGTGTGATATTTCCACTTTCATAAACTTATTGAGAATTTTGAAACAATATGTGATAGGCTTGACTCAATATCAGTCTTGAGTTGACTTCTACCACTAACATCTTTTAGCGCCATTGTCAGGGACGAAGCAGCGAAAATATTTTCCCCGGGAAGAATGACAATGAAGAGATCTATTATTTGATGGTGAAAAAACAATAGACACATGGTTCTAACTGCATATTTCACCTGGTGAATCCATGAAGGACGAGTCCACAGTTGATTCCATTGATCCAGAAATTCAAAATCCATGGAAGCTATACTAGCTGCAAGGTATGCATTATGTGATTTTTCTCATGTACCTGATAGAGAAGCATGGGAGCACTTCCTTCCGAGGTTTAAGGGAAATGAATATGATTATCCTGTCGAGCACCTATTTGATTTTCATGAGTACATGCATAGGCTGAGTATTTATCATGAAGATGTTCTTATCAAAATGTTTAGGAACTCCTTGGAAGGGAAAGCCCATGAGTGGTTTAAAGCCCTCCCATGACTGCTAGTATTGCTTCATTAAGTGATTTTCATGTTTCATTTTAATCTCATTACAAAGAAATGTATTCAGCTAAGTTTTTATTTGAAAATTGTTGTGAAGTGTTTAAATCAAGTCTTCATCAGGAAGATCGTGCTTGTAATACTGAATAGGAAATGGAAATTGATGGTCAGGTTGCTAATTATGATCAGATTCAAGAAGACACTTTTTTCTCTTCCTTACTTGTCACTGAGGATGAAGATTTTATTGAGCATACTCATGCACTTGGCTATAATCAAGCTAATGATTTTCCTGAAATTATTCAAGGAGCATATGAGGAGCATAATTTTAGTAATGAATCATCCTTTACGCAGGAGTAGAATTATCCTCTCAACCAGTTGAAGCATGTCATGTTCTTCAGGATCCAATAGCATCCTAGATGGATTTTTCATTTCCACAGATCCCAAATACTGCAAGTTTTGGCATATCATCGATTTGCAGCTGTGAGTACATGTTTTTTGTGGAATTTTTGTTGTTCATGACATACTCTCTTCATGTCCTCTTAATTAGCTGTAAACAAGGATTACATTTCATCAGTCAAATGATTTTATGGCTTCATTAGAAATTTTATTACACTTGATCAAGAAGAAGTTCAGTTGATTGGAGTAGGATTAGGAGTGTCCATAAATAAGCTTGCAATGCAAGTATTTGATTTTCAGTTTGAGTACAACATTCAGTTTATATTTGGTTTGAAGCAGTATGTTTTGGTTTCAGAACAAGTTGCAGAAGTTTGGAATGAGATGAATGAATCCATATCCCAATGTATGAAGGCACAGGTCTACTTGTTTTTGGCAATTCGCAGGGAGCATGCCATCCCCCGTGGAGTCAATGTTAGCACTAATATTTTCATGATCAAATTTTGGTCTTAAAAATTCATATTTTTCTTATATAAAAATAATAAGGTCTTCTTAGCATATTTTTTTCCATATTAAGGTCATATGAGGGGTTTTAAAGTCTAAAATTAAGATTTTTAAAAGGGCGCTATAAGAAGTTCTTGCAATTTTCCTATGCAGAAAAAGTGCATTGGCGCCACAGGAAGTTCATGTAGCGGAACCTGTTTTTAGGCAAATGACATGGTTTTGGACGATGATTATGAGACCAACCACCTATTAAAAATATTTACTTGATGAGGTGAGTTGGAGATCAATCACTTAATATCATATGGAAGGAAAAATCATTTTCCAAGTGGAGCTTGATTAGTCAAAGACCTATTATAGTGTAAAATTGTTGCCTAGAAATTAGGGTTTGTTGTCACTATCCATCACTTCTATTTTTTAGGGACACCACATCCTTTAAATTTTGACGCATATATATTTAAAACACCTTGGTACCTGATAAGGAAGGTCTAATTCTTGATGGAGAATATTTTGGGAACACATCATCACATTGACCTAATTTTTAGCAAGAAGTTACCAGAAATGTTGGAATCTTTTTGTTTTAGACATCATCTTTTGGCATAGATTTTGAGTAGATGGTGATCAATATCAGTAAACTGAAAGAGTATTTTATCAATAATAATCTCCTCTACAAAAATGTCTTTCAGTTTTTACATAGGTGTCATGGTTTGGGAGAGTCGAATGAATCTTTACAACTCATTTTTCAGATTCAAAAATTCAGGAATTTTCCCATTTTAGTCATTATCTTTGGGAGAAAATCCTGGAAAGATGAAAGGTTATTTTTGAAAAGTGAAATATTTTTTTCTCAATAAAAAACTCATCTACAAAAATCTCTTTTATTTTTTATATAGGTGTCATGGTTTGGAAGATTCGAATGAATCTTTACAACTTATTTTTTCAGATTCATAAATTCAGGAATTTTCCTGTTTAGTCATTATCTTTGGGAACAGATCCCGGGAAGATGGAAGGTTATTTTTGAAAAGTGAAAGAGGTTTTTTTCCATAACAGACGCATCTACAAAAACCTCTCTCGTATTTTACACATGTTTCATGGTTGGGGATAAACTGGTGGATATATGAGCATCATTTTTCCATAATTTTGACAGTTTATTTTTCCTAAAAATTGCCTAGCCACCTCATCATTTTGAATTTGGGATGGAGGTTTTTGGATCCATTTTTATTTGATCTTTGGAAGAATGTAATATATTTATAAAAGAGAGGAATGAAAAGAGTGATATGGGGGGGGGCGGGGGGGAATCCTATTTTTGCTTTCATTGTAAAACTTTCGAGAGCTAATTTTTGCTTATATTTTCTTATGTAAAGATATCAGTTTCTTATGAAGCCAATAGTTAGTGTGTGTTTCTATTATTTGTTTATCATCTCTTTTACTTCATATTGAACATATTTTTTTGTTGTACGATACATGACTGCAAATCTGTATTTAGAAGGTTTCTTTATAGGATATATTTCAATTTTTGTCACATAAATGTTTAAGCCCTTTGAATCTTATCTGGAAAGGGGTTTTGAGTAATGATTCATTCTTCTTCTAAGTAAAGGAATTAAAGAACATGTTTCTCTATGGTGAATTTATTAGTTTTTGTTCCACAATTCTTCCATACCATATCACTTATCTTATTTCACTGATCAAAGATTTTATTTACCTAGTTTGATGCACATAGGAAAGTGGTTTAAATAGCTCAAATAATAAGCCTCATTGAAACCAAATGTGTGATCTTTCAACCTTCATAAACTTATTGAGAATTTTGAAACAAGATGTGTTAGGCTTGACTCAATATCAGTCTTGAGTTGACTTCTAGTGCTAACATCGTCAATCTTCAGATCCTTCAGGATCCCTCTCAGTCGCCTAATCATGGAGACACATGTATCACGTCCAGAGCACATGGGGATCCACGTGTCGAGCGATGGTGATGAAATGTGTGGAAACTTTGTGGAAAATCAAAGAGATGTCGATGACCTGAGGCATGTGCCACGTATCTTTCCAATAGGTTTTGGGTTGACAGGTGTCCCTCTAGGAGTGGCCTAATACTAATACCAAGGGACCCCTAAGCTATAGTTGTGAGCCGTTGATCTGGGGACTCCACTGAGAACCCCTCCCAGCCTTCTAATCAACCAGTGGAAGGATTTGTGTGTAGCACTTCGATGAATTCCTACTCCAGAAGAAAAGTATTATTAAGAAGGTAGAACCCCTGAATTCTGAACTCACGAAATGATGTAGGCTGTAGATCTAGGGGAACTTTGGGATCTCCCATGACTGTTAGATATAGACCGTGGTCAGCCCGGTGCTGACCACTTTGGGAGAAAAGAGGAAGTTACACTGCAGAACCCCCGAACATAGAAGTTACAAAGTAACGGAGGTTGTAGATCTCTGGATCTACGTGGACACACCTCGACCGTGGGATCTAAGGGGCATTGGAAGGCTGTGAGTTTGGATTTATGTGGCACACTGATGTCACCCAGGGTGACGTCGAACCATGTTCGACGTGCCACATGTCACCTTGATTCATGTTTTTCGTAGACCCTATGTTCCCAATAGAACATGACATATGTCACCCATTGATGGGGCTACGTGTCATCTCCACCTTGTCGCGTGTCATCCCCCCTGGCACATACTCACTTGGCCTAATAACAGGTGGAGTAATTGGGCCCACCTTTCCTTGCCTTTGTATTTAATGTGTCATCTCATTTAAGGGTGGAACCTACGGGAGTTTGGGAATTTGGAAACCCGGGGGTTTGGGGTGTAGTATTTTGGATAAGCCAAAAGGGCTGAAGACTGGAGCCACATGGCAAGAATTCAAGAGTTTGGGATTTCAGGACTCCGGAGGATATGTGCGTAGAAATAAAAAGGGATTTAGCAGGATATGCCAAATTACTGAGGATATGCCAAATTACTGAACGTTGAATTCCCGTAACCCTTCATGTTAAACGAGGATGAAATCTCATCAGTGGATTTAGCAGTGTATGGATTTCCACCATAGATGTAGGAGAGATAGGAAGCTCTGGGACTTCGGGGAACCTTGGGATAGTACAAATGAGACAGACCCATGTGGGCGCCACGTGGCCTTTGACCAATGAGGCTTGAGAAACTTTGGAAGGGAATAAATTCCAATCCAAAGCTCTAATTTGAGCATGGAGACAATGGTTGGAATGATATTGACGAGCAAAAGGTAATGGAGAGCTCGAGAAGAGGAATCAAGGTGATGGAGGAAAGAGAAATTTTGATGCCCCGTCCCTAAAAAGGTATTTAAGGGGTTGGGTGGTTTACAAGGAGTGATATGCAAGGATGCACCTGAGTCAACCAACCATGCCTTATGATTTGCATGTGTTTTTGAAGAAGCCAAGTACACATCCCCTCCTTCTTCCACAGAGATTTTTTCTTCTTTAGAAGGATCATCTTCGTATCCCTTCCCTCTCTCAACACTTTTGGATATACATTTATTCTTGTAGTTCCCTTCTTTTCCACATCTCCAACATACCTTTACAAATTTTTTGGAATAGTTAGATCTTCCCTTAGATCTAGATCTCCCACTTAAGGACTTAGATCTATTTCTTTCCTGGGAGCATCTTCTTGAAATTAATGCATCCATTCTCTTTACTTCCATATTCTTCTGTCTCATCTCCTCTGACAAAAAGGATGAGACCATATCATTGAAACTTAAAGTGGTTGTATTATTACCTATGGCCACAACGAAACTATCCTACAAGTTTGGTAAAGAGCATAATAAATGGATACACTTATCTTCATCAGAAATATTAATATCAATAGATAATAATTGACTCAACACTATATTGAAGGTGTTTATATGTTATTTCAATGAGTCTCCATATTTCATCCGCAGGTTACACAATGTCTTCTACAAGAACAGATTTTTTACCAGGGACTTAGACTAATACATAGTCCCCAACTTATCCCATAATGCATTGGTTGTATCTTCCTCTAACACATTCAATAATACTGAATCTGAGAGACACAACCACCATGATCCACTGATCATTGTCTACCAACAGATATTCCATCTTGAGGTTCCACAACTCAAAACTTTGCCCATTAAATTTCTTCATCTCTATTTTCGAACTGGTTTCCATTTGTTTTAACCTAAAGAATCAATATCGTAGATATATGTTACACATTATTTTTTTCACCTTAGTGATCAACTGACAACATGTGCTCATGTTCCCTGAAAATATTAAAAGAGACTTTCTCCATGAGAAAAGTGGTTTGCTTTTCTTCTTTCAAAAATTATAACAAGGAAGGTTGTTGCACCTTGTTGTATGCATGGGGTGTGACGATGCCTAATCATCGCACTCTGCACTAAAACTGGATTGAGAAGTCGTCACATGCTGCTTGTGCATAGAGTGCGATGATTCTTAAGAAAAGGAAAAGTCAAAATTCACGAATGATCTAGAAGGGAATCTTCTAGAATATGAGTTGGCCTCCGATTGGTTTGGATCTCACTCGCTTCTCTGATTTAGTGGGATCATCCTAATCCCTTCATCCATCTCTCTTTCACACTATATAAAGAGGGATCTCTCATGGAAAAGGAGAAGATTGAATAGGCTAAGGTTTGCAAGGGCTTGCATATGCATGAAGAGTTCTACTACAGATTATGCTTGAGAGTTTTGCTTTAGTTCTCTAAGTCAAATTGTGGATCTTCTTCATCAAAGGCATTGGAGCAAAGGTGTGTGTGTTGGAGAAAAGAGTCATTGAAAGGGGACCTTGCAACATCAAGGCATGGGTTGTATTCTCCACTTTCCATTTAATATAATGCAAGAATACATTTCTTCCCTATAAAAGTGTATTAACTTTTATTGTATAACTCCTTGATCTTATACATAGAATTCATTGGAA
>ML777021.1:504049-518485 GCA_009831015.1 Picea engelmannii | reverse complement strand
TATAGGTCTATTTATTTTCATTCATTTCCATGTTTAGGTCTTACCCTGTATAGGAGTGTGAGAGGGAGACAAAGAGCGGGGGTAGAGAGAGAGAGTGAGAGGAAAGGGGGGACATAGAGGGAAGGGAGGTAGAGAGAGGTAAAGAGAGAAAGAGGGGAGAGTGGGGGAGAGAGAGGGAGGGGGGGGAGATGGGTAGATGTAGGAGAGTAAGAGAGAGGAGAGATAGGAGGAGGGAGGGGGGTTATGAAAACAAGTATAATAGGAAATAGGAGTGCATGCACGTTCCTAAAATGTGTGCGCATTCCTAGATCGCCTTTGCATTCTTAGGAATGTGTGTGTGTTCCTATAACATGTGAACATTCTTATGAATGCGCACACATTATTTAGAATTGAAATTTCCTTGGGCAGGAATGACAACTTTAACGTATGTGTATGGCGACTTGGTGCCTCGAATTTAGTTATGGGATGACAAACATAGTGTTTCAATTTGCAAATCAATAAAAACCTCCATTTTTATGAATACCTCTCTATATCTCTGTTTTTTACGTTATTTTTCTGTAGGCTATAGAAATTCGTTGTTGATGAAACTACCTTTGCATATTCGAAATATACATTTTTTTAAGAAACTTTTTGACAATGTTAAGAACCTCCCATCCTGCAGTAACGAAAGACCTTGTAATTTCAAGGACATATTGACTTTCATAATTTACAAAAATATATATAATTAAATTATAAATTTTAAAATAATACATCTACAATTATACAATATTTTGGAAGGAAATTCCATACTTAAGGTACTCAACACTTGCACTAAGGAAGACATATATCTTATATCTTGATGTAGAAACACTAAAATTTCAAATAATTGTTCACAATTTCTATGAACAAAAGTTGTATATTCGGAAAGCTAACTCAATTTCACACCTTTCATCTTTTTACACCATATTCAGATTCATTGTAAAATTACCTTGAATAATCCCTCAAAGTTAATATATTGTTGTTTTTCCATGTTTGAATTGTGACTAAAGCGTCATGAGAGACCATCATTAGCTTCCACATGCCTTACAACTATCTCAATCCTCCAACTCTCCTCCCCTCAATCTACACCTACACATCTCAAGCCTTCCCACTTTTCTCTAGGACTTCCCACTTTCCTCTAGAGCTCCAGGACAAGTTGGCTAGGAATCTCTCTTGCTAGGACTCCAGGGATGTCAGATGTAAGGAAAAACTCACAACAACAAGTTCACTTTTATAGGGTAGTTTCTCTCACAAAATCTCACTCTATAGGCCTAATAATCTACTTCTTCATGCATTTGCAACTCCAAACATCTACCACAGATGTCCACTATGGCTACCTCCGCTTTCTTGACTCTCACTCTTACCAAAAAGGATTTAATTGACTCTCACACTTCCTCATGCTTGATTGTATTCATCCCATAATCTCAATAACTCCATGAGATGATCTCACTCACTAACCTTTCTATATGTATTTAATAATTAACTTTTAAAACAATCAAACACCAAAAATTTATACACAATAATAAAATTCAAAAAATATATTATTACATTTTATTTTATTATTATGATATGCAATATTTACATATTACATAGCCCATACATCTTATAAATTGCCAAACTCCAAATTAAAAACCCTATATAAATAACCACACTTGAATAGTCGCCAAACCTAAATGTTACATCTACAAATAACGAGTATTGCACATCAGTCTTTGGTTTGGTGGAGTTTTTCCTCCTGGCTGGTTGACCAAGGCATAAACTATTCTTTTTACCCAATCTCGTGCCCAAATATATTTATGAGCGAAAATGTTATTTTTGGAGATTGCAAAAGGCCTTTAATATTTATCAATATAAACGGAAAACTTTGCATTAGATTATGCTTTCTTCACCACTAACTAATTATTTACGATGAGAAATATTTTCATTCACAAAAGGTAGTTGGTTAATTGTTTCAAGAAATGGTTTTTTAGTTTGAATTTGGTGATATAAATTTATAAAAATCATTATTTTTTATTGTTCAAAATTTATTTTTGAATGTAAAAATAGATTCAGCACACTGAAAAAACACTTAAATTATACAGAAATAATTACTTAAATTTACTAAACCAATAATATCTGACCCAATTTCAATCAAATATCCCACAAAAAAAAAAAAAAAAAAAAAAACCATATTATCATAAAATGTTTAACCTACCACTTTATTAATATAAACGGAAAACTTTGGCTTCAATAACCAAAGAAGACCAAAGAAGACTGAGGTTAGAGTTATACAAATATCATTATTTTCCAGTGACTGAGGTTAGAGTTATACAAATATCATTATTTTCCAGTGAATACATTGTTGTGTCTTCTTTAATTCCACACAACAATCTCTAAAAGGATGATTAGACGGTCAAGAAAAATGGATCCATTTCCCGACGCTTGGAATTCCATTGTTGACCACGAATAACATGTAGTATCCTCGCGGTGCTGCAATGGAGTTAGGAGGCGCTGTTACTTTAGCAACATATATTCCTTTCATTCTTTTCGTGCTTGTTGTTGCCAGCCTGAGCAGTCTCTGATTCATGGAATTCGTGTGAGTTGTGAAGGATGGAGCGTAAATGTTGAAGTGAATATTGCTGGCAGAATAATTTGAAACATAGAACCTAACCGTAAAATCTTTACCATAACGCACGGAATCTGTAGATACGATGGTAGGTCTCAAGGTACTGTAGGATTTGTCCAGATAATAAGGGCTGTATGCTTCTAGACGAAGCTCGGTTGGAAACTGGACTCCAGAGAAAACGTAACCAAAATGGGGGTTGGAACCTCCTACAAAAATCCTCCCATCAGGCAATACATTTGAACTGGAATGATACAGCCTGGGAATGCTGGAGGCTGCCAGTACTGTGAATCGCTTCCTTGACAATGCATTAGGTCTGTATAAATAAGGAGCAAGAGCTGGACTCTTTCCTCTCTTCCAGCCTGCAGTCCCCCTCTGGGCTCCATTGATAATCAGAATTTCTCCGTTGGGAAGAATGAGCATATCTCCCATAACCCTAGGTGCAGGCATATTCTCCATCACCCAACCAGGCTTCGAATCTGTAATAACAATTCTTCCACAGCTTTGAAGAGCGTTGACGAACTTCTTAGCATTTGCTGAGGCGTAACCGTTGTCGGGCGCACCACCACAGATGAGAATTTCTACCTTCTGAAATCCATCAGATGCCGATAGTGGCAGCATCACAGATGAACCAGAGGACGGATAATTTCTGGGTCCATCTGGAATTCTGGGAAACGTCTTTACAACACGATTTCTTGTGTAATCCAATAAGATGGAATCTCTGTTGGCGAAGATGAAGAGATTTCCATCAGACGAGAGATGAAGAAAAGGATAGAGATTGTTGTACACATTGGGAGTATTTGTCTTTGAAAGAAACGGCAACGCATATACTTGCCCTCCAGGCACGAACTCGTAGGAGAAAGCTCCCTCGCCTCCCACAACAATAATTCTATTATCCGGAAGAATCTGATTGGAAGCATACCATCGCTTCTCCTGCAGTCCATTTAGGTCAGAATCATCCCAATCACATGCAGAATTTGCACATGGTACGAAATGACGGACAGCTTTGGCTCCATCGTTGTATCCACCGGTGCTGATCAAGGTACCGTTGGCAGTAAAGGCGCCAGATGAACACCAAGTATCAGTCATGACCATCAACGGTCTCAGCGTCTTAGTAGCGATGTTGTATTCAATGGAGTGAGCCCAGCAGTCGTGGGTGAGTGCTTCATCTTTTGGATTGTCTCTGCAACGACCATTTGGGAGGCGCAATTCCGAAGCCCCGAAGTCCGTGCGATCGAACATGACCACTGTATTTTTATACGTGGTGGTCATATGCATAGCAGAAACACCTCCATTCCGAACCACAAGCTCCCATGACCCAGGATATACAGTTTGAGCACCCACGCTAGCCAGGACAATAGGGAGCAGGACAAACACAACTAATCCAATCATTGTGCAATTGATAGAATTGAAGTTACTAATACCCAGACTTCTGTATCGATTTTGGTGCTCTCCTTCTGAACAGAAAGCTTATAGCAGAAGAAAATGAGAACTCGAAGAGCTTAAAAGTATCTGTAGATGCGGGAGAAAGAAGTATTTGTCGATGGGACACACAGAAACGATCAAAGCTAACGTCTGCATATTAGAATAAGTCTCTAACGGGATTTTCATTGCCCAGCAACCGCATTGTATTCCATTTAATTAACTAATTAAACAATTCTAATGACGATATGAAAGGAATTGGTAAAATGTGTATTCCAGCAATTCTTGGCGTATAGTCGTTTTAAATTTATGACCAGTTCCTGTGCTGAGATCGACTGTATCTCAGTGTATGCAATTCTAACACGTATTCGTCTAGATCAACGCGTATTTATGCACTGGCGACGCTGTATGATGACGTCATTGGTGATGCAGGGTGGTACTCAGTCCTGATCTGACGTGTGCCCTCATAATTCAAAGTAGAAAGGATGTAGCGTGATAAACAAGTAAATTTTTAAGCCATTGTCTATATGTTGGAAACTTCTTCGAAATATTACTTTCTTTTCTTTTTTTGGTCCTAATTTGATGATGAATGGTTGGATCTGCAGATTTGAGTAGTTAAGTTTGTATAATCCTAGTGCCCCAAGGGTTTTTCAGCAAACTGAATCTATTTATGCATTTAGAAAGGCAATTAAAACAACAGAAAATAGAGATTTTGTCCAAATTTACATCTACAGATTCCGGCCAATTTCTGCCAGAAAAAGAAAATAGAAATTTTGTCCAAATTTACATCGACGGATTCCGGCCAATTTCTACCAGAAAACCCCAAAAGTAGAACGTTTAGTTTAGCCAACACCATTAAAAACTGTTTTAGGAAATGATTTTTTAGTTGGAATTTGTTAATATAAATTTGTAGGAAATCACTATTTTTTTTGTTGTTTCAAATTTATTTCTGAATACAGAAATAGATTCAATATGTTGTTGAAAAATTCTTGAAGCATTTTGATAATATGGAAATAATCACTCAAATCTATTGATTTAACAATTTCTCACAAAATTTCAGTAAATTATCAAAAAAAAAATATGACCTAAAATAATCATTATGTAGAAAATTTAAACCATTGTATGGAGAGATATGGAATGTAAGCAAATTCCCAAAATATTGAAACTATTTTAATTTTTAATTTATTTTAATATATATTTATTATTAGTTTTTTTAATTGTATATAAATCTAAACAATAAAACCACTCACTGCAATTACATTTGTATACCTCCTACTATATTTCCAGTCCAAAAATCAAATCTAGAGACTAGAACTATACTTCATTTAGAAAAATCAAAATTGAAGGATAAAGGTATATTTCATTTACTATATGTTCAATGTGAACCTAAAATGTATTATACTTTTCACTTGCAAAGGTCAAAAAACTAATAATAGTGGGCATACGTATTTAGAACAAGTTATTTAAAATTTTTAATTAATAATAGTGGGCATATGTATTTAGAATATGTTATCTAAAAAAATTATTATTAACATTTTTAAGAACATTTCCAAATTTTATAATTTTATTTAGAATAATTTGTTTAAAAAAATTATTATTAACATTTTTAAGAATATTTTATAATTTTTTATAAATTTAATAAAATATATATATATATATATATATATATATATATAATTTTGGAATATAAATTTAAAAATAAATTAAATATATTTTATAATGGTTTAAAAATAAGCTAGCTTCTTAATACAAGAGAATTAGCTTCTTCTTTTTTTAAGTAAACAAGTGTCATATAAAGAGGTTCGTGTGAGCAATTTTAGAACTACCATGGAGCATACATGTAGAATTAGCTTCTTCTTTTTTTTAAGTAAACAAGTGTCATATAAAGAGGTTCGTGTGAGCAATTTTAGAACTACCATGGAGCATACATGTAGTAATAGCAATCAACATGTATTTTTATAAATACATATTTAATTTTGAAATTGTTAAGGTTTTGATTAATAATTATAGTTTTAATAAATATTCAAAAAAATTGTTTTTATTAAAGATTATTTTCTTTTTGTAACTATGTTTCAATTATTCAGTAAATGAGATTTATAATTTGTTAAATATTTAGTTTTATAGGACATATATAAAATCTTATTTCTACTCTATTAAACACCATATCCTTAAAATCTTATTTCAAGAACAACTTACAAATTTACTTGTAGAAGAAAAACATACACCCAAAACAAATATTGAAAAACTATATTTCAATTGATAAAATATGTTATTCTTAAATATGTTTCAACATAATTTTGTTGATAATCAACACCAACTAATTGAAAGTTGCATATTGTTTTGCAACATTTATTGTTTGTTTCCAATGGTTGCAAAATTTAAAGGTTATAATCATCGTCCTTCAAGATTACATGGAAAAAAAAAAAAAATTGAAAAGAGGAATTGATATATAAAAAACAAATCAAAATGGTGAAAGTAATTTCATTAGTTGAGTAATAAATAATAACTTAAATATCATAATTTGTACATCTAACATGTCTTTTACAAAACTAGAAAATCATGGCTATATGTCTCATATTTTATGTAACCTTTTCTTTTCTTTTTTAGTTTTCCAAAAACATTAATTTCCACATACATGTAATTGCATATTTCACTTAATGATAATTTCTCATTCCTAGGGATATCCTTTCAACTACTAAAAACCTATGAATCTAAGAATACAACAATCTGTAGCTTGTTGGAAACTGGTGATAACGAATTCTTCCATGAATAGGATTTCAGATCCTATAATCCAACGTTGATTATAATCAATTCGACCAAGTTAGAATATGGATGAGTTTACATTTAATAATCAATTTATAATGTATATTGCTATAAATTGATGTATGCCCATAAAGGCTGAGGTGAGAGAGATGAGTGTGAGCCTGCTGTAATCTTCATTAGCTGAATAATAAGACAACAGATATCTATGCTTGGTGGACGTAGCCCAACCTTTAGGTGAACCACGTAAATTGTTGTGTTTCTTGTCTGCATTTCTATTGATTATCTTATGTGATATTTGTGTTTCCACATTAGCAAATACAACAAGTGATATCAAAGCTGAAGAGGCCGTAGACTGAAAGAGCCAATCACTGGAAAAGGTTGTGTTTGAGATCGCTCTGTTGGAGAGGTTGCTTGAAGGGAGCGTTGTTTTTTGCATCAGCGTTGGGGCTCTTCACAGAGGGAGCGTCGTTTCATTAGTGTACATATGGTTTCTTTTTTGGGATCGTTTCAGCGCTGACTGTGTTAGGGAAGGAGAGCGCCAAAGTAAGAGAACAACGCCCCCCCTCTACTCGCGTGGATGCTTAACAAGTTTTTTTTTTTAAAGTTGAAGAATCGACCTTGAGGTGGATGTTTAAATCAAAGTTTAAGGTATTAAACACATACACAGATGGACGATGCAATTAAAAAAAAAAGGGTAAAGGTATTAATATTATATAGTATGCATGGTGTGTTAAGTCTTGTATGTATATCATATTATATTATATTTGGAAGGTGGAGGAATTTTTTAAAAGGTGATCTTTATTTTTATTTTAAATAAAATGAAAGGTTAGTAAAAAAGTTTTTTTTATTAAATCTTGTAAAGTTTAAACCATTATTTTTCTATATTATTTTTCAAAGGGCCCTCGTTATTAGATATAGTGGTATTTTTTTGGGGGGAATGTTTCGTCTAATGGTAAAGATACGGAGTGCTAAGTTCGAAATTGAGAAATTCAATGGCAAGAACAATTTCGAGATCTGGAAGGTTAAGATGCATGATCTGCTCATGCAACAAGGCGTGGTGAAGGCGCTTTTGGGAAAAGAAAAATAGCCTGCATCCATAACAGACGATGACTGGGATGAGATGGATGCAAGAGCACTGAGTGCCATGCGCCTGTGTTTGGCCGACGATGTATTGTTCAACATTGTCTCAAACAAGACAACAGTCGGTTTGTGGTCAAAGCTGGAAAGCCTATACATGACGAAATCCTTGACGAACAGGATCTTCCTGAAAAGATAATTGTACATTTTGCGCATGAAGGAAGGCACGAAGATAGCTTATCATTTGAATACTTTTAATACTCTCTTAGTTCAGTTGACTAGCATGGGAGTGAAATTTGAATCTGAAGATAAGGCAATTACATTATTGTGTTCTTTGCCCGCGTCATGGGATCACTTTGTTACCTCTATTAGTTTCAGTTCAACAGAAAGTATTGAGTTTGATGATACTGTTGGAGCTTTACTGTTTGAGGAAACAAGGAAGAAATCCAATATAGAAACCTCTACATCTGAAGCGATGGTGATTAGAGGCAGACCTAAAAAAAGAGGACACGGTCAGATGGATTTCTCTCGGTCAAAGTCGAAGGGCAGAAAGAGAAAGCTTAAGTGTTGGTTTTGTGGGAAATATGGACACCTGAAGAAGGACTGTTGGAAGCGACAGAAAGACTCCAAAGAAGATCCCCCAAAAGAGACGAAGGAAGAAAATGCAACTGAAGCAGGTTCAACAACAGGTTCAGGTATGGTTGATGAAGTTTTATCAATTAGTATTGGTTCACGCCATGATCAACAGTGGTTATTAGATTCGGGTGCTTCAAACCACATGTGTCTTCATAGACACTGGTTTATTACTTACCAGTCTATAGATGATGGAGTAGTTTGCATGGGAAATGATATTTCATCTAAAGTTGTGGGAATTGGTAGCATTCGAATTAAAATGTTTGATGGAACTGTTAAAATACTAACTGATGTAAGACATGTACCTGAGCTTAGGAAGAACCTAATCTCTTTGGGAGTCTTAGACACAGGAGGTTACAAGACTATTGTTCAAGGTGGAGTTATGAAGGTCTATAAAGGAATTCTACTAGTTATGAAAGCAAAGAAGGTTGGTAACATGTTTCTGTTAGAAGGGAGGACTGAATCAGATCATGCGACAACTGTATCTGAGAACGACAGTGATTCTGTTTGACTGTGCCATCAACAGTTGGGTCATATGAGCGAACAAGGATTAAAGGTATTAATTGATCGCAAGTTACTTCCTAGTCTAAAGTCTTTAAAGTTAGATTTTTGCAAGCACTGTATTTATGGAAAACAGAATAGGCGGAGATTTAAAACCGGAAGACACACCGGTGAAGTAATCCTTAATTATATCCATTCTGATGCTTGGGGACCATCCCCTACTATTTCATATGGAGGATCATCGTATTTTGTGACTTTTATAGATGATTTCTCTAGGAAGGTGTGGATCTATATGTTAAACAGTAAGGTCGATGTATTTACAGTTTTCAAGCAGTTTAGAGATTTAGTGGAAAAGAGCACTGGTAGATCCATTAAATGTTTAAGAACTGATAATGGTGGTGAATTTACGTCAATGGAGTTTGAGAATTATTGCAAGGAATTTGGTATCGATAGGCATAAAACCACTGCCTATACTCCTCAACAAAATGTAGTTGTTGAACGCATGAACATGACTCTTCTAGAGAGAGCAAGGAGTATGCTTAGTAACGCCAATTTGCAGCAGGAACTATGGGCAGAAGCAGTAACTACAACTTGTTATCTGGTGAATCGATCACAATCAACAGCAATAGAGTGCAATATTCCTAAAGAGGTATGGACATGTCACCCTTGTAATTATTCTAATCTTAAAATTTTTGGTTGTGATGCCTATGCTCTAATTCCTAAACATCAACGTTCTAAATTGGATCCAAAATTTGTTGGATATGGTGATGGTATTAAGGGGTACAGGTTGTGGGATCCTACTTCCAAGATCACCATTAACAAAGATGTAATATTTGATGAATCATCTCTCATCAAATCAAATGTAGATGTTCAAATGAAACAGGAAGAAGCACCAAAGTATCAACAAATTCAGTTTGAAACTAATAAAGGTGAACATGAACAAGTTTCAAAAGATGTTCATGAAGAGTCTCCTGCAGCAGAGGAAGACATGGTTGATGATGATAGTCAATAGATTGTGGATGAACCAAAAACTTCCCTAAGGAGGTCTACACAGGTCAGAAATCCTCCAAGAAGGTATGATGATTTTGTTTCATCAGTTTCTTTAAGTACTAATGATGATGAACCTTCGTGCTATCAAGAATCTGTGAAGGGTTCAGACAACAATAAATGGAAAGAAGTGATGAAGGATGAAATGAAAGCATTAGAGAGGAATGCTACATGGGACTTGGTAGAACTTCCAAGAAACAGGAAAATTGTAGGTTGCAAGTGGGTCTACAAGCTGAAGAAGGGTGTTGATGATAAGGTGGAAAGGTACAAGGCAAGGCTGGTTGCGAAAGGATATTCTCATAAATAAGGTATTGACTTTCATGAGATTTTTTCACCAGTTGTAAAGACTGTTTCAATTCGAATTGTGTTAGCATTAGTTGCATTGCTTGATTTGGAGTTGGAGCAACTAGATGTTAAGACTGCTTTCTTACATGGAGATTTGGATGAATAAATTTACATGGAACAACTAGAAGGGTTCGTTCATAATCACAACAAGAAATTTGTTTGCAGGCTCAAGAAATCATTGTCTGGTCTGAGGCAGTCGCCAAGACAATGGTATAAGAAATTTGACTCTTTCATGGTGAGCCTGAATTATACAAGGAGTGAATATGATCATTGTGTCTACTTTAAGAAATTTAATAATGGCATATTCATTATCTTAGTATTGTATGTTGATGATATGCCTTTAGAAAGAAAAATAATAGCTGAGATCAACATGTTAAAGGCTCAGATGGCTAGGACGTTCGATATGAAAGATCTAGGAGCGACAAGGCAGATTTTGGGCATGGAGATATTTAGAGACAGGAGGAATGGTAATCTTTGGTTGTCACAACAAAAGTATGTTGAGAATATACTTTTGAGGTTTGGTATGAATGATGTGAAACCAATTTTAGTCCCTTTGGCTTCCCATTTTAAGCTTTCTTCAAGTTTATGTCCTAGTACAAAAGAATACAAGGAATATATGTCTCGAATACCATATGCTAATGTAGTAGGAAGTCTAATGTATACGATGATTAGTACAAGACCAGACATTTCACATGTAGTTGGGGTTGTCAGCAGGTTTATGGCAAATCCAGGTAAAGAGCATTGGGTAGGAGTGAAATGGGTGCTTCGGTATCTGAGGGGCACAAGTGATTACTGTATCACCTATAACAGTGGTCGTGAGTTAGTCTGTTGATATGTTGATTCTGATTTTGCAGGTGATTTGGACAAGAGAAGGTCGACTTCAAGGTATGTCTTTACTATTGCAAGTGAAGCTATTAGTTGGATGTCAAAGCTACATAACATTATTTCTTTATCCACTACAGAAGCAGAATACATAGATGCTTCACATGCCTACAAAGAAGCAGTTTGGTTGAAAGGTTTGTTTGGTGAGTTTGGAAGGATGCAAGACAAAGTAAAGTTACTTTGTGATAGTCAAAGTGCTATTCACTTGGCTAAGAATCCATCCTATCACAGTAAAAAAAAACATATACCTATCAAGTACCATTTTGTAAGACAAGTCATCGATGAAGGTGGAGTGTCACATACCCACTACCTAAATCGGATTTTTCTAGTTTTATGTCGAATCATAAGCCTTAAACATCCATGGAGGACCAACGTAAGCTGGCTCTTTCTCTCTCTCTTTGTTCCCATGTGATCGCGGGTCACGATCACAGTTCAAATGAACGCAATGTATTTTGTATTTCGCGTCTCGACGCTACGGTAGTGTCAAACCGTTCGGCTTTGCAATCGCCGAACCCCAACAGGGCTAGCGACCAGCCAATAGGGATGAATCCCAACAGGGCTAGAGAACAACCAATGAGAACAGGCCCCGTCGCACGGTTAAGTGGAGTACATGTGGCAGAAGGGGAAGTGTGACACGGTAGTCGACAGGACAGGAGGGGGCCCCACTTCCCACACCACACTATTCCGGACCCCCCCCCATTAAAGGCAGAATGGCAAGGGGGGTCCGAAATCCACCTGAGCGTCGTTGATCGTGATGAATTAATATCGACCGTTCGAGAGTTGCGCGTCCAATTCTGGACCCCCCCCCCCCCATTAAAGGTAGAATGGAAAGGGGGCTTCGGAATGCATCCTCGGTCGTAGATCTGGGTGGGTGGACTCTGGCCATCCAGATCTGCTCGTTACTTACCCTAATGCGCCTTCACGCCCCAGCGTAAAACTGGCATCTCTTCCTCACATCGGACGGTCATTACAGACTCTGAGATTTCTCGAAGAAATCTTGTCCATTCATTGGTACTTAGCCACATGCTATCCTCTTGACATTATGGGTTTGGATTTGTCAAGGAAAGAGCCCGAGTTTTTGTCAGCGGAACTCCCGCATCCCTGATCCCCAATTTCCCGAAATGGGTAATCTCTCAATACGTCACCTCCTTAATTCAGATGGTCCACAACTGCTCCGGGGTTTCCACCATGGAAAGTCCTGATCCCTTGTCACCAGGACTCTCGATCTCGCAATTCCCGATTTCCCGAAATGGGAGATCTCACGAAGCGTGGCCTCCGTCAATCGGACTACTCAAATCTATCCCGGGGTTTCCACAATGGAAAGTTCCGATCTCTTTTCAACAGGAATCGCGATTCCGCGATTCCCGATTTCCCGAAATGGGTGATCTCTTTACACGTGGCCTCCGTTAATTGGACGACTTAGATCTATTCCAGGGTTTTTCACCCCTATACACTGGAGTCTTAACCCTCGGGTAACTCCTGACAGATCCAACGGCTGTCGGGTTTTCAGCCAAGATCTGACGGCTCACATTGGTTCCTACCCGTGCATTCTTCCACGACTCCCTGGGCGTGAAAAAGATCCATGGTCCAGATACTCTCATGGACCTTGGAGATCTACGATCCCAAATTCCTCGCTGCCCATGAAGACACAGAAAACAAAGGGGTAAGGCATTTTAACACCTTACCTTCTCCTACCAATCTAACGGTCGGGTGTGTCCGCAGATTTCCCGATGGAATCTCATCCATCGGTCAACACCTATCAGGGATAAGGTACTTAACCTTCCAGCGTCCTCTTACCAAATCCAACAGTCATGAGTGACCACAGATTTCCTGATGAAATCTCGTTCCTCGATTCTATACTTCTTCCTTATACTGCCATCTCGGTTTTCAAGAGGATTGTTCCTCCTCATGCAGGGTTACTAAGGCCTTATGCCTTCACAACTGCCTTCCCAGTTCTTGATGGGATTTTCAAGGAAGGTATCTCTATGGGGAGATTCACTCAGGGTACTACCTGAGGTATATAAGGGTGCCTTTCTCCCACGAATCAGACACGCTATCTGAGTTAGGTCGGTAAGCATATAAATAGTGATTTATGAAAACATAAGCCATACGTAGTCTTTCCATTATAAACATGCATCTACTAGTATTGATCAAAACATCCTACAGACATTCTTACAATAAAATCATTCACAGTTACACATCTTATGGACATGATCATCAGAATAAATGTATATATATATTTCAAGATGCCAGAGGAAAAACACTTATCAGAAATAACACCAGGGGTCAAGCAACTGCTGAGAGGGGTGCTTGTTTCCACCCAACCGTAGGCTTAGCGACTCCCAACAAATTTACCACTGGCCACCCCCGAGCTGAGACCATGATGCTGTGAGACTACATCTATGTCTGCCAGTGAACAGGAGTGAAGGTTACTCTCCTTCCTCTCTGCTATCACTTACTCTGCGTATTTCCAAAGTTCTCCCCTCGCGTCTGCCCCTAATCGCTTCTACCCCACGCCTTATCCTCTTGCGAGGTTGCGTGTGGCGCGATTTCCCTCGCGCTGGTCAGTCATGATGGCTCTACGGATAGGCGTTTCACCTCCCCATCCCTCATTAATCCATCTACCTACCAGCCTGTGAGACATTTAATTTAGGGCCAGCGAGCCACTTTTGGTTCTCTGGGCCAGTGGAGTCCAAATACGGTATTAATTCTCGGTGGAAGTTAACGCCACCTTTCCAGGTGCCTTCCACCGCCATTGTGGTCTCTTTTTATGCACATCCCCTCTCAGCAGTCCTGCAATATAAATTCATAATGTTATTCACATTTATTGACCTTTTCCACAAGGTCCATTTACATCACATATTCACATTTATGAGTTTGCCATAGTTCTTGGCCAGTCCAGTTATTTTTACAAACTAGGGGAAACAGGGTGTTACAATTCCCTCCCCCTTAAAAGGAACATCATACTCGATGTTCTTATCTACTAACATGAATTGCATGTATAGAAGTAAACAAAATCGGATATGCCTGTCTCATGGCATCCTCCATTTCCCATGTAGCCTCATCTGGGCCAAAATGTCTCCACTGCACCTTTACCTGTGCAATGGTTCAGTTCTGGAGCGGGGTTTCCTTTCTGTCCAATATGC
>ML777021.1:447059-501137 GCA_009831015.1 Picea engelmannii | reverse complement strand
CTGGTATGACCTCTACTACCTTTCTTTTGGTGCCAGTGGCTAACTGTACCAACCATGGCTTAGTTTTCTTTCGTGGTTGTAGCTTACACTTATCAACAACTTTAGGGGCTATATAACTCAAATTTGAACCAGGGTCAATCAAAGAAGACACCAGATGGTTGAAAATCATACCTTCTATTCCCACCACTGAAGCTTGGTAGTCAGCTTGGTTATTATCCAATGCTGCATAAATCTGCGGCACACTCCTTGCCACATCATTGACTGTGGGAGCTTCCTGAATGTTATAAACTTTCCGACTATTATGTTGTCGGTGTGGACAGTCTCTCAGGAGATGCTCTTCTCCACAACCCCAACATTTTAGAGGTTATTTCTTTGGGTTATTAGTCTTCACTGGTATAGGTCCAGAAGTTTTACTTCCGTCCATCGAGGGAAAGTTCTGCTGGAGTACACTCCGAGCTGGAAAGTTCATTCTGGGGTTTTTCTTGTAGTTCTTAAATCCTGAGGATTTGATCCCCTTTTTCTGAAATCTCGAACCACTCTTTTGTTTCCAGTCTCCACGAGACTCTGCTCGATGTCCATATTGTTCATGACAATATGTTGCTTTTCGAATAGTGTCTTCTAAGGTCTTTGGCTCGTCGAATTTGATTCGGTTCTGGTATTCCTTGGGTAGCCCACTGATGAAGTGTTGCGCCTTCACCTTCTCTGCTTTGATGTAGGGTACATATCTCAATAAGTCGAGGAATTTGTTGACATATTCCTCTATAGTGAGTTGTCCCAGTTTGAGTTCATAAAACTCTTTAGCCTTCTCGTCGAAATACCTTTCCAACAAATACTTCTTCCAGAAGTACTTTTCAAACTGTTTCCAAGACAGGTCCTCCTCGCGGACCCCTTTCATATTCTTAAGATCCTCCCACCAGATGGAAGCCTTTCCGTTCAGATTGAAAGTGGCCACTCGGACCTTCAAATTCTCTGAAAAATCATGGACTCTGAAATATTTCTTCAGTCCAAGTAGACAAGCCTCGACTTCCTCTCCCTTCTTTATCTCACCATCGAAGGAGGGAGGTTTGGCCTTTCTGAATTCTTCAAATTTATGACCCTTGGAAGTCTTTTGCTTCTTCTATTTTCTTCGAGAATAGGAACTGGTCCTGCTGCTGGAGGAACCTTCTGAATCGCTAGCTTCCTTCTCAGTGGAATTGTCTGGCACTGGTCCTTTACCTCTGGGGTGGACCTTTCTTGAGGTGCTCCTCTCAGTATGGACACTGATACGACCATGTTTCTGCATCTCGGGTTCATGCTGCATTTGTCGTTGTAGGTCGGATAAGCTTTGCAGGAAAACTGCATTAATTTCGGTTTTCTTTTCTTGTTCTTTCATCATCCTTTCATTGTTGGCCTTGCAGCTTTGCAATTCAACCATGAGACTCCTCACAGTCTCGGCTAGATTTGGAGCGGTTCGCATTGCTCTTCTTTCATCAGACTCTTCATCTCTATTGCGGGAGCCTTCTCCCATCTCTTGGGGAGTCACCATTCTCTGTGTCTGTAAATTCCCGCGGCTGATCTTCCGCTTCGGTGAAAAGACAAACACTGGTTATTAGTCAAGAGTTAAATACATTTTATAATCTGCGCATAAATTTATAACTCTTTCACATGCATACACAGTCGGGTTCTCATTTCCAAGTTTTAATCCTGGACAAGAGAGTTAACTTAGGGGGTTACTCCTCGTAGGAGTGCTTCAAACGGAGCTTATGCGCAACTCGTGCATGAGCCCAATCAGGCCGAGTATTGTAACCATGTTCTGATACCACATTGTCACATACCCAGTACGTAAATTGGATTTTTCTGGTTTTCTGCCGAATCAGAAGCCTTAAACATCCATGGAGGACCAACGTAAGCTGGCTCTTTCTCTCTCTCTCCATTCCCATGTGATCGCGGGTCACGATCACAGTTCAAATGAACACAGTGTCTTTTGTATTTCACGTCTCGGTGCTACGGTAGTGTCAAACCATTCGGCTTTGAAACCGTCGAACCCCGACAGGTCTAGCGACCAACCAATAGGGATGAATCCCAACAGGGCTAGAGAACAACCAATGAGAACAGGCCCCATTGCACGGTTAAGTGGAGTATAGGTGGCAGAAGGGGAAGTGCGACACAGTAGTCGAAAGGACAGGAGGGGGCCCCACTTCCCACGCCACACTATTCCAGAACCCCCCCATTAAAGGAAGAATGGCAAGGGGGGTCCAGAATCCACCTGAGCGTCGTTGATCGTGATGAATTAATCTCGATCGTTCGAGAGTTGTGCGTCCAATTCCAGACCCCCCCCCCATTAAAGGTAGAATGGAAAGGGAGCTCCGAAATGCATCCTCGACCGTAGATCTGGGCGAGTGGACTCTGGACATCTAGATCTTCTCGTTACTTACCCTAATGCACCTTCATTCCCCAGCGTAAAACTAGCATCTCTTCCTCACATCGGACAGTCATTACGGACTCTGAGATTTCCCGAAGGAATCTTGTCCATTCATCGGGACTTAGCCACATGCTATCGTCTCGACATTATGGGTCGGGATTTGTCAAGGCAAGAGCCCGAGTTTTTGTCAGCGGAACTCCTGCATCCCCAATCCCCAATTTCCTGAAACGGGTAATCTCTCAACACGTCACCTCCTTAAATCGGATGGTTCACAACTGCTCCGGGGTTTCCACCATGGAAAGTCTCGATCCCTTGTCACCAGGTCTCCCGATCTCGCGATTCTCGATTTCCCGAAATGGGAGATCTCACGACGCGTGGCCTCCTTCAATCGGACGACTCAGATATGTCTGAGGGTTTCCACAATGGAAAGTCCCAATCTCTTGTCAACAAGAATCCCGATTCCACGATTCCCGATTTCCCAAAATGGGTGATCTCTTGACACGTGGCCTCCGTCAATCGGACGGCTTAGATCTATTCCGGGGTTTTTCTCCCCTATACACTGGAGTCTTAACCCTCGGGTAACTCCTGATAGATCCAACAGCTGTCGGGTTTTCAGCCGAGATCTGACGGCTCACATTGGTTCCTACCCGTGCATTCTTCCACGACTCCCTGGGCGTGGAAAAGATCCACGGTCCAGATACTCTCATGGACCTTGGAGATCTACGATCCCAAATTCCTTGCTGCCCACGAAGACACAAAAAACAAAGGGGTAAGGCATTTTAACACCTTACCTTCTCCTACCAATCTAACGATCGGGTGTGTCCGCAGATTTCCCGACGGAATCTCATCCATTGGTCAACACCTATCAGGGATAAGGTACTTAACCTTCCAACTTCCTCTTACCAAATCCAATGGTCATGAGTGACCACAGATTTCCTGATGAAATCTCGTTCCTCGATTCTATACTTCTTCCTTATACTGCCATCTCGGTTTTCAAGATGATCGTTCCTCCTCATGCAGGGTTACTAAGGCCTTACGCCTTCACAACTGCCTTCTCGGTTCTTGATGGTCTTTTCAAGGAAGGTATCTCTATGGGGAGATTCACTCAGGGTACTACCTGAGGTATATAAGGGTACCTTTCTCCCACGAATCAGACACGGGGTCTGAGTTAGCTCGGTAAGCATATAAATAGTGATTTATGAAAACATAAGACAGACGTACTCTTTCCATTATAAACATGCATCTACTAGTATTGATCAAAACATCCTACAGACATTCTTACAATAAAATCATTCATAGTTACACAGCTTATGGGCATGATCATCAGAATAAACGTATATATATATTTCAAGATGCCAGAGGCAAAACACTTATCAGAAATAACACCAGGGGTCAAGCAACTGCTGAGAGGGGTACTCGTTTCCACCCAACCGTAGGCTTAGCGACTCCCAGTGGATTTACCACTAGCCACCCCCGAGCTGAGACCACAATGCTGTGAGACTGCGTCTCTGTTTGCCAGTGACCAGGAGCGAAGGTTACTCTCCTTCCTGTCTGCTATCACTTACTCTGCGTATTGCTAGAGTTCTCCCCTCGCGTCTGCCCCCAATCGCGTCTACCCCACGCCTTATCCTCTTGCGAGGTTGTGTGTGGCGTGATCTCCCTCACGCTGGTTAGTCATGATGGCTCTACGGATAGGCGGTTCACCTCCCCATCCCTCATCAAGCCATCTACCTACCAGCCTGCGAGACATTTAATTCAGGGCCAGCGAGCCGCTTTTGGTTCTCTGGGCCAGTGGAGTCCAAATACGGTATTAATTCTCGGTGGAAGTTAATGCCACCTTTCCAGGTGCCTTCCACCTCCATCGTGGTCTCTTTTTCTACACATCCCCTCTCAGCAGTCCTGCAATATAAATTCATAATGTTATTCCATTTATTGACCTTTTCCACAAGGTCCATTTACATCACATATTCACATTTATGAGTTTTCCACAGTTCTTGGCCAGTCCAGTTATTTTTACAAACTGGGGGAAGCAGGGTGTTACATGGAGTCTCTCTTGAGAAACTGCATACAAAGGAGAACTGCACAGACATGTTCACAAAACCAGTATTTTTAGAGACGTTGCGATGGTGTTTGGCTTCTCTTGGGTTGTAGAAAAGGTGATGAACAAAGAAAGAGCAAGGTATCAGGTTAATTGTTGTCAAGGTGGAGATTGTTGGAAACTGGTGACAACAAATTCTTCCATGAATAGGATCTCAGATCCTATAATCCAACGTTAGTTATAACGAATACGACCAAGTTAGAATATGGATGAGATTACATTTAATAATCAGTTTCTAATGTATATTGTTATAAATTGATGTATGCAAGTAGAGGCCGAGGTGGGAGAGATGAGTGTGAGCCTGTTGTAATCTCCATTAGCTGAATAATAAGACAATTGATACCTATGCTTGGTGGACGTAGCGCAACGTTTGGGTGAACCACGTAAATTTTTGTGTTTCTTGTCTGCATTTCTATTGATTGTCTTATGTGATATTTGTGTTTCTGCATTAGGAAATACATCATAGCTTAGTGAAATCAATGATTATGTTGTAAGTGTTAGCATGTCTAGCAAAGCATCTTACGAAAGTTTCACAATCAATATAATGTTCAATGTTGATACAATAGTAAACATTGAGATTAGTGGTGAGAGGGTATAAATGTACATCTATGGAAAATTAGTATAATGTGGTTGCAAATGGAGTTAGCATCACCACTTTGATTACTAATTCTTCTCTAGTTTTAAGTTTTTATTTTAAATTTTTATTAAGTGGTTAGAAAAGTGATTTCCCTTTGATTGCAGTGATATACAATGATCCTCACTTCATGAATCAAAGTAGAAAGGATGTAGCGTGATAAACAAGTAAATTTTTAATGGATGGATTCCAAGTATATTCTCAACATATTGAAACTCTTTTATTTTTTTATTTATTTTAATTGTATATTGGTTTTTTTACTTGTATATAATTATGTCCAAAGGTGTACACACATTTAATAGGTTTTTTATTAATAATGAACACATTTAAAAGGTTTTTAGTGCTTAATCAGTTTTGTAAAGACAAGATTAAATATTGATGGAATATTTTTAGTCGTCCCAATAAATCAATGGTTGTGATTTCAACCACTATAGAATAGAAATATGTGAAACCGTGTTTCATTTTCTAGACCAACCAAAACCTTTCGACCTTCAATGCTAATTTTACTTATATATAAGTCTAAAAAATAAAACAATTAAACCACTCCAATTACATGTGTATACCTCCTATTATATTTCCAATACAAAAATCAAATTACATGTGTATATCTCCTATTATATTTCCAGTACAAAAATCAAATTTAGAGACTAGAACTATATTTCATTTAGAAAAATCAAATGTGAAGGATAAAGAAAAATCAAATTACATGTGTATATCTCCTATTATATTTCCATTACAAAAATCAAATTTAGAGACTAGAACTGTATTTCATTTTGAAAAATCAAATGTGAAGGATAAAGGTCTAGGTTTATTTGATTTACTATGTGTTCAATGTGAACCTAAAACATATTATACTTTTCACTTGAAAAGGTTAAAAAAATAATAATAGTGGGTATACTTATTTAGAATAAGTTGAATTTATTATTAATATTTTTAAGGCTATTTTGAATTTTTATACTATTTTTATAAATTTAAAATATATATATTATACTATGTAATTTTGGAATATAAACTTAAAAATAAGTTAAATGTATTTTATAATGGTTTTAAAATAAGATAGATTTTTAATACAAGAGAATTAACTCTTTTAAGTAAACAAGTGCCGTAGTATAAAGAGGTTTGTGTGAGCAATTTTATCACTACCATATGTAATTTTGGAATATAAACTTAAAAATCAGCTAAACTTATTTTAGAATATAAACTTAAAAATAAGTTAAATGTATTTTATAATGGTTTTAAAATAAGATAGATTTTTAATACAAGAGAATTAACTCTTTTAAGTAAACAAGTGCCGTAGTATAAAGAGGTTTGTGTGAGCAATTTTATCACTACCATATGTAATTTTGGAATATAAACTTAAAAATCAGCTAAACTTATTTTAGAATATAAACTTAAAAATAAGTTAAATGTATTTTATAATGGTTTTAAAATAAGATAGATTTTTAATACAAGAGAATTAACTCTTTTAAGTAAACAAGTGCCGTAGTATAAAGAGGTTTGTGTGAGCAATTTTATCACTACCATATGTAATTTTGGAATATAAACTTAAAAATCAGCTAAACTTATTTTATAATGGTTTAAAAATAAGATACTTTTTTAATACAAGAGAATTAGCTTCTTTTAAGTAAAGCAATGCTATACAAAGAGGTTTGATTAAACTTATTTTATAATGGTTTAAAAATAGGATAGTTTTTTAATACAAGAGAATTAGCTTCGTTTAAGTAAACCAATGCTATAGGTTTGTGCGAGCAATTTTAGAACTACCATGGGAGCATATATGTAGTAATAGCAATCAACATGTGTTTCTAAAATTGCATATTTAATTTTGAGATTGATAAAGTTTTGATTAACAATTCTAATTTTAAAAAATATTTAAAAAATTGTTCTATTAAACATTATTTTCTTTTTATAACTATGTTTCATAGGACATATATAGAATCTAGTTTCTACTTTACTAAACACTAGATACTTAAAATCTTATTTCAATAACTACTTATTAATCTATTTGTAAAATAATCCAACAAACACCCAAAGCATATATTGAAAAACTATCTTTCAGTTGATAAAATATGTTAATTTTAAATATGTTTCAACATATTTTTGTTGAAATGGTAAAAGTAGTTTCATTGGTTGAGAAATAAATAATAACTTAAATATCATAATTTGAACACCTAACATATCTTTTAAAAAACTAGAAAATCATAGTTGTGTCTCATATTTTATATAACCTTCACTTTTCTGTCATAGTTTTCCAAAAACATTAATTTCCACATACATGTAATTGCATGTTTCACTTAATGATAATTTCTCATCCCTAAGGATATCCTTTCAACTACTAAAAACCTATGAAGCCAAGAATATAATAATCCGTAGCTTAGGGAAATCAACGATTATGTTGTAAGTGTTAGCATGTCTAGCAAAGCATCTTAAGAAAGTTTCACAATTAATATAATGTTCAATGTTGATACAATAGTAAACATTGAGATTAGTGGTGAGAGGGGTATAAATGTACGTCTATGGAAAATTAGTATAATGTGGTTGCAAATGGAGTTAGCATCATTACTTTGATGATTAATTCTTTGAAGTTTTTATTTTAAATTTTTATTAAGTGGTTAGAAAAGTGATTTTCCTTTGATTGTAATGATATAGAATGATCTTCACTTCATGATTGACAATAAAAATATATTTTAAAATTTTTTTATAAGAGAATTATTCAATTCTCTTCTATAAAGGGTTAAAGGGTCCTTAAAGACAATGAAGGTTTCAAATTTGAACCTTGTTCAAGTTGCGAGGATGTTTTTATTATCATATATCATTGATTCATATTAGGGTGAATGAAAGTTAATGATGATGTCTCGTGACATGGTAGTGACAAAGAAAATATGGAAAAACAACAATCTATTGACTTGGAGGGATGATTTATGGTACTCTTACAACTAATTTGGATATAGTGTAAGAAGATTAAGTTCAAGAAATCAAATCATATAGATGATCTGATCTACAACATATTTGATGCTCAGTGTAAGATGATTTATGATACTCTTACAACATATTTGATCAGAGCATCTACCTCTAATATTTTGAGAGCATAACAAAGGGGGAGAGATTCTATAGTAGCCATATAGGTCATAGTGTCAAAGGAAACTCCATAGTGAGTGCCTCTTTCTTTGTATTTGCATTTCCATAACTGAAGAAAAGAGATCATAGCATAGGCATCACTTTCTAGATGGGTTTTCTCCCATATTGGGTTTTCCAGGATATACCTTGCATTCATTTTTGTTTTTGTTTTTTTATCATTTATTTCATTTTCATAATTCAGTATTTCATAAATTCAAGCAAAGCTAGAAATTAACTAATTTGGGATCTAAGGAAACAAAATGAAAATAAGATTTCATAATAGTTTAAGATCTGTTGTGATGAATTGTTCAAGTGGATTATCCACAACAATTTATAGATTATATTGGTATCAGAGCCATTTTCTTTGGGATCACTGTGGAATGTTACACGATCTAGGAATTGGCTTAAAGAAAAATTCACATAACCCTAGCCATGGAAGATGAGTCTATTCACAACAACCCTCGATCTCTAGTAGTAGAGAGATTTGCAAGGCTCGAAGAACAAGTTGTCGATATATCTCACAATATGGCCCTCCTCTTGGTGACTCTAGAAAACAAGCCTGATTCGTTTACGGAGGTTGGAGGCTCTAACTCAGAGATTAGATTAGAGGGGAAAACGATAGAAAATAAAGACTCGAAAAAGGAGTCGAGGAAAGAGACTGAGAAAGAGAAAGAAAGGTCTAGTGCCATTATTACTTCATAATCCTTATTTAAAATGGAAGTGAAAGTGGATATCAAGCCATACCAAGGTGAGATTGATGTAATAAATTCATTTATTGGTTGCAACAATTAGATATCTAATTAAGTGTCCACCATATATATTAAGAGAAGATGATTTCATTTGCCAAACCAAAATTAGAGGGCCATGCATTATCTTGGTGGGAAAGTCACATTGAAACAATTAGGTTGGAGGGTGATCCAACAGTAACTAAGTGAGAGGATTACAAAACCATCATTAAGTCCTAGTTCTACCATGTTGGGCATGTAGAGGACCAATGGATGTGTTGGCATTAATTCAGGGAAAGGTTGTTGGTTGTGAAGCCTGATTATCTTCATGATTCAGAGGTCTTTGTTTTCAGCTGTGTTTACACCCCATGAAGAGTTTAAACGATGGGGGGATATGATTCCACAAGAGAGAGGGATCCAAGGGGAAATTATTCGTGGGTATTAATCCAACCCACATTTCTTAAATTATTATCATTGTGTATAACCTTCTATTTTGTTGTTCATTGTTCCGAAAGCCACTCATTAAACTCATGTAAGAGGGTGGGTGTGAGAGTCAAATCCCTTAGCAATTGGAGAGAAAGGGGATTAAGAACAATCAACATTGGGTAGAGTGAGCAGTCAACTGGCTTGAAGGAAAGGAAATTTGTATGGAAAAAGATGATAGTTTTTTGCATGCAAATTTTGGGCAGTAAGAGAGGAGATTAGTGATGAGAAGAGTACCAACCATGTTGTTGTTAGAAAAACGGGACCGTGGAGCAATAAAATAAAACAAATGCAGAAACAAAACACAGAAGATACACAATCCAATAGAGACACAGATTTACGTGGTTCACCCAGTGTGGGCTACGTCCACCAGAGAAATTGCCAAGTCCTTCCTTTATTATTATCCAACATATGAAGGGATACAACCTACAACAAACTCGTTGTAACTTCCTCTTCTTTCTCTCACAGTCTCCTATCTCAGAATACAATATTTTCCATCAACCATAGCCGCAATACATTTCCCTTATAAAATAGGGTTGCCTTCTAGGGAAAAAAACCCTAACATAATCTCTATCGTTAGATATGCGACCTTATAATGAACGGTCCAGATTTACATTGAAATTACAATATACATTTACAAGGGAATTTTTCCTTCAGGGGATTCACCCCTGAACCCCCGTTGGGGGCCCGCTTGCCCCCAGACCCCCCAGCCCGGGGATAGCCCCCCAGGACCTCGCAGAGGGGGTACCCCCCCTCTGCACTCCCCCGCATGGAAGAGTGTACATACTTCTGGGGTATAAATACTTCATGGGGTATAAACATGGTTGAAATTAAAATACCTCTGAATCAGGAAGATAATCAGGCTCCACAACCAACAGTTGTTCTTGAAGGAATCCAATGTTTGGCTATGTTTTATGTTGGATATGTGGCCTGTATTCTTGTAAAAATGGGTTGTAAGCTTCTAGTGTAGTTTATTGTTGGGGAAATGGCTCAATAGCCTTATAAAGGCTATTGTGAGCACTCCTAGAGTAGTTGAGAGATCCTAGAGTCCCTAGTGGAGAGATTCCTATCCAACTAAGTGCATTGGAAGCCCTAATAAATGAATGGTACAACTCGAGGGACTGTGAGCAATGAAGGGGGTACATTCCTTGGGTTGTGCAGGTTGTGGGGAAGAGAGAGCATTGGTGCATTGGAACCGTTGTAGAAGTAGAACCTGGATTTTGGGTTGTTGAGTGTGGAGAGTGGACAACCAGAGGACCATATCTCCTTTTGGACTCATAGCCCGAGCTCAGGGACGACTTGTTATTCAGAGAAAAAGAACAACAATGCATGTGGATGTGAGGTTCATCCTATGTATGCAACTAATTGGTTACATTTTATAAACATATAAGTGTTATATTGTTTTATTATGATTATTCCACTGTGTAAATGAATATTTGAATATTGTGTGTTTTCTATGTGCTTACAGGATGCATTCACACACACACACACACACACACACACACACACACACACACACACACACACACACACACACACATATCTATCTACATATCTATCTATCTATATATATGTATGTTGTTAGATGGATGGGTAAATCGACATGTTGTTTTCTTTATTTTTTTGGGGCATGATTCCCCTTGGTTTCTTTTATATGTATGGAGAATTTTTAATTTTGTATTTAGCAGGCTAAGTCGTTTTTGTAGTAATGGGACTCATCTTGGAGGTCGGGTATGTTACAAAATGGTATCATATATTTTGGTTAAAAAATGGACTTGTATGGGCTTGAGAACAACATGAATTTGGTAAATTCGTCATCTCAACATTTCAGTTGTATTGAATTTGGGGGAAAACGGTAAAACCCTAGCGAAATCCCCAAATTTCTAAGAAAATTCAAGGCATAATTGCACTAAAAATGGTTGTTATGGAGGGGTAATTTTGACTTCCAAGTGACATAATTTTCCTTAGACAGGTGAGTCATAAATTTTCATGATGGTTGAGAGTTGTAAATATGGAAAATTAGTTAGGCGAAGAAAGGAATTACGTGCGCTACATATTGGCGTTGCATAGTGAAAAATTGGTGGTGCACATGTAATATTGGTTTGTAGTTCGTGCACATTGAATATTAGTGCCACACAGTGTAGAAGTGGTGGTGCACACATAATATTGGTGTGCATTGTATATTGGCGTTGCGTAGTGCAGAATTGGTGGTGTGCGCGTAATATTGATGTCTAGCGTGTGCGCATTGAATATTGGCACTGCTTAGTGCAAAATTGGTGGTGTGCTCATAATATTGGTGTGCAATGTGTGTGCATTGAATATTGGAACTGCGTGGTGCAGAATTGGTGGTGTGCAAGTAATATTGGTGCGTAGTGTGTGCGCATTGAATATTGGTGATGCGTGGTGTAAAATTGGTGGTGCACACATAATATTGGTGCACAATGTCTGTGAATTGAATATTAGCACTGCATGGTGAAAAATTGGTGGTGCACATGCAATATTGGTGCACAGTGTGTGCAAATTGAATATTGGCACTACGTGGTGCAAAATTGCTAGTGCATGCAAAATATCGGTGCACGGTATAAAAGTTGTGCGCACCGGATCTTAATGTGTTCTCTGGATATCGATGTATGGTACAAAAGTTGTGTGCAATGGATATTGGTGTGCAACACAAAAGTTGTGTGCATTGAATATTAGTGCATGGTATAAAATTTGTGTTCATTGGATATTGGTGTGCGACATAAAATTTGTGCTCATTGAATATTGGTGTGTGGTATAAATGTCATGCACAGTAAATATTGGTGCACATTATAAAGGTTGTATATGTGTAATATCAGTGCATGAGGCATGCACTAAATATTTGTGTTGCACATTGTAGAACTTGCGCGTGCCAAATATTGGGGCATAATACAAAACTGGTGTGCAGGCAAGCTTCATAAAGGAAGAAGAGAATGGGGAAGGTGTCAAAGGCTGACAAGGCAGGGCCATAATGGCCAATATGGTGACATGGAATCACCTAAAGGTGACACGTGGACCCAAAATTCCACATTAATAGCCACGTTAGTAAAGATGCCACATAGGAAAAAATTTCCTATAGTCTTAAAAAAAAATCAAGTCTACAACCAAAATCGTATTTTGGCCATAGAAGGATCATAATACTCAGAAAAGGATAATATTTTCTAGGTTTTGTCTGCAGTGTCAAGGGATACTGAAATTCCAAAGATGTCCACTAGCCAATTATGCTATGATTTTATGGAAAATGTAAATTACAAGTTTTTGAAGATTAGGGTCAAGCTCAAAGGCAGGAGCACAGTTGCTACTGAAAATTGTACAGAGTGTTAAAAAAGTAAACATGAAAAACTTGTGTGAAGGGATTGGCTATATTCCTAGGATTTTGGAGTGGGGATGCCAAAATAGGCCAAAATACACTATTCTTAGCCATGTTTGGGAGATTTTTGGGATTTTCAGAGGAGGAAAAGGGTCCCTAGATGGAAAATATAGAAAATATTATTTACTCAACATTTTGTATGTTCATCAAGACAAACAACTTTTGGTTAGTGAAGGTTTTCTAGAAGTGCGCAGTTTGGGGAAAGCCATTTTGGCTAAAACTTTTATGCCTGGAAAAAGAAGTGAAAAGGGACAAAGTTGTCATTTTGACATTGCTGTAGATTTTGATTAACACATTAGATTGGAAATTTGAGAGTTGCTATGAATTCCCTGTCATCAATGTTATCTAGGTCTCATACAAAAGTTTCCTTGGCTCCTAATGTTGGGTTTTTATATTATTTGATGTAAAAGTCTATTCGAGGTGAATCGATTGATGGTAGAATTCGAGGTAGATCAATAACAAGTCGAAGGTCGAGGAAGTCGATCGAGTAAAGTTAAAGTCGAAGATATCGACGACAAGTCAACCGAAAATAGGTTGAAGTGCGGGAGTGAGACGACCGACTAGATACTGAATGGAGACGGACTTTTAGTCGACTGGTAAACCCGACTTGGAGTCAACTGTAACAAAATCCTTGGATTTGCGTGATTTGTAGCCAATGATATGCATGAATCTGTAACCATTTTTGGGCACCAATATTTAGGGTTTTTCTTCTTGTAAAGCCTATAAAGAGGAATATTGTAAGGTTGTAAAGGTTGTTGTTTTAAGGTGATCATAGAATGCATGTGTAAGTGTAGGTTGTTGGTCATGCATATGTAAGCCGAATTGGATATATGATTGGTATTTCTTGTGAAAGAGGGTATTATGTCGATTGTGTCTTAGTTGTGGACCAAGGTTACACATGTAACCTTTTATTTTGATTGAATACGAAAAAAAGAAAGAAGAATTCTCAAAGGAATGTTGGTTTTCTTGGTTAAGGGTTTTTAGGGTAAAATCTCAGTGTAATGAGTGATTTCTTGTGTAATTTTCTTTCTTGATTAAATTCTTCTTCTCTTCTTATAGGATTAGTGTGGAAGTGTCCTGCATTTCCTCACATGTGGTATCATATCTTAGGTTTTCCCTAAAAAGTGATTTATCGGAGCGGTGTAATTATTTGGTGAGTATATCATATCTTGATCTGCAAATCTTGAATCTGAGAACTAAACCCTAGGTACAGAAAGAGTTGTAATTCATAAATTGTTTTAAAGATCGTAGTAAAGAATGGAAAGCATTTCCATAATAGATATAGAAAGATTCAATGGCCATAATTTTGATATTTGGAAGCTTAAAATGGAACATATTCTTGTGAATCACAAAAAATTGACAACGGTCTGTACAGGTACCCAACCCACAAGCATGTCAATGGAAGAATGGGAGAAACTCGAAATGAAAGAAAGAAGTACGATACAAATTTGTCTTGCATATTCGATGTTCCTGAATGTCGTAGCTAAATATTTAGCCAAGAAATGGTGGGACAAGATGGGAAGATTATACCAGTCGAAATATCTGGTAACTAAGTTGTTTCTTAGAAAGAAATTGTATCTTCTGAGGATGAGTGATAGAAGTTCGGTGACTGAGCATTTAAATGCGTTTAACACCATGTTAAGTCAATTATCATCTATGGATATAGATCACTGGTGAGGAGAAATGTATCAACCTATTATGTTCTTTTTCAGACTCCTGTGATAGATTAATTGTGGCTATTGGGAGTTATACAACCACACTGGCGCTAGAGGATGTGGTTTCTTCTCTGTTATTGGAAGAAATGAGAAGAAAGAACATGGAAGGATCGACCAAATATGCTCTAGTAATGAGAGGTCGACTAGTAGATAGATATAAAGACAGATTCTCTGGTAGAAATTTCAAGTCGAAGGGTAGATCTAAATCCTCGGTTCAGTCGGTGCAAAGATGCCAGAAATGCAGTAAAGCCAGGAATTATAAAAAGGAATATAAGTAGAAGGAAACAAAATTCAGTGTTGGATTCGACGAGAAGCAGTCGAATGAGAGAAAGATGACCCTGAAAAAGGGAGGCGATGTGTACATGGCGTTGACTAGTACACAATTAGATCAAGATTTTTGGTTGATCGATTCGGTAGCATCATATCATATGACACCAAATAAAGAATGGTTATGTGAATATGAATGATATGATGGGGGTGATGTGTTCTTGGGGGACGACTCGACAACTAGAATTATCGGATGGGGAAGAGTCTGAATGACACTACAGGATGGGATAAAAAGAACCCTTCCAGGTGTGCTACACATTCCGGGTTTGGAAAGAAACCTGATATCTGTCAAAAAGATGAGTGATGTAGGTGTGCATACTCTGTTTCAAAAGGATTTGTGTAAGATGGTTAGAGGTGTGATGGTCTTAATGAGAGGAGTTCAGATTCGTACCATGTACAAGTTGTTAGGGAATGTCGAGTCGACTGGATGTAAAAACATTTTTTCTCATGAAATCGACTCGATGTCAAAACAACTCGACTCTACTCTATCCAAGTCGGTTCAAGCTGACTCAAAAATATATGATGAACTCGACCCGACCAGGTTATGGCATGAGAGGATGGGACACATTGGAGAAAAAGGACTTCGAGCTATGCAAAGAAAATGTATGGTCAACGGTTTTCCTAAATGTGGTTTAGAAGTCGACTTTTGTGAACATTGAATATATGGGAAACAAGGTAGCGTGAGGTTCCCATCTGGAGCGACAAGGGAAAATGGGATTCTAGAACTAGTGCATAGTGATGTGTTTGGCCTGATTACAGTTCCTTCACTTGGTGTATCCCTATATTATGTTTCCTTCATATATGATTTTTCCAGGAAGGCATGGATATATTTCTTGAGGAAGAAATCAGAGGTTTTTGATAGATTTAAGGAGTTTAAATCTCTTGTGGAAAACCAGACAGAGAAGAGTATTAAAGTGTTGAGGACTGACAATGGTGGTGAATTCTGTGGAAAGGAATTTGATCAGTTCTGTAAGAAGTGTGGCATATCACGTCAAAATACCACACCATATACCGCACAAAAAAATGGAGATTTTGAGAGAATGAACAAAACATTGATGGATAAGGCAAGGACTCTCACAAGAATTCTGGACGGAGGCAGTCAATACTGCAAGATATTTGGTGAATATGTCTCCTTCATTGGTGCTAGTCGACAAGACTTCAAATGAGTTATGGTCATGAAAGAATCCTTTGATGGAACATCTCAAATTGTTTGGTTGTGATGCATCTGTGCATGTTCCCAAGGAAAGGAGGAGCAAAGTCAACAAGAAGGAAGTCAAATGTATTTTCATCAGATACAAAGAAGGTATGAAAGGATATAAGCTCTGGGATCCTACATCAATGAGATCAATGTACAATCGAGATGTGGTCTTTATAGAATTCAAAGGTAAATCTGAGCCTAAGGAAGTTGTTTAGACTGAGAATAATTTTGATACGTTGCAATTTGAATTGAGGAACGAGGAAGATGATTCAGATGAGTCGACTGAATCTAAGGAAGAGGTGGAACAATTGAATCCAGTGGCAAGGAGGTCATAAAGAGTAAGAAAACCAGTCGGAAGGTATAGTCTTCCTGACTTTCATTCCACATTCTTGTTAACTTCCATTGATGATGAGCCCAAGTCATTCAGTGAGGCAGTCAACTCCACATAGGGTATAATATGGAAGGACCCCATGGTTGAAGAGATGAAATCATTTTATAAGAATGATACATGGGATTTAGTCGAATTAACTAGTGGAAGAAAACCCATTGGTAGCAAGTGGGTGTTCAAGAAGAAGATGAATTCCAATGGATAAGTCGAGAAGTTCAAAGCTCGACTCATAGAGAAAGGATATTCCCAAGTCGAGGGAGACGAATTTGGTGATATTTTTTCCCCTGTTGCAAAACTAACTTCCATTAGAGTACTAATGTATCTGAATGCAACATTTGATCTAGAGATAGAACAAATGGACTTGAAGAAAACATTCCTACATGGGGACCTGGAAGAAGAAATATACATGAAAGAGCCTGAAGGATTTGTAGTAAAGGGAAAACAAGAATTGGTGTGAAAATTCAAAATATCCCTTTATGGTCTAAAACAATCACCAAGGATGTGGTACCATAAGGTTGACACTTACATATTTAGTTTGGGATTTGTGAGAAGCAAAGATGATCACTGTATATATTCCAAGGAAGAAGGTGGGTGTTTCATCTATGTAGCTTTGTATTTAGATGAGTACATGTTGTTTAATGGGAACAACATGGATGCAATAAAGGAGGTGAAGAAGAAGATATCCTCCAAGTTCGACATGAAGGATCTCGATGCAGCTAACTTCATTCTGGGAATGAAGATTAAGAGAGATCGAGCTTCTAGAAAGCTATGGATAAATCAAATGAAGTATATTGAAACAATTTTGAAAAAATTCAACATGCAGGATTGCAAACCGGTGAAGGTGCCAATTCCAGTGGGAGAAAGGCTTACCGTTGAACAGTGTCCAAATACACATGAAGAGGTAGAGGACATGGCACATGTTCCCTATGCAAGTGCGGTTAGTAGTCAGATGTATGTGATGGTATGCACTCGACCAGACATTGTCGATGTAGTGGGAGTGTTGAGAAGGTACATGTCGACACCTGGAAAGGAGCACTGGACATTTGTCAAGAGAGTATTCAGGTATTTTTGTGGCACAAAGGACTATTCTATATGCTACCAAGGAATACTTGGAGGTGACAGTGGAAAATTAGATGTACATGGATTTGTCAATGCTGACTAGGATGGAGATCTAGATCGACAGAGGTCAACCAACGGATACGTCTTCAAGATGTTTGATGGAGCAATAAATTGGATGAGTAAGAGATATTCATTCATAGCCTTGTCGACAAAAGAAGAAGAATACATGGCGGCCACTCATGGAATCAAAGAAGTGATAATGCTTCAAAGGTTGTGTTCAATAATCAGGTTTGGTAAAAGAGCTACGAAGGTAAGTTGTGATGGAAAAAGAACAATATTTATAGAAAATAACCCTGCTTATAATTGAAATACTGAGCACATTGATGTACAATACCATTTCATAAGATATATGGTGGAAAGTAACAAGGTGATAATGGAGAAAGTAGACACGTTGGAAAACATAGCAGACTCATTGACCAAGTCTATGAGTGTTGTGAAGTTCTCTTGGTTCAGAGAGGTAATGGGAATTTTTTCCCTGGGTTTGTGAGCGAAAGTTTAGGAATATCCTGTTTCAGCAAAGTAGAAAACAAGTGGGATAATTTTGGGTTGTTATATTCTTTGCAGTGAAAGTCTAGTCAAGGTGAATCGACTGATGGTTGAAGTTGAGGTAGATTGACAGCAAGTCGAAGGTTGAGGAAGTCGACCGGGTAAATTCAAAGTAGAATATATCAATGACAAGTCAACCAAAAAGAGTTCGAAGTGTGGGCATGAGACGACCGAATACAGGCTGAATGGAGGCCAACTAGTATTCGACTAGTAAACCCGACTTGGATTCGACTGTAACAGAATCCTGGGATTTGCAGGATTTGTAGCCAATGATATGCATGGATCTGTAACCATTTTTTGGCGCCAATATTTATGGTTTTTCCCCTTGTAAATCCTATAAATAGGTTTCTTTAAAGGATGTCGTTGTAAGGTGATCATAGAATGCACTTTTTTAGGTTAATGCACGTGTAGGTGTAGGTTGTTCGTCATGCATATGTAAGATGAATTGACTACAGGGTTTTCTTTCATGTGCAAGAGAGTATGATTTTGATTTTGTCTTAGGTGTGGACCAAGGTTACACATGTGACCTTTTATTAATATTGAATAAAACAACAAAAGAGAAGAACGCTCAAAGGAATGTTGATTTTCCTGGTTAAGGGTTTCCATGGTAAAATCTCGGTGTATTGTGTGATTGCTTGTATCATTTTCTTTATTAATTAAATTCTTCTTCTCTTCTACTAGGATTAGTGTGGAATTGTCCTACATTTCTTGACACCTAAAATATTTACCTTTGTAGGTGGAATTTGTTTTTGTTTGATATTATTTTGCACTTGGGAGAAGGTGCACAAAAGGGGTGAATTAGAAAAATTCAATTGGCTATAACTTTTCTCTCAATGCTCAAAATTGAGAAAGAAAGTAGTCATTGGAAATATATTGTATATAAGAATCCAAATATACACTATATTTTAGGATTTAGAGGGATATGTTCAAGGAATCAGAAGGAAGGAAGGTGATTGGTGGACTTGAAGGGCGCAATTGAGTAGAAATGGAAATTTTAGGAAGCCATAAGTGGAGCTCATAAATTAAAATGAGGTTTGAGTATAGCTATTGGAAGTATGATTTATAGGATAAAATGAAAGAACGTCTAAGTTCTCCAGGGGAGCATCAGGTTCTCCATCAAGTTGCAGGAAAAACTGGAATTGGATTCCATTAACCATGTAACTACTCAATGTGAATATTATTCCAAATAATTTCAAATTTTGAGAAACTTTCCCAGATGATAGAGGTGAACTCGAGAGGTAATGGATGGTTCAAAAAAGAGTATCGATGCCTATGATAGTGCCTATGCAATGGTGTATATGAACCCTTGGAAATAAAGAGGTTGAGCTTAATAACATGGCATTACTAATAAGTAGAGAAGAAATCAAGAAACGAGTGTTGGGTAAAGGGACTACTAGCGAGAGGATAAGATTCCATAAATGAAGATTGTGTGGATCTATTTCAGAGTAATCCGAAGGATCATTGGAAAAGGAATCAGGTAAAGTATTGTGTTGTTGGTTGAGGAATTAAAAAAATGAAAAGTTGCAGAGAAGGTATTGAAAGGTTGACAAAGGACTCAGGAAGAGGAGATAAATATTAGTATTTATATGTTACAGAGTCTGAATGGATTGCAAATGAGAATCGATAGATATTATCACATGAACATGAATCTAGTATGTGAAGAATGTCATTTGCATTCATAGGGAGTTAAGGAGGAATCCATACTCTTGAAGGCAGAGATGTGGTGAAGGTGGACAATCTTGTTGCAAAAGAAAAGAAAGGGTTTCATAATATGAGGTGTGAATCACAGAGTGGATGAGTCATATCTATGTGCAAGTATAGGACTGCAAGAAAAATGAATTGATAGTTATGGATTAGCTACTTGCATCTAAAAGTACTCGAAGGAAAGAAAGATACTTATATTATCAGAGTATGCCATGACATCTTAGTACAAGCAAAATGAGGGATGGAGTAATGAAGGTTCATTTTCACTTCTAACTATCAATGAAAAATATAGCATTCCATTGGAAGAAATTTAATATTGAATATATGAGCAGGGATTCGCAAGAAAAATTCTATACTGCTAAAGGGTTAAGCAAGTTAGAAAATATTGCAACGTTAGAAGGTGGAATGATATAAATTACATCATTCTAATGTGCTAAAATATTCCAGCAATGTAAGGATTGGAACATAATCACCCAAGTGGACATAGTGGCCAATAAGGCATATTGGATGAAATCATAGATGGCTAAGTAGAACTTGTCTAGAACAAGTTCATATTGAATATCAATGGTGTGAATATGAGTAGAATGATACTGCAGAGAAAAAAGGGTCTATAGGAATTCAAGGACAACCATCTACAAAAACAAACAAATAAACACTACTACATATTGAAAAATTTGCGACGACTACTTGCGCCAAAAGTACCCTTTCATCACAAAATTCAAGAGAAAAAGTTCATTTTTTCAATTTTGTTATAAATCCAACTTGCATTCGTCTCTCTCTCAAAGGAATCAAACTTTCATCTATTTTTAGATGATCATGAAGATAATGGACTATCGTCTCTATTTCGATGAACGTATATATTCGTCGCAAGAGTGCAACTAAATATTGACCGTTACACTCTTTGATAGTATCCATATTGACCATTATACAATTTGAAAAAGTCTAAATTGATTTGGTCAACTTTCTTCGCAAGAGCAATGATATGATCATTATAACCGTTATACTCTTTGACAAAGTGACCTAAATATAACCAGTTATTAGTTATATTTATAGGTCATTGTTCGTTGCAATTGTGGAGAAAGTGGCCTATAAATATTTTACGATTTAAAGATGTTGCGACAATCTTGCTATAACAACGACGGTTCTAAAAGGGTATTTTTGTGCAAAAGTTGTGTAGAAGAATGTCATAGAATATAATTAGAGGTGGAGAAAAAAGTAAAGCGGGTGAAAAGGGTGATGGTAGATGTTATTTCCCTTGCAAAAAATGTTTCCTCATACATCCCGTAAGAATTTTAATAGCAACAACTACAAAACATTGTAGGAAATATTGGCACATTGATGGCGAATCGAATGGATATCGTCCCATGGTAATTAGCTATATATTCATTATCTCTTTTTATATTGTCAATTTTATATAAAACTATATATATGTATATATATTATTTGAATGTTTGTTATAGTACACACTAATTTTGCATGATTGTTTGTAATTATAAAGTTAGAGTTGCCCTCTAACTTTTCGCAGAATATTGCACCAAGTAGTAGTAGAAATGATGTTGTACAAGTTGAGGAACATGATCAAGGAAATGAGGATCTCATGGAAGAAGATGATGGGACAAATTAAGTTAATGATCCATGGAAGAAGATGATGGGACAAATCAAATGATCCAAGATTTGTTTTCATAGCCGGATGAGGATGGGGACAATGATGGTATTTATGATGAACCTCTATTAGAAAAGGCAAATAAATGACTTTATGAAGGATCAAGAGATGATCTTCTCTCTGCTTCATTGTTGCTAGTGAACTTAAAGGTTATGAATAATTTGTCGAACACTTGTATGACACAGATCCTAAGGTATGTAATATGTTTCATCTCATATTATACATAAATGTTGTTTTTTTTCTATTTATTTTTAGTGTTAATTAATGTGTAGAATAAGAATGCAAATTTTACAGTTAATATTCTTTACATTAACTAGTTATTTGTTATGTTGTAGATTGTTAGGTGAATTTTTGTTACCATCGTCAAATATTTTACCTCGCACATATCGATGTTTGCATGCCATTATGAAAGACATTGGAATGGATTATCAAACTATAGATGCATGTCCTAATGATCATATTATATATTATGGACAACATGATTCAAAACCAGAATGTTTTCAATGTCTTATCAGTAGATATTGAACTGATCAAGTAACAAAAAAGGTGCCTCAAAAGGTTCTTCATCATATTCCCATAACTCCATGTTTGCAGCGATTGTTCAGGTGTGAAAGCATAGCACAATTTATGGATTACCATGCATGTAAAAGAAGTGGATATGGTGTTCTTCAAATGCCTTTCGATGGTTCTTCATTCAGGGAAATTGAGGAAAAATGGGCAAATTTCAAAGATGAACCTTGTAATGTTAGGCTTTCATTGGTAGCTGATGGTGTTAATCCATTCGGAGATCTTAGGTCTATTTACTCAGTGTGGCCTATTTTTGTTATCAACAAGAACATTCCTCCTTGAATTTCAATAAAGAGGGAGCACATAATGTTGATAATGATTGTTCCAGGTATTTGTTTACATTAAATTTTTGAATGTAACATTTTCATTTGTTTCAATTTTTGCATAATATATTTTGTTTATTTATTTACTTATATATACATGATATCATTCCTATAGTAATTATGTGTAATTTCAAAAAATTAGGTAAGTACCAAGTTAAATATATGAATGTATATATCGAGCCTCTTATCGATGAGCTACTAAAGTTATGGGATGGCATCACAATGTATGACATATGTAAACCAATCGGGGAGAAGAAATTTAAATTTCATGGAATACTTTTATGGACAATTCATGTTGCCCCTGGACTAACACATTTTTTTGGTATGTAGCATTCTAATATTGCTCTTTAATACTATATAATTTTTTAATGTTATCATGGTGCATGTTTAATTTTTAAATAATCTCATTGTATAATTGACATTAATCCATTTGTTGCAGGTCTTCAAACAAAGGGTAAATTTTCATGTCCAGTTTGTGGTCCTAAGATGAAGTATCGTCATTAAATTTTTTTAGGAAAGGTGGTGTTTGATGAGTATAGGCACCTCCTCCCTAAGAACCATAGGTATCGTACTACTGAAAAACATCTTTTCAATGGGAAAGAAGAGACTGGTTTAAAACCACGAAGAATGACACCTCACCTATGGAGGTTGGAATATAATAGAAATCATTAAGGTACTCAATTTCTTTATGTATCATAGATCATGTAATGTTTTTAATGTTTATTTTAATCATTGAATTTATTTTACCGTATTTGATAATTATTTTTGTGATTTCTTTAATGCTTCATGAAGGCCATCGTCATCATGAAGGTATTAATAATGGGCTTCCACAAGGAATGAAATGTTATCTCGCTCAATTCATGAGGTTTACCTACTATGAAGAGCTAAAAATATCTCATTTGTTTGATACAATGCATATCGGGAAGAAAGTGATAGAAATGTTATGGAGAATCATAGATGGTAGGAGGGACAAAGAAAAAATTGTCAAAATTTGTACTGACATTCAGAAAGCCAATCATGCAATGTGAAGTGTGATCCAATATTCAAATAGATCAGATGGAGTACTAGACCAAAATAACCTTCCATGGTTATTAACAAAGCAACAAAGCAATGATGTAAAAGAGGTCATTCAAAGAATTAAATTTCCCATGGGTTTTGCTTCAAACATAAATAATATCTTAACGAAGAAAGGTGAATTTGGTGGGGCAAAAACACATGATTGGAATACCTTCATTAAGGTAATAATTTTGGTATACATATTTATATATATTGGCCTTATACATCTTTTTTTTTTTTTTTTGTCTACTTTGGTCGAAACAAATAAAGATTCATTTTTTTGTTACAATATGTTCTACCGATATCTCTCCCAAATGACTTTGGCAACAACATCAAACAAGTTATATATGATCTTGGAAAATACATGAGGTAAGTAGTTGTGATTTATATGCAAAATGTTCTTTCAAATTATTATTGTACTTAATGATACGTGTTTTACTTGTAATGTAATATATTATATTATGTTATGTTGAAACATGTTAGTTTCTTGTGTCATGATCTCATGTATATGGTTGTCATTGAAAGAAATCCATGAAGATGATATAAATTATTGGAAGAGCGAAATTCCTCGTCTAATGTGTGAAATGCAAAAGTATATACCTCCAACATTTTTCAATGCACAAGAACACTGCCTCATACACCAAGTTGAGGAGATTGAAATTTGTGGACTTGTTCACACAAGGTCAATGTGGATGGTGGAGAGGCACTTGAAATCATTGAAGGTGTTGGTTAGACAAAGAGCACATCTTGAGGATTATATGGTGGAGGGATATATGGTATATCAATCCATGGTGTATATTATGCAGTATCTTCCTAAATTAGCAGTGCAACCTATGCATGCAGTGGATTGCATTTGGGATGTAAACTCCATAAAAAAAAAAATTAGACCAGGAGCATCTATTGGGGAAAGGTAGAATGAAAAAAATGAGAGGTAATATATTAATAATTGTGGAGATTTATATTAATAATACATGTAAAGTTTTGTTTTTTGTGTATATGATCATACTCATTAATATATTAATATAATTTATTTCATAAATTACTAATATTTATAACCTTCATATTGGACGTTATAACTAATATTTAATATTGGTGAATTATGATGTTTTGATTCAATTGCTCAAGAGTGGGATGCACTACATTTATACATTGCAAATAATATTGACTGGATGAATGTATGGATTGAAATATGTAAACAACATAATGGAGGTATTTTATCATGGCAACGACTATCTAAATTGGTTAGAGAAGCTCATTGTAATGGAGATGCCAATGTTACGCAAAGGGAAATTGATTTATCATATGGTTTGAAAGATGGACAGGTAAGCACATTCACCCATTTTATTCAGTTATTTTATATTATATTAATGTGACTACATGTGTACTTTATTTTTCAGATACTTTCGAAGTTATATAAATATATATGTTAATTTATTAATTGACAATGCATCTTTTACATATCTGGCATATTGCAGTTGAAACACCACAAGGCTATGTGGTGCAATGGTCATAAATTTCGCATCAAACAATTGGATGAAACCAGGAAAACTTCTGATAGTGGGATAACTGCAATATTCTAGGTCACTAATGTTTCCTCTAGGAGTGATAGGAATCCCCGAGAATATGAAAATAGATACTATGGGTATTTAAACGATATACTTGAGTGTGACTTTAATTCTTTCAAATTAGTTTTGTTCGATGTCAAATGGTATAGGTTATGAATGCATGAAGGCGATGAGGAAAGAAATGTTATTCAACATGCCAATTGATTTCCAATTATTAAAACAACGGTGTTTGAAAGAGGACGTGATCATTATGTTTTTCCAATCCAATGTGAACAGGTCTTTTACTCAAATGTTCCAGGTGAGAGGGATTGGTCATTTGTTGTTAGATATGATCCAAGAGGAACTCCAATTAAGTATACTCATTTACATGAAGAAGATGATATTGAATATCAAGAAGATGATTCACTAGATCAGACAGAGCCAAAAGATCATGCAGGGTCGACATATGAAGAAGATGAAGAAGATCATGATCCAGGCATAGGAGACTATATTGCAATTCTTGATGATGATGTCGATGAAAATATGCTCGAAAATGACATTGATGACTATGATAATATCATCAATCCTTTCAACATCGTTTTTGAACCAGATGATGATACAGATGCCAAGTTCGAAGAAGAATATCAAGATATAGAATAAGGATGATTACATAGATGTTAAGGTTGGATTAGGTACATGACTATATAATATTTTAATTTGTATGAATTATTCTCTTAAAATAATTTAGTTATAATGTCATGGGTTAATTACATGTTTTTAAGTTATATGCGATGTTTTTATATCCTATGTTACATGTTTTTTAATTATTATGTGAAACCTGAAAATAGTTACCAATATACTAAAGCATGTGGTAGATTAAAAATATCATTTACAAACACATAATTTCATGTACCTTCATTAATTTTTGTTTTTGTAGTTTCTATGCATGAATCTTAATAGGACGTTGTTTTCGATTATTTTCTATTTTATAGATTGGGTATTGGGGATCAATTGAGAGTGATGTGAGGTTGAGGGGAGGGGCCATATGAGCTTCCACCTTCACATGGTTGGCCTTGTTCAGTAGAGGATAAATTATTCTTGAAATCAAGAGAATCTCTTTCATTTTTATACCATCATGATCGTATAAGATGTCATCAATATTTTTGTCATAGTATTGCATTAATGAAGTTTCGATGAACGTGTTTGTCATTTCTATAGAATTCTTTTTGAAACCCTATTTTTCTTTCAAAGTACACAAATTGGTTGACGCAAGTTTTAAGTTTTCATCAGTCTTTCTTCATTTTTCTTTCAGGTTCTACATTAATGTATATACAATGTATCTGTATCATAATTGTGATGAAAATTCGACCCTCTTTTTTGTTAATTTCTTAATCAACACCATAAAAATACTCCCTTACAGTACTATATGTGGGGATGTGTATACTATCAAACGAATTTTACAAGGAACAAGGAATGGAAATTGTACTAGGACTAGACACGGGCAACAGTGACCTGTGAATGGGGCCAACATTGAAATTTTTTCAAATTGTTTCTGTATGCACTAAAATCTGACATGGATAAACTATTCTCATGCCTTAACGATATGGGAGGGTTTCTGGACTCAAATTTGACTCACACAACCACTTTCTTCCATCATCAATTCATCATGTAAACCATAAACCCTATTTTTCATATGTTCTAGTAGATATGTTAATTATTCCTAATTTCATATTTGTATTTGACTCAAGGTACAACTAGCTTCCAAAGTATCAAATTTTAATTTCAAGTTGATAAACCAAATATGAAATGAATCCTAATTAAAACCATCAAGTGTTGGTTGACATGGATAGACTATTCGCATGTCTTAACGATATAGGAGGGTTTCTGGACTCAAATTTGACTCAGTACACACCCACTTTCTTCCATCATTAATTCATCATGCAAACCATAAAACCTAATTTTCTTTCAAAGTACACAAATTGGTTGACGCAAGTTTTAAGTTTTCATCAATTTTTCTTCATTTTAGGACCAACATCACGCTATCCTAGACTGTTATAACAAGAAATTTAATTTCTTGGATGAGGAAGGAAACCTAAGGAAAGTGCAGGGAATTCCCATGGAAGTAACCATTAGAGAAATCTCAACATTACAACTGAAGAAATGTTACAGAAAAGGGTGTCAAATATTTGCAGCTCATATGGAAGAGACACCTAAAGATGAGGTGCCAAATTTGGAATATTATGTACTCCTAAAAGAGTTTAAAAATGTGTTCAAGGAGGTACCATGACTACCCCCAAAGAGAGATATTGATTTCTCTACAAATTTAATGCCTGGAGCAACTCCAGTGTCAAAGACTCCTTACAAAATGAATACACTAGAATTGAAAGAGTTGCAAATGCATCTTGAAGAAATTTTGAAGAAGGGGTATATGCCCAACTGTGTCACCTTGGGGTGCCCCAGTCTTGTTTGTGAAGAAGAAATATGGGACATTAATATTGTGCATTGATTTCAGAAAGTTGAATAAAGTGACTATAAAGAACAAGTATCCTCTACCAAGGATTGATGATCTCTTTGATCAATTGAAGGATGCAAAGATATTTTCAAAGATAGATCTCAGGTCAGGATACCATTAGGTAAGGATTAAGAAGGAAGATATCAGCAAGACCGCCTTCAGGAAAAGGTATGGTCATTATGAGTTCACAGTGATTCCATTTGGGTTGTCAAATGCACTAGTTGTTTTCATGTGCTTAATGAATGGTGTTTTTCGAGAACATTTAGACAAGTTTGTCATTGTCTTTTTGGATGACATCCTTATATATTCTAAATCAGAAGAAGAACATGAGAATCATTTTAGAATGGTGTTGCAAGTATTAAGGGAGAATCAATTGTATGCCAATTTGAGCAAGTGCTCATTTTATCAGAAGAAAATTCATTATTTGGGACATATCATTTCAGAGGATGGGATAGCAATGGATCCTGAGAAGATAGAAGCCATTAGAGAATGGTCAGCGCCAAATAATGTGATAGAGGTCAGATCATTCATGGGCCTTGCAGGCTACTATAGGATATTTATTGAAGGATTCTCAAAGATTGCACACCCAATCACTTCCTTACAAAAGAAGGGTGTGAAGTTTCAGTGGACATTGGATTGTGAAAATAGTTTCCAACACTTGAAACAATTATTAGCAAGTGCTCGAATACTAAGGATTGTAGACCCAAATGATGACTTCATTGTATGCACAAATGCATGTAATGAATGACTTGGTGGAGTCCTCAGTCAAAATGGGTTTGTTATATGTTATGAATCAAGGAAGTTGAAGGAGCATGAAAGATACTGTGCCACTCATGATTTGGAGTTGGAAGCCATAGTGCATGCCTTGAGGAAATGAAGACACTACCTTATGGGGAAAAGGTTTGAGCTGAGGACAAACCATAATGGTCTGAAATATTTATTTGATCAACCAACTCTAAATGCTAGGAAAAGCAGATGGTTAGAATTTCTAAGTGAATATGACTTTGATATAAAGCATATCAAGGGGAAAGAGAACAAAGTGGTTGATGCACTCAGTAGAAGAGTGTTGAATTGCATGCTACAACCATTAGCATGTACCAATCAGATTTGAATCACATAATTTTAGAGGCTACAAAATTAGATTTGCAATACAAGGAATTAGTGGCAAAATTACAGCAAGGTAATTTGCAGTAGAAGATTGAAGAATACAAGCTAAATAATGATGAAATTCTCATGTACAGGGGAAAAATTTGTGTACCAAATTCCCATGAATTGAAAAATCTGATATTGAATGAAATGCATAATGTACCTTATGTTGGGCACCCAGGTTATCAGAAAACTATTGCAGTTGTCAAGAGACAATATTATTGGCCAGGCATAAACAAAGAGGTTGTTGATTTTATTGCCAAATGTTTGGAATGTCAAAAGGTAAAGGCTAAGCATAGACACCCAGTTGGTTTGCTACAACCATTACCCATTCCTGAGTGGAAATGGGAAGTTGTAACAATGGATTTCATCACCAAACTTCCCAGAACAAATAAGCAACATGATTCTATCATGGTAGTGGTAGATAAGCTTACTAAAGCTACCGATTTTATTCCAGTTAAGATCACTCACAAGGAAGCCAACATTGTTGATGTTTATATGAGAGAAATTGATTGACTACATGAAATACCCAAGACAATTGTGTCTGACAGAGATCCAAAAGTTACCTCAAAATTTTGGAAAGGATTATTTAATGGATTTGGAACAAATTTGAATTTTAGTACAACTTATCATCCATAATCGGATGGACAAATAGAGAGGGTGAATCAATTGATTGAAGATATGTTGAGGATGTATGTGATGGATAAACCATAAAAATGGGAAGACTACCTACACTTGGTAGAGTTTTCTTATAACAATGGGTACCAAACATCTCTAAAGATGAGCCCATTTTAGGCACTTTATGGCAGAAAGTGAAACACACCAATAAGATGGGATAACCCAGCAGATAGAGCAGTGGTTGGGCCAGATTTGCTCAGAGAAATGGAGGAGCAAATGATAAAAATAAAGAAAATTTGAAGGTTGCCCAAGACAGGAAGACAATCCATGCTAATAAGGTTAGAACTCATAGGGAATTTAAAGTGGGAGACCATGTATTTTTGAAAGTGAAAGCCAATAGAAGTTCCCTGAAGTTGGGAAATTGTTCAAAGTTGCTAGCTCACTATTGTGGGCCATTTGAAATCCTAGAGAGGATTGGTCTAGTGGATTATATGATTGCATTGTCTGCATCTATGTATGCTCATAATGTATTCCATGTATCATTGCTCAAGAAATATATATCTGATGCTAATCATGTTATTGATTGGAATGTGATCCAGGTGGAACAAGAAGGCACTTTCCAAGTGCATCCGGTATGCATTCTGGACCAAAAAATAAAACAGCTCCGGAATCAAGCCATAGGGCTTGTAAAGGTCCAATGGACCTGGTACGGTTCTGAGGACAATACTTGGGAGCATGAGGATGCAATGCGGGCAAAATACCCACATCTTTTTGAGGATTTCGTAAAATTTTGTTGTACATTTGTACATGATCCACTGAGGAAAGTGCATAAATAAGGGGAGGGGATTGTAATATCCCTAGGCTGAACCCAATTCTAAATGTAAATACAAATGCATGTAAGTTGGTGAGTTGTTTTGACATCATTTTTGTATGCACCTTCCATGGTATAGCACGTGCATGTACTGCGCAGTAAAATGTTGAAGTGTGCACATTCTTGGATACCACGTGCAACAACTTGAGTGTGCGTTATTTTGAGGCCAGGGAGCCTTTGTGTATATATGATGTTTTATAGGATGGTGAGCCCATTTTTTGATTATTAGGCCGGAGAGCCTAGATGTTTAAGGTCAGTGAGCCTAATTTTGTACGTTACATTATGTTCTTCAGAGAGAAAAAAATCGTTTCTCTCGTGTATCGTGGTCTGACCTGGGTGGTCAGGGATGTTACATTCTTCCTGGTTATGGTTTGGAATTTATGCTTGGTACGCTTTCCTTGAGAGAGAGGTACGCTACCTTGTCTAGCTATTGGTTCTAGGGTTTTCTTCGGAATTATTCTGTCTATCAAGGTTAAGGTGCTCAGGGGTGGCCTTTGTGCCTATGGTTGGGTGAAGATATTAATGTTATATTGTCTATGGTGAAAACAAGCACACCTATTATTTTTCTAATAGGTTATGGTCCCACACCACCTTCAGGATAGTCTAACCACTAGAAGGTAGCATGGAAATTCTTTGTTAATCTTGTTGTGGTAGCAGTTCTAGCTACAACTAGGGTTTTTGATTGTGCAACTGCAGAAAACCCTAACCTAACTCTTTGGACACTTCAAGTGAGAATTTTAGCACAATTATTGGACATGCTAGTGCACCTTATCCTAGCACACCTCTTGGTACTCTTATATAGAAAAAATGTCAAGTTTGAGTTTTCGGGTCAAAGTCAAAGCCAAAGTTTTACTAGGAAACGTCAAAGGTTGAATTTTGGTCAAAATTGATTTTGTGGTCAAAGTTGAAATTTCAGGGTTTCTAGATTGTTCTAATCATTGAATATTCTTCATTCAGTTTTCTAACCTCTTCTTGTCAAGATAGTGTTTAGTTTCATATTAGAAGACAAGTTGAATGATGTTGCAATTTTTAAAGGTATGCACTTGTATATGCTTTTCATGTTATATCATCCAACAAAAGAATGAGTGTGTTTTGCAGGGAATGTAAAAGATACCTTGTCCAAGCAATGATACTGGATTCAATACATTCAGAGGAACAAGTATTTGAGGCTCCAAGTTCCAGGTTTGATTGATCAAATTGTTAAGATTTGCACATATCAAGTTTGATAGTTGTTATACTCATGAAAACAATCTTTGAAAGGTTATATTACCACTAGGTATACTTGGTTACATGTAATTACTATTGATATATATGCGTGTTTCACTTGTTTCCAAAATGAACTAACATATCCTCTAGGAGATATTTCTTGTTCCTAGGGAGGTCACCTTGGTAAGTCTATGATCCTTGTTACCATATATATGTTCTGATGAAAATGTTATTGGAAATACTTTTTCTCTTGTTGTTCTTATTTTTTCTAGGTCACAGGAAATAGATCTAAGATGGAGCTAGAGTGAAAGTTTCAAACATGGAGCAGATGAATCCATCAAGTTATGAGATAGGTGATCTCACTAAGTACCAATTCTAAAGGAATTTTGGTAAGCAAAAAAAAAATTGGACATCGTTCACTCAAATGTGTGTGGACCAATGTCAACCTCCTCACTAAGAGGGAGAGTACACCTTAGATGATTTTAGGACATTCTACAGAGATATTGAGATTAGGATGGAGATCACTACTCCCTACAATCCTCATCATAATAGTGTAGAAAAAAGAAAGAATCGATCCATTGAAGAATTTGTTAAGGAAATGATGAATGGCTAGAATCTATTCATGTTTCTATGGGGAGAAGAAGCTATGGAAATAATATATGTTCATAATAGAATTCCTCATCGTATATTTAAGAACATGACTCCAGAAGAAGATTTCTCCATAAAAGAATCCAAGTGTTGGACACTTGAGGATATTTGGTTGTCAGTCAAGAAGAAAGAACATAAGTAAGCTATGATGGAATAATATCAATCCATCATGAAAAAAAATGATGTATTGGAAATTGTTCCTAGATCTGAAGAAAAGTTTGTAGTCACTTCAAAATGGGTTTACAAGATAAAGCATGTATTAAATGGGAGTATTGATAAATACAAGGCAAGATTCGTGGCTAGAGGGTTCTCCCAATAGGAGGGAGAAGATTATGATGAGACATTTGCTCCAGTTTCTAGATATACCTCTATTAGAGCCATCATATCTCTTGCAACATCCATGGGTTGGATTTTACATCTTATGGATGTAAAGACCGCCTTTCTCAATGGAGTAATTGAGGGAGAAGTATACATAGAGAAACCTCAATGTGTTAAAGTGTAGAGCCTCTCCTTACTCATTGTAAGAGGGAGTTATCCTCTGAATTCGATATGAAGGATCTTGGTCTCATGCATTATTATTTGGGACTAGAAGTATAACATAAACGTGGTGAAATCTTCCTATGACAAGGAAAGTATGTTTTAAATATCCTTCAAGAAGTTTGGGATGATGAATTGCAATTAATCCATGGAATCTCCCATGGTGACAGATATGAGGAAGTTTGAGACTATGATTCAAATCGAGTAGACTCGTCCCTGTAGCGACAATTGGTTGGCTCATTGATGTATTTGGTGAATACATGGCCAGACATTTTATTTTCTATGAACATGTTGAGCCAATTCCAGGTGGAACCTAGACATGAGCATTGACTAGCTGAAAAACATATTTTGAGATATCTTAGTGGGACACTAAACTATGGTTTGAGATATGCCTCAAACAGTGATGTACAATTGCATGGATTTATTAATTCAGATTGGGCAGGGAGTGAAGATGACAAAAAGAGTACTTTTGGTATGTGTTTCAGTTTGGGATTTTTCTATGATATCATGGGCTAGAAGAAAACATAAATCTGTTACACTCTGTACTACATAAGTAGAATATACTGCATCTTGTGAAGATTGTATGAAAGAGGTGTGGCTCTGTAACTCAGTTTTTGTACTATTTGGTCAAGTGTTGGATTCAACCATTATATATTGTCATAATCAGAGTTGTGTGAATATTTCAGAGAACCCGATGTTCCATGACAAGTCGAATCAAATTGAGATCAAGTATTATTTTCTCCATGATAGAGTCCACAAGGGAGAAGTGGTTCTCTAGTATATCTCCACAGATGAGAACATAACAAATATTTTAGTAAAGCCTATGTCAAATATGAAACGTTTGTGTACTTAATGGACAACCTGGGACTCGTGGAGATGACTTCCTTATTGGAAAAGGAAGTGATTACTTCCTGGGTTGGGAGGGAGAAATGATATGTTATTGATATATGGACAATCATTTTTTCAGTTTGGAAAATGGTCCAAGTTGGGTAGTCACTTTCCAATTCGGAAAGTGGTCCAAGATTCTTGATGGACAATCACTTTCCAGTTTGGAAATGGTCCAGATCGGACAGTCATTTTCATAATGAAAATGGTCCGATATATTGTTAATGTAGCATAGACAATGATTCCCCTTGTGGCCAGTGTGGGGGAATGGTCTAGGACAGTCATTCTTCTTGGAATTCACTCTGAGCAGTGGTCAAGGAGAATGGTTCGCATCTCTGGGAATTCATTCTTTCAAAGTTCACAGTTGTGAGTAGATTCGAAGAATGTTTCATTATAGGAGGTTGGTGCAGGACAATCATTTCCATAGGAAATGGTACGAACATTCATTCCCTAGGGAACACTCATTCTCTCCAGGTTTCACTATGATTAGTACTGAAAGAATGGCCCATTTAGTTGAATGGTCCAGGTTCAAAAATCAGGGACAGTCATTCCCTAGGGAAGACTCATTCTCTCTAGGTTGCACTGTGATTAGTGCTAGAAGGATGGCTTGGTTAGGTGAATGGTACAGGTTCAAAAATCATGAACAATTATTCTTCTATGCTTGAGAAGAATAGTCCAGAAAACCCATGGCTGATGTTTAACTTTCTGAGGGTAGATACTCTTCCAAATAACACAGATGTGAGTGGAATAAAGGCCCATATGACTTAGTTTGTATCATGATATTGTTATGGAGGTTGATATCAGATGATATGATTACGGTGGATATTGTATGTCTCTGGAAAATAGTTGTATACTACTATGGTGGATTTGTTCCACTAGTTGTGACTATGTGTCATTTTTTAGTAGTCGTGTGCTACTAGGAGTTGTTGTGTACCACTAGATAGTATTTGTATACTACTATGAATAAACTGTAATGTTCCCAAGCCAATATGACAAGAACATCACATTTTTCATGTGTTTTAAAACTTTTACTGAGTGTGGCATTTCGTCAAACACTTTGCTTACTATGGTTCTTTAGGTTGCACTTAGGGTTATACTGTTGGTTTATATGTGTATTTGCAGAAACAGATAAGAAGATAAAGAAATGTAACATACCACAACCATATGAAAGATCAACAATATGATAAACAATCCAAAATGATTCAGATCTGATATTTATTCATAATAATAAGAACCTGATACAAGGATGATGTAGATCTAGAATGATCAATAGACGGATCCAATAAACAAAATAGAGGCTGCTGCAAAATGATCTCGGGAAGAAGATGAAAGCATCCAAAGGCAGGATACACGATGAAGATCAATAAAATAAGATATATGGGACGTATGAAGTGCCAAACCCCCAATGTTGGAAGATGCTACGTCCTGCTGGAATGTTGAATAACCTCAATAATTCGGCCTGACTGAATGAAGTCCCCAAATGACCCCAAACTGAGTAGAATGATAGATCGGGTTACTGCAAGAACAACCCAAGTGCTCAAATCCCCAAAACCCCTCTCAAACTCATAGATCTAACTTCCCTCCAAAGAATGGTGCGCCCCCTGGATGCCTGAAACCCTAGATAATTCGGCCTCCCTCCTAGAAGCCTCCAAATGATCCACAAAACCACTAGAATGGTATATTGGGGCTCGATTACCTCCCTAGTGAAGTCCCAAGTGAAAGGGTGAAGATCTGATCTATCAAATGAATGAAATTACTTTCTAAAGTGTACTCCTCTCCTCCAATTTGCCCCAATTCTCTAGGGAATCATCTGGACCATAAAACTCTCTCAAAATACCCTAGAAATGATGTCCAAGACCCTGTAATGAAAACCCAGGTGCTAGAATCTCTCGAATCCCTGGCAGTCACCTGAAACGAACTTACCTCAATGGATGGTGTGCCCCCCTTGTTGGAAACCCCAAATGGTGTGCCCTCTCTCTCTTCCTGTGCATGTGGCTAGTGTAGAACCCTCCTTCACTGAGTAGATCTGAAATAGAATGGTGTGGGGGAGTATTGCATCCCCAAGACCAAGCTTGGGACAAGCTAGGTGGAATATTTCACCATTGAATCGTCCTCTAGGGTTTGTTAAGTCAAAACCCTCAAAACCCCCAAGGTATGGGCTCACTAGCTAGAAGCAGATATCAAAAGATAATCATACATGAATGAGAGAATAGAGGCCCTTGCCTCTCTTTTATACTTCCTACTCACCTTGTCCCTCCGAAGTGACTTCTATTTTATTAATTATTAATTAATTAATTAAATCACTTTAATTAATTAATTAACCTTTTTACCTTTGAAAAACACCTTATCTCTCCTTGTGGCTTCCCTGGCCACTGAAAGTCACTTTTCATCATCCTATCCTGTAGTGTTGCTCCTCCTGATTCCAATGAGCTATTACAGTGAGAGGTTTCTCCAAGTATTGTGCCCAAAATTACCTCTTCAGTGAATTTAATTAACCTATAGCTCAAAATACTCAAAATCATGGAAATCGTTGGAATGCAACGGAACCAAATCCAATCTGTGCGGAATGGATCATAATGATGAAATAGGATTAGCGATGCAAGAAGGACCTCAAAATGTCCCTCAATAGTCATTGTACTCGTTATAACATCCATCTGGCTGTTGTGGTCATCATAACACCCTGAAATGTAATGATGTCCCAAAGTGGGGACATTACATAAACACAGTTGTGTTCTATTGGATGGCATTGTTCTAATTTCCATGGAAACTATCTAGTTGGATAGTGATGATGGTGCTCATGATTTGATAATGAGATAGCCTGTGTGGCTATGATGATGCTACCAGTTGAATCTTATGTTTGTGCTCAAGACCATTACCTTTAATACCTCCATAACTAGGAGGGAGTGTTGATTATGGTAGCTTCAGGAGGTATTAACCTCTACGTGTAACCTTTGATGAGACTAGAATATTCTGGGAAGCAAGAGAAACCCTAAAACATTGGATAATAACCCTAGAAGACAAGCTGGCTCAAGAGAATAATTATTATTGAGTTATTAGCCTCCAGGAAGAGAAGTCAACCCAATTAGGTGATTTGGAGCAGTAAAAATAGAGGGTGCTAGAGCTCATTTGTCACTCTTACTCTCACAACTGGATAAGGAAACAAGTTTCATTTTTTGTAGTGGTGACTTGGTCTTTGGTTATGGTTGAACTTGATTCCTGGTTATGGTTCGGAATTTATGGTTGGTACACTATCCTTGAGAGAGAGGTGTGCTACCTTGGTTGGTTATTGGTTCTAGGGTTTTCTTCTATAATTATTTTTTCTATCAAGGTTAAGGTGCTTAGGGGTGGCCTTTGTGCCTATGGTTGGGTGACAATATTTCTATATTGTCTATGGTAAAAAAGAACACACCTATTATTTTTATAACAACTTCAACCATATTTTCCACCTCTATTGGACACCTCATAGATGTTGTAGTTGTTGGCCCCTACATAAATCAATTATGATGACATTTAGTAGGCTACAATCAACTAGATCATGAAAAAGAAGATGAAGGGAACTAACCAATAGAATATACAACTCAATTAGGTTGTTAAATAAGGGTAACTCCTTCACTATGGAAAGTGGCTCACTAGTAGTCCAATCCAATATAATTTTCCCCATTTGATGGAGGAACTTGATGAAATGGGGATCCTTTCTTCCTAAGGTGGATGATTGATATAGGTGGATAATTTTGTCCACCCACCTATTCCACTAACATAAAATAGTTCTACAACGTGGTATTTTTACTCTAGTTTTACATGTCCTAAACTTATAGCTCTTTTTTGGGAATTTCCCATGCATTTTGGTGGTTGACATGTAGATCCTATAGTATAAGGAGAATTTTGAGGATCCATACTTATATTAAAGTGTATAAACCTTGGTGAATGTTACTAATTCTTATAATACCAATGATAAAAAGTTTGGCAATATTAAGGTGAAAATATTTAAAATTATAATCATTTTATATAGTTTTGACAAAATTTTCACAAATTTTAGAGTGAAACAATTTTATCCCACCAAATTTGGGTGAATTGTTTTAGAAACAAAATAGAAATTGTTGAATCATGTTTTGAAAAAAAACATGGAAAATTAACCCATGGAAGAAATTTATCCCCTAAAATTTTCCTTGATATAATAAGCTTTGTAATGGTCCAATAAACTCCCCAAATGCAGTTTGTATGAGAATGTCATGGCCTTGGGAAGTTGATGTATCAACTACGCTTATGGAACCCACATTGCTTTTGCCAGCTCATCTCCTAGGGTTAGGGTTTTGGATCATTAGGGTTTCTTCCCTTGGGGTTTTATAATTTATTTCAAAATCAAATTTAAACATCTTTTAGTGGGATCATTTTGAATGAGCATAGCCAATACATCTATGTTCAGAGATAAGATACCACTATTCCATCACTATTCTAGTTAGTTTTATTACTTTGCATATTTCGGTGTTTTCTATTTCATTCATTAATAGAATTTTTGTTTAACTATATTATTGTTCTCTTTTCAATAACTCATGATTCCATCTATATTTATATCTTCATTTCTTTCTCCACATAATCCATATTAGTGGCATCAGAGAAACTTGTTCTTTATTGTTTTTCCATGTGTGTCCCAGATGAGGTCAAGGTACAAGGAATTAGGCCATCAAATAAATGAAATTGGTGAAGACCACCCTATCTATACCAAGTGACTTCCCATGGTGGGTGAAAGGAAAGACATTGGAGTAGTATATCCTATAAATATATTTCTCAAGGAAACCCTAATGCAACAAAAGAATGACATGATGCATAATTTCACCTAGATCCTTCAATAACTACTAATGGTGATGGAGGCACCTTCAACATGTAGTCACTTTGGAATTACAATTCCCTTAAAGTTACAAGCTAAATTTGACATTCCTTTATTCAAAATCCATTTATATGTTGATTCTTTTTAGAATGGTTAAGTGAGTGTTATTACTCTATTCAATGTTTTTCCCACGGTGAGAATATCACCTTCACTCTCCTTAAGTCCCTTCCCCATTTCAAATGTTGGTGGGACATGTATTGTGATAAACATGTATAATATAAGTTTGTAACATTTAGGAAACAAACCAATTAGACATATTTTTTTTATGCCCTCAAGGAGGATTACACCTTGTGGGAAACTATGATGACTAGAAAACAAAATGGAAAACTTTATGTAAGAATAGAAACTAGAAAGTGCCAAAGTGCAACAATATCTCCCATACATTGTTCTCAAATATTGTTATTAGGGACACCAAGTGGAACTTGGTACTAAAATATTGTAGTAGTATACAGAGGTAGATCCAAAGAGAGATGGAGTTCTTTGAGATCTCCTTAGTGGAAGCCACTTATCAATAGGATATAAATATTGAGAACAAGTTTAAGAAGAAGTGTGAGAGGGAGTTTGGGTCTAAAAATACACCACAATATAATCATCTTAAATGTGGCCACAAATAATAGAATAAAGGACAAAGAAATGAGATCCAACCTCGGGACAACTAGTCTAAGGAAAAATAAAGAAGGACAATGGGAAATTAAAGGAGGACACTAGGAAGTGGTGTGAGTTACACAGAATCCCTTAACACAACTTTGATGAATTTTCTCCATGTAGTCATCATTGTTCAAGATAAAATCCTCATAATCATATTCTATCTTCGACTATGATTCAAATCTAGATAAGGGAAAATGTGCCATCAATGTAAAATTCTACCACAAAGATATAGTCAACATAACTAGAGGTGTTTGAGGAAGATGAGTGTCTTTTTTCACTCATGGATGTGGGTGAAGGGGAATTTAATTATGATTAGATACAACTATAAGAACCTAATTCAAGTAGAAATCATCAATATGTTGAATTTGTTTACAACACCATAGCCATGCACCATTGGTTGGTTGAGTTAGGAATGATACATCTATGTCTGTCAAATTCCACTTGAAGCTTGTGATGTCGTTTTAGAAAAACCATATATGTGGAAGTGTCATGTTTTTTATGAGTGTAGGCCCCATAGTGTCATAGTTCCTTTCAGAGGGTAGTTTAGTAGGGTACTAGAGGTATTTTTTAATACCACAATATCCTTGATCTCAATAAATAAGTGTAAGAATGAAATATCTCAAACTAGTATATTTGTATTCTTCAAGATTTAACTAGAAGGCTAAAAAAAGGTCACTGCAACTACTAGGTTCTTTGCATAGGGTTTCTCTACATAGTAGAAGTAGGTGGAAAAATAGTGCAAGAATATAGATATATATTTGACTAAACTAAATGGATTCCTTTTCATTATAGGTAAATCATGTAATTGATTTGAAACTTGGTTATCCTCTATGTAACAACCTAATATATAGATTCCCTCTTCCGGAGAATGAAGAAATCATATGTCAGATTCAAGAGTTAATTCAAAAGGGCCACATTTGACCAAGCTCCTCACCTTGTAGAAGCCCACTTTTTTTGGTTAAAAATAAGTATAGAAAATGCTAAATTTATATTGATTACATATCCTTGGACACAATTACATTCAAGAACCCTTATCCATTCCCCCATATTGACAATCTTATTGATCACTATTTTCATATTTTTGTGGTGAGAGATTTCAAAGTTAAATTCTTCTATATTTTCCATAGTGGAATTCATAATGATATCAACCTTTTGAATCCTAAACTGGATTCATATTCAAGATATTACCCAGTGACAATTAATCAAATTAATGTATGTAAGATATCCTTCAAGTCCAAAGACGTCCTCTTCAAGTGGTTGGTCATGCATTTTGACTTGAGTAATTCCCCCAATATTTTTTTTATTATGATGTATTACATATTGTATCCATTTATAAATTCCTTTGCAATAATATATTTGGATGACATTATTGGGTGTGTAATTTGCAATACAATTAGTAGGTTTTGATCACCCTATGACAACACAAGTTATATGGAAATATAGAGAAGTTATCATTCAACATGAAAAGAATTCAGTATCTAGGATACAACATGGATGAGCTTGTTGTGAATGTGGATTGAGTCAATATCCAATTCATTCAAAATTGGTTGGTCCCATAGATCCTAACATAGCTCCACAATGCCTTGTGCCTCACCAAGTTATACCATAGGTTCAAGTTGGGTTGTCTCATATCACTTGGCCCTTAAGGAAAGGATGGAACCAAAAAAATGATCATTTGGTCTAAATCACAACATAAAGAATTAAAGGATTTGAAGCACTACATATGTTTAGTACCATTCCTCAAGTTTAGAGGGATTTATTCCATACATAAAATAAAGATCCTTGGTGAGTGGGTTGTGTCCTCATCAACATACATATTAACGCGAGTATATTCTCCAAATTTTCATAGTTATGAACTTGAAAAACAAAGTGAAAGGTAGGTGAAAGAAAGATAACTTACATGTTTAAAGGCCTATTTTATCCTTTTTGTGTAAATTGGTTCAAAACAACCCTGAACACAAATCTATTTCAAAACCTACACACATAGAACACTGGAACCTTTCTCAAATACTTAGGGACTAAAAATAATTAAATTCAAATTTCATATGTGTAACTAACTCTAGAAGCATTAACCATCATTTATAAGTATAATCAACATAAAAAGTGGAATTGAATTGGTTGAATTGGGATCAAGGGGTTGTTGGGGAGGGAGGGGCATGTTAGAAGAGAAATATATTATTTCAATGCAAGAATTATAACGAATTCATAGATACATGATATCTATATCCAATACCTCTTTCACGAGATATATAGATCCTTCAACCCTCACCACATATCAAATTAATCATTCACCTTGATAGTCATCATTTTTATTAGAGTAAGGTAAGCCTAAGGTGGACCTGAACCTCACTGAAGAAGGGACTATATACTGAAATAGGGGTTCACAAAAGAGAATGAATTGTAGAATAGGGTAGTAATGGATTGCACATAAATTTCTATAACAAAGAGGCCTCCTGATCCCTTGACCCAACCATTTTCCTTATTTTTATGTGATGACGAGGGGAAGTTTATTGAGTTGGGGAGGGAGATCAAGTTCATATCAGTGGAAGGAATCCAAAATCTCCGCTCATGGATGTGCATATTGTGATAAATTGTATATTTTATTCTATTTTCATTGATCTCACAAGTTTATAAAGGGAAACTAGCAAGCACTTTCTTTTTTTGGTGTAGAACCAGTGTTCTCAAGACAAAATAATATGTAAGTTTTAAGTTAAAGTAACATAGGGCCAATCTCATCCATATTGATCAAGGATTGATCTGAGATTACTGACTGATTTGCAAAATCGATGTTAAGTGTGAATTTTCTTAACTTAGATATTAATATTCAATGAATGCTTGAAAGACTTGAATTAAAGAAATGAAGAGAAATAACAAAGACAAATAGACACAAGTTGATAACTAAGTTCACCCATCTTGGGATACATCTCTGGGTCCGCTTCCAATGAGAAATCGATCCATTAAAAGATGCAAACATTTACATCAAGTGCTTATTACACCCATGCAATCTCCAACCTACAACAAAAATTTCTTTGGCCTCCCTAGGAAGGCTTCAAAATGGCTAGGAACAAATTCCTCTTCTCTTCCTACACTAAAAACAAGCTTAGAAATTATTTTTCTTCAACTTATATAGTTTTGGAATCCACAATGTATCCCTATTTCCTAGGGATAACTAAGGAGATGATTTCTCAAGTCCCTCAGGTTGTAGACATGGAGTACTGAGAGATATATGGATGACAACGTCCACTTGCACATACAAAGGCTTGCCTCACCACCATAGATCTCAAATTCATCATGATGGTATCTACCACATTAGCTTGCTTCCAGAAGACATTGGGTCTTGCTCCATGAGGTACAAGATAGGTGTTATGGTGAGTGTCATTTCAATATTTAAGGCATTTGACTCTGTTTCATTTAAAAACGTCTTTTGATTATGTAAAATTTGCTTGGAAGTTATGCTCTTTTGACACAACCCCCACTTCCCTTCCGGGGATCTCGCAACCTCTCGGTCTTGTATTGTTCAATCACTTGAGTCGAATTCACTCTTTGAGTCCATGATGGAACCCAATTCAATTTTCACAGGTCCCTCTTTCTCCAAAGTGAAGATCCTATCAAACACGTGGCTCTCTTCTTGGCCCCTTTGAAGAAATTTTAACCACGAGAACTAGCTCTTTGTGCTAGGCCCCTTCTCCCATGTGACCTCGGGATGTCACCCGGAGCTAAAACCTAAAAGGCGCTATGGGCTTTGGCCTTTTCATGACAACCAACTCTTGCTTCCCCGAACTCTGAATCGACGAACACAATTGGTGTGAGGATCGACAATCCTCATCACTTTCTTAGATCAATGGCCCTAAATGCTTCGGGCTTCGAGAGTCTTGGATTAACCAACTCGGATTTACTTTGAAGGACTCCTCCTCTGAATTCCTTGGATATCTTGCACATTTCCCTTCCATATCCAATGGTCTGTATTCACTCTTCTCTTCGCGACTTCGTGAAGGTTTCCCTTTTCTCTTGGAAAATATTTCGGAACTCTATCTCCCATATATTCTCATATTTTCACCACCTGTCCCTCCAGACGATGGACAGCCCTGCTTGACTTCGGAACTTCAGCACTTCATTACCCCATTCTCTCGTCAATATCTAGACTCTGATCTGACGGTCCAGATTCCTCCTCCTAAACTTGTAATGAGAAATTACTTTACCTTTGGCGCACTCCTTGCTCTTGGCTGAGCCTTCAGACGGCTTCTCGCAACACTTATCTAAGTGTTGGCCTATTGCACTCCTTTCACAGGTCTTACTTCTAAATTCCTGAAATCCTTCAGGTTTACCAAGGTAAATCCTACATCTGCTCAATGCACACTTGCAGAGCTTCCTCCCCTCAGAGTGTTCAGTAACTTTGGGGTTTTCCTCACTATCTCCAACACTCCAGAACATGTTGGTTCTGTTCACACCTTGCACTTGCTCAATACCCTCCTACCAGAGTTCTACAGAGTGTTCAACAACATTGTGAATGTCCTCCTTTGACACCCCTATCCTCAAAACTTGAAACCAAATTCCCTTTGTGCACACTTGCACCTGCTCGATGCCCTCCTGGAAGAGCTCGACATAATCTTTAGAAATTCTTATTTTTGTGCCTTCTCTGCACAGTTTCCCCTCTAAGGTAATCAATAACCTTGAGGCTCCCCTCTGAGTATGTGAATTTTTCTGGTGTTCCCTCCTGGCACGTTCTTCTCTTACCTGAAAGAGTTCAGACACACACTCCTCGTGTTGGATCATATAATTTCAACACTCTGTCATGCACTCCTTGCACTTGGCCTAAAGAACCCAAAAATAATCCAACAACCTCATAGATAGAGGATTCTATATCTATCCCCACAGATGAAATCTAACATACACATCTATAGTATGAACATACTTGTAAACATAATGACATTCATAAATAAGAATCCATCACACAGGAATTTACAAACAGTGGAATCTGTTCTTTTGTATTGATATAAGAATGTCAATTACAATATAGGAGTTCGGACTGCAACTGAGTCTCGACTCTCAACTCTCCTTGGCTTACAATGATCTTTCATCAAACTTCAACAACCTCTACTTGGCATATTCTACAATTATTTATACAAGAGGGGCTCGACGAGCTTCCCCTCCAAGCTACACTAGTGGTGTCTAATCACCATTCAAAATGCCTATCTAATGAGGCAGATTACAATGAGTGGAAATCTAACCTGAATCAGGTCTAGATCATTCCTACAGTCAGCCACTTAAGGAGACCTCATCTATAGCATGTGTGAAGGCATGGATTGGATCTTCCATCCTGACAACATTCAATTTCCTTAATTACATTTAAATTTTGAGGAAAAATGAGAGGACTGACACCTCTCCCCTTCCTTGAATGTGCACCAATGTGCTATACATCTGGCGTGTGTTGAGGTGGAGCGATTCTCCTGCATCATATTCCACTTCTATGAAAATTCATGAGCTCCTTCTCATGAGCTTCCCAGCTCTGTTGAAATCATCTTGGATCCCAAAATTTCTCTTAGAGTTGTCCTCCTTCTCCTCTACCTTGTTGCTCCTGTAGCATCCCCACTACTCGTACAGGTTTTCCTCTATTCAGCTTCTCCCTTCTAACAGTTTATTTTTATGACTTCACCATCAACCTCCTTATATCCTCTATGGATTATTCCATCTATTCTATTGGTTGGATTTCCTTATGCAGTCTTCTCTATTGAAAATCCTCATGTCGGTCGATGAGCAGACCAACCTGGTCCCCCATGCTACCTTCATCTCTTGTGAAGATGACTGGCCACTATGTTGTAGACTCCAACTCCGCGGGCTCCTTACTGAGATATTGCTCAGTTGTCTCCTCTGATATACTATTTGCTTCCATTTATGCTTGTATTGGTTCCATTCCATCTTCCTCCAGCCGCTCCTCATGCTGGCACATTTCCTCTGGCTTGGCTATTTCCTGGCAACCATCTTTTGTTTCTGGATTGTCCAACCAATCCTCCAGTATCTTCAACTTTGTCTCCCACTGAGTGAGAAACTCAACTGTGTGCTCCTCTTTTGCTACTGCATCTACAACACATATGTTATCCTCTCCTTGGCTGCTTGGTAGGAATATTTCGACTCCTCCAATGATCAGAATAATCCTATGATCCTTCTCCTCCGTGACATAAGTATTTAAATTCTCATCATCTTCATTCATGTGGCTTGAAACTCCACATGAATCTTCATATGGATAATGCCTTTCTTCCACCTCCTTTCCATCTTTCAACACCCCTTGCTAACATGAACTCTCAGCTGAGCTCATCTCTCCTCCCTTTCCCACCTAGAAAATTGGGGTGTCTCCTCTGCCCTCCTGGAATTTTATGAGATCAATTGATCTCTTCTCATTGCCCATGTGGAAATATATGAGATCTCTACCAGATCTCTTTCCCTCATCACTGAGGTTCTCAACATGCCTTAGCCACCTTTTTAACACCTGTTGCTACCTTCTGGACAACAACTTTTGGACAAGCCACCTGGATTTCTTCTGCAGATGCCATTTGTACCTCCAACGTACCTTTTCCTCATGCTTCATATTTAATACTAGATTCTCCATCTCTGCATGAATTTCATTGAGCTCCTTGCCGATTTTTGCTTTGTTCTTCTGCGGGAAGTCTTTTGTTTGACCACACTTATGGCCTTTAGTAACCATATTTATTTCTTCACCTGCAGCCCACCTGACTTTCTACCATCTGTTTCACACCTTGCAATATTCTCTACAGATCATTAAACTTTGTATCCCTCCACCTAATGTCTACAGGTAAACTTATGATACCACTTGATGATATCATCTCACTTCTTCATCTCTGCTACCTGAAAACAAATTTAGGCTATAATACCATTTGACGCAACCCCCCCTTCCTTCCTAGGGATTCCACGACCTCCCGATCTTGGATCATTCAATCACTTGAGTCGAATCGACTCTTTGGGTCCGTGTTGCAACCCAATTCAATTTTCACAGGTCCCTCTTTCTCCAAAGTGCAGGTCCTATCAAACCCACGACTCTCATCTTAGCCCCTTTGAAGAAATTTTAACCACGGGCACTAGATCTATGTTCTAATCCCCTTACCCCGTGTGACCTCGGGATGTGACCCATGGCTAAACCCTGAAAGGTGCTTCGGGATTCGGGCTTCGGCCTTTTCACGACAGCCAACTCATGTTTCCTCAAACTCTGAATTGGAGAACACAATTAGTGCAAGGATTGACATTCCTTGTCACTTCCTTAGATCAACGACCCTAAATGCTTTAGTCTTTGGGGTTCTTGGCTTCACCAAATCCGCTTTCCTCAGAAGGACTCCTCGTTTTGGATTCACTCCGCTCTTTGGGACTTCACTAAGGTTTTCCTTTTCTCTTGGAAAATATTTCGGCACTCTATCTCCCAAATCTTCTGATATTTTTGCCACCTGTCCCTTTGGACGATGGATGACATCGCTTGACTTCAGCACTTTCTTTCCCCATTTTCTCGTCAATATCTGGACTCTAATCTAATGGTCCAGATTCCCCCTCTTGAACTTGTAAGGTGGAATTACTTTACCTTTGGCGCACTCCTTGCGCTTGGTGGAGCCTTCAGACGACTTCTCACAACACTTATCGAAGTGTTTTCATATTGCACTCCTTGCACAGGTCTTACTTCTGAATTTCTGAAATCCTTCAGGTTTACGAAGGTAACTCCTACATCCGCTCAATTCACACTTTCAAATCTTCCTCCCCTCAGAGTGTCCAATAACTCTGGGGTTTTCCTCACTGTCTCCAACACTCCAGAACATGTTGGTTCTATGCACACCTTGCACCTACTCAATACCCTCCTATCATATTTCTACAGAGTGTTCAACAACTCTATGAATGTCCTCCTTTGACACTCCTCTCCTCAAAACTCGAAACCAAATTCCCTTTGTGCACACTTGCACCTGCTCAATACCCTCCTGGCAGAGCTCGACATAATGTTTAGCAATTCTACTTTCTGTGCCTTCTCTTCACAATTTCCCCTCTAAGGTATTCAGTAACCTTGAGGATCCCCTTTGAGTATGTGAATTTTTTTGTTCTTCCCTCCTGGCATAATCTTCTCTAACTTGAAAGAGTTCAGATACGCGCTCCTCGCATTGTCTCACAAAATTTCAACACTCTGTCGCAAACTCCTTGCACTTAGCCTAAAGAACCCAAAAATAATCCAACAACCTCATAGATAGAGGATTCTATATCTATCCCTGTAGATGAAATTTAACATACACATCTACAGTATGAACATACCTGTAAACACAATGACATTCATAAATAAACATCCATCACAGAGGAATTTAAAAATAGTGGAATTTGTTCTCTTGTATTGATATAAGAATGTCAATTAAAATATAGGAGTCTGGACTGCAACTGAGTCTCGACTCTCAAATCTCCTTGGCTTACAATGATACTTCATCAAACTTCAGTAGCCTCTACTTGGAATATGCTACAATGATTTATACAAGAGGGGCTCGACGAGATTTCCCTCCAAGATACACTAGTGGTGTCTAATCACCATTAAAAACACTTATCTAATGAGGAAGATTACAATGAGGGGAAATCTATCCCGAATTGGTTCTAGATCCTTCCTACCGTTAGCCACTTAAGGAGACCTCATCTATAGCCTATGCGAAGGCACGGCTTGGCTCTTCCATCCTAACAACATTCAATTGCCTTAATTACATTTAAATTTCGAGGAAAAATGAGAGGACCGACGCCTCTCCCCTTCCTTGAATGTGCACCAACCATCTAGACATCTGGCACGTGATGAGGTGGAGCGATGCTCCTGCATCATCTTTGCCCTTTTTCACCTTGGGGGTTGAGATTTCACCCTAGTAATTGGTCACCCTTAGGGATGGGTTTTTTACTGGGAGGTTCCCTTGAAAATTCATCGTTCCATTCTCAATCATACTTACCACTTTCCACAGTTCATTCCCTTTCATCCTTATCTTTTGGGATTTTTGAGTATATTGTCCCAAGAAGGGATAGCCCCTCATTTTATGGGAAGAAGGGGCTAGAGGACTATAGGTTTGTATCTTGAAAAAGATAAAATCCAATCATAAACCTTCTATATGATTTCCCAGGGATCCTGAGGACAATGAAATGTATCTCATAAGAAACTAATGGGACCTGTAAAAAATAACAATGAAAAAATTTCAACCAAGGTAGAGCGTGTGTGGGAAATGTTTTTCATGATTAGGTAGAAGTCCCACACATTGTATTCAACTTGGGGAAGCATAATGTGACCAGGGTAGATTCAAGGTCATAAATATTTTTCATTCTTAGGTAGAAGCCCCACCTTGGCTTCAACCTGGAAACATATTAAAACAACAAAAGGAAACAAATGGGCTTGTAAAAAGGATGCATTGAAAACAAAGGTGCAACACACCCTCTACAAAGCCACCCATAAATGAGACACTATGATCCCTTGTATGTCATGAACCCCATGCCTAAAAGTATTTCCCCCATACACTTCACATTCTACACATGGCTTAGAGGGGGTTCCACCTAGGAAACACTCCTTGACTTAGGGGATGGTTCACCCAATAGGTCACTTTGTCAACCCTCCCTTACCTAAAATTGGCAAGTTGCATAGTGTATTTGAGCACTTGTTTAATTTGATGAGGTGGATTTTGATGCACAATCTTAGGTGAATATTTTATTGACTTGATTACTTATCATGATAATTTTGACTTGAGATCCTTGGAGGGTGTATTCATTGTCTTTCCAGGACCTTTCTTGGTGGACAGTTTTGGAGGAACAAGCCTAGCTTAGGCTTCCTTGGGGCATGAAGCTCACAGGGTGGATACCATGGCCCGCACACCGGATGATTATGATAGGATTTTGAGGCTTGAGATATACTTTTGATGACCTCATCTATCCCCTACAAGCTCAATTATTTTCATTTGGAGCTCAAAACCTCACATTTGGAGGGATTGACGTCACCCTAGGGCTAGGGTTTGGAGTGGTCATGTGGTTGACTTGACACTTGGAACCTTTTGGATGGAGAGAGGCCTTAACTTGATGGAGGATACCCTAGAAAATGAGAGGGAGGCCTTTTGGGGCCCAAATTTTCACCTCCAAGCTCAACAACTTTCTCCAAGTGCCAAAACATTTCCCTAAAGGGGTGACATCATGCTTATTTTAGGGTTTTCTTATGTGAAAAATAAAATTTAAAGTTGTAAAGGGGAAAAGTAAGGGTGGCTAGCCTCTTACTTTTTGGTTTATCCTAAAGGTAAGTGCACAAACACTTTTTATAGGATTTGTATAAATAAGAATCATTTCTATTTCATTTTCATCATAACTCTCCCATCTTGGAGACGATTCTTGGCTGAAATTTGTGCGCCTCTTGGGAAAATTCATCTTCTCTCTCTCTCTTGTGTTATGGTTTATCTCTTTTATTGTGGAGTGTAGTGGTGCACTATCTCTTGGAGGTTCTTTCTCTTTCTTTGGTGATGAAGAATGCTTGGTAACTAGGGTTTATCTTGGCATTTTTTGGAATTGAAAAGGAAAATATGCACTTTGTTAGGTTTCTTTCTTGTTCCATCGTTTTTATTGGCTATATCCTTGGAGGAGTATAAGGGAATACACCCTCCACCAAGTTTTATGATTTATTTTATGAAAACATCTATTGCAAAGGTTGCTAGGAGGAGTAAAAGGGCTTACACCCTCCTAGATTTACCTTGTTAGATTTTACTTGCCATGGGGAGTAAAAGGGTTTACACTCGTAGGGATATAATAGAAATAAACTATTACAATAGGATGCCATAACCCATTTGGAAAGGAACTAATCATTTATTCCATTGGAGAAATAAAATACTTGCATTGGAATGGATGATTTTTTGAGATATTGAAAATTTTCAAGTTGGAATCTTTTCTTAGTGTTATATGCTTTCTTATGTTGGACAGTTGACTTAGGTTGATGGAAAATTGGTTTGTATAGTTGGTTTTCATTGATTTCAACCCTTGGAGAGTGATCTTGTAGATTGATGTCAACCCTTAGAGATTGATTTCAACCCTTGAGTCTGTCAGTAGCACATTCTGGTATAAAAACGGTATGGGTAAGGGACCTAAGTTTGTTTGAGGTATAGAGGCATGAAGATCAATGAATATATAGGTAATAATATCATGGATGGATATTACATGTGATGTCATTTCTGATGATATGTGGTATGCCACATAGTTCCTCATGGTTAGGGAGATATGGCCTTGAGAAGTTGGAGAACCCCTTAGAGTTATCTAGAATCCCCTAGAAGGTCAACAAGAAGTCAAAAGCTTCTAGAAAGTCATAAAGAATATTCCCTAGTCAAAGTGGTTGTAAAATAAATGAATTAAATAATGAACTAGTTGAAAGAAGAAGGGTAAAGGAGTTATGTGTTGACTAATTAAGAAAAGTTAATTGTAACAAGAAAGTGGGTTAGCCCTAGAAGATGGAGAAAGGGGTAAAACAATTACAAGGAAAATTCGAGAGGAAGGAACTTGGAAGAGTATAAATAAGAGAAAAAGGGACTCCTATTAGAACCTACCTAACTATTGATAATTATTGAATATATATTTTTTGAAAGGTTATTTGCAGTTTTACATTGACAAATATGAGAAAGCGTAGGTCTGAGGCAGCAAAGGTCTGAAGGAACGAAAGTTTTGTAGCTTCAGAGGAAGTGAATGAAAAATAATTTTAGAGGTTATCCATGAGCCACAGGCACAAAGCACGAACATCCATGCGCCATAGTGGAGGAAAGTGTCAATGCCCGTGAGTTGTAGAAAGGGAAAGTGCAGATCTATAGAAAGGGAAAGGAGTAAAATACTTGGTCCAAGTCTTAGGATCTGAGGAGAGACTAGAGGTATGTTTGTCAAATATTAGATATAGCATGGATAATATAGAGATAAATGTATGTTCGTGATTATGTTTTGATATTGTATCTTAGTGGTCTTGTGGAGCATGCTTGAGGCATGACTTGGTGAGGTTTGGTATATGCCCTCTTGGATGTATCATATCTATTCTAGAGTATGAATTGAGGAAGATATGTTGAGGCACATCATCGGTGCACTTAACTTGGTTTTATTGGTATATCTTGTGTCACATTGTGAGAGGAATTTGTTAGTGGTCTTGGTATATGATTGGCTTATGAGTAGTACATGTTTAAGGATATATATCAGTGAGGTTTTGGAACATTGTTTGATGTAAGGTTTTATGGTATTCAATTTATGGATAGTCTGATGTATTGCTAGAATCCATTTGTTGGTTATCTTGGAGTATATTTTTGGTGCATGGTTTATGCACTTTTTTGGTTATATGTTGGTACTTGGTTGTGATTGGTACATGCTTTGTGGAGGCATGTGTGGGTGATGGTTGTGAGTTGTTATGAGAAGTTTTGGTTGATTCACATCCTAGTGACATTGTGAATATGGTTGAGAGTTGTTTTGGTAATTGGTGTTGGTGATTGGATCTGGTTTGGTTGATGATATCATTATTACAGATTGTTGGTACATGTTGTTTGTTACAGGTTGTTATAGGTTTTTTGTACTTGGTTGTGATTGGTACATGCTTTGTAGAGGCATGTGTGGGTGACGGTTGTGAGTTTTTGTGAGTAGTTTTGGTTGATGCACATCCTAGTGACATTGTGAATATGGTTGATGGTTGTTTTGGTAATTGTTCTTGGTGATTGGATCTAGTTTGGTTGATGAGATCATTATTACAAATTGTTGGTACAGGTTGTTATAGGTTTTTGGTACAGGTTGACATGACAGGCTTTACATTGACAATTTGAGATAAATAGAGATAATAACATTTCAACTGGGTGTGTCTATGGTAGTCTATGAGTTGCAATGAGGATAGATGCAGAAATCCATGAGTTGTAGTTAAGAAGGAAACGTATGCCCGCATGTTGTAGTATAGATAGGTCGTGCATATGCAGGAAAGATTTGAAGAAGATTGGTTCATGTTGTGACGGGTTTTTCAGTGACAGTTGTGACAGTGACAGAGTGACAGTGGTAGTGATTGATTCAATGACAGTGACATATTGTTCACATTTGGAAATTATATTTCATGGCGGTTGGACGGGGAAAGGAAAGGGGGTTGTAGAATCCTTTTGGTTGGTGCCATAGAATCAAGGAGTTGGATCTGTTAGAAAAACAAGACCATGGAGCAATAAAATAAAATAAATGCGGAAACAAAACACAGAAGATACACAATACAATAGAGACATAGATTTGCGTGGTTCACCCAGTGTGGGCTACGTCCACCAGAGAAATTGTTAGGTCCTTCCTTTATTATTATCCATCATATGAAGGGATACAACCTACAACAAACTCGTTGTAACTTCCTCTTCTTTCTCTCACATTCTCCTATCTCATAATACAATATTCGCCATCAACCATAGCTGCAATACATTTCCCTCATAAAAAAGGGTTGCCTTCTAGGGCAAAAAAACCTAACATAATCTCTATCGTTAGATCTGCGACCTTATAATGAACGGTACAGATTTACAATGAAATTACAATATACATTTACAAGGAAATTTTTCCTTCGGGGGCTTCGCCCCCAAACACCCATTGGGGGCCCGCTTGCCCGCAAACCCCCCAGGCGGGGGGATATCCCCCCAGACCCCGCAGAGGGGGTGCCCCCCCTCTGCACTCCCCCACGTGGAAGAGTGTACATACTTCTGGGGTGTAAATACTTCATGGGGTATAAACACGACTGAATGTAAAATACCTCTGAATCAGGAAGATAATCAAGCTCCACAACCAACAATCTCCCACTTGGAGACTGATCTCAACAACTCCAGCGATGTTGTATATGTTGGACTCTGAACCTTCTTGGACCTAGAAAATTTCTCATCTTCATCTTCATTCTTGAAGACCAACTGAAACTGAGCAGGAACTTAGTTTCTCTCTGGTTACTCCCTTTGTTAACATGTCTGCAGGATTTTGGCTAGTGTGTATCTTTTCCAACTTCAAATGTCCATCTTCCAAGGTGGATCGTATGAAGTGGTACCTCAACTGTATATTCTTAGTCTTCGAATGGAAGGCTGATTTCTTTGCAAGATGAATGGCACTCTCACTATCACAGTACAACCTGTTATTCTCTTACTTCTTTCCCAATTCCTCCATAAACCTCTGTAACCAAATCATCTCTTTACTAGCCTCTGTAGCAGCAACATACTCTGCCTCTATTGTTGAAAGTGAAACAACATTTTGAATTTTTGAAATCCAACTTATTGTTGTTCCACCTATAGTAAACACATACCCTGTGGTACTCCTCCTGCTATCTTTATCACCTGCCATATCTGAATCAATATATCCTTGTAGAACAGTTTTTGAACCTCCAAAACATAAAGCATGGTTAGCAATACCTCTCAAGTATATGAGAATCCACTTTACTGCCTCCCAATGTTCTTTACCTGGATTGTTCATATATCTTCTCACAACTCCCACTACATGTGCAATATCTGGTATTGTGCAAACCATTGCATACATCAAGCTACCAACTGCTGATGAATATGGGACCCTGGACATGTATTATATCTCCTCCTGTGTCTTGGGACACATTTCCTTAGTTAATTTGAAATGGATGGCCATAGGTGTACTAACTGGTTTTTCATTCTGCATTCTAAACCTCTCCAACGCCTTCTCTGTGTACTCACCCTGAGACAATGTCAGTTTGCGATTTTTCCTGTCTCTTGTTATTCTCATACCAAGGATTTTCTTTGCAGCACCCAAATCCTTCATCGCAAATGAATTGGATAATTTCTTCTTGAGCACATTTATATCCTGCATATTAGACCCTGCAACAAGCATGTCATCTACATACAAAAGCAAGATAATAAAACTTCCATTTTCTAGCTTTTTAAAATAAACACAGTGATCAGAATGACATCTACTATAACCCTGTTCTGTCATAAGCCTTTCAAACTTTAGATACCACTACCTTGGATATTTATTTAGGCCATATAAGCTCTTCTTCAACCTACATACCAAATTCTCCTTCCCTTTGACCTCATACCCCTGTGGTTGTTGCATATAAATCTCTTCCTCCAAATCCCCATGGAGAAAAGTTGTTTTTACATATAACTGTTCAAGATG
>ML777021.1:326144-444428 GCA_009831015.1 Picea engelmannii | reverse complement strand
CAATAGAGACACAGATTTATGTGGTTCACCCAGTGTGGGCTACATCCACCAGAGAAATTGCCAGGTCCTTCCTTTATTATTATCTAGCATATGAAGGGATACAACCTACAACAAACCCACTGTAACTTCCTCTTCTTTCTCTCGCAATCTCCTATCTCATAATACAATATTCACCATCAACCATAGCCGCAATACATTTCCCTCATAAAAGAGGGTTGCCTTCTAGGGAAAAACAAATCTAACATAATCTCTATTGTTAGATCTGTGACCTTATAATTAACGGTCCAGATTTACAATGAAATTACAATATACATTTACAAGGAAATTTTTCCTTCGGGGGCTTCGCCCCCGAACCCCTACTGGGGGCCCGCTTGCCCCCAAACCCCGCAGAGGGGGTACCCCCCCTCTGCACTCCCCCGCGTGGAAGAGTGTACATAATTTTGGGGTGTAAATACTTCATGGGGTATAAACACGGCTAAAAGTAAAAGACCTCTGAATCAGGAAGATAATTAGGCTCCACAACCAACAGGATCGTCCTTCAGGTTGGAGACTAAGAACTAGGTGGTTCTAGCCACCTTCTGGTTGGAGACGGAGAACTAAGGGGGTTGGAGCCTCCTTCTAGTTGGAGCTAGAGAATTAGGGAGTTGGAGCTTCCTTTAGGTTGGAGCCTAAGAAACTAGGCGGTTGGAGACCCCTTCTAGTTGGAGCTAGATAATTAGAAGTTGGTTCTTATTTGAATGTAATTCTTGACATATAAGAAAAGCATTATGTGGGTTTCTCCCGCATTGGGTTTCCATGTAAATATTGGTGTATTGTGTATTGTGTGGATTTGTTTATTATTGTTTATTATGTAGTGATGGATGTTAATGTTTATGATACAATAATATATTGATGATGAACTAATGAACATTGTTGAATAAGTTAAAGGAATATAAACTATGGTTAAAAGTGGTATAAATTGCTCATTACTGATTCACCCCCCATCTCAGTAATCCAACAATTGGTATCAGAGTAGGTCCTTCAAGAATCAGTATAACCACTGGTAGGAGATCATGGATTACGCTATAATTGTGGTGCCACAGTTTGATGGAGAAAACTATGCATTCTAGAGTAAAAGAATGAAAACATATGTACATGCACATGGATTTGATGTTTAACGAGCAATATTAGATGGATACAAATCACTAACCACTCCTCTGACATATAAGGATGGAAATAAACTTGAAGAAAATGATTCTAGAGCCAAAAATGATATCCTGAATGGGTTGAATGAATCAATATAAACCAAGGTTTTTCACTCTGAATCTGCAAAAGAAATATTGGATAAACTAAAGAATATCTACAAAGGAGATGCCAAAGTTAAAGGAGCCAAACTTCAAACCTTTAGAGCCAAGTTAGAAAAATTCAAGATGAAGGAAGATGAAAAAATTTCCTCCTACCTTCTATGAGTTGATGATACAATCAATGCCATTAAAGGTTTGAAAGAAGAGATAAAGGAACCAGTCATTGTTCAAAAAGTGTTGAGGTCTCTACCTATGATATATAACTTGAAGATTTCATTCCTGGAAGAAATAGAAGATCTAGACACCTTGAGAATGGATGAGATACATGTTATATTCACCACTTATGAAATGAGAACAGAATAGGAGAACCCAGTTACAAAGGAAGCAAAATTCAAAGCATCCAAGAAGGAAAAGAAAAAGAGCAAGAAAAATATAAAGTCAGAATGTAGTTGAAACGATGATTCAGAGGAAGATGAAGAAATGGAAAACTTCGTAAGAAAGTTGCAAAAAGGAACAAGTAAATACAAGGGTAAGCTTCCATTGAAATTTTTTAATTGTGGTAAAATTGGTCATTTTGCAAATAAGTTTCCTTATTCCAAGAAGTCAGATAGTGATGAAGAGGAAGATCCAAAGAAAGAAAATAAATATCAAAAGGGAAATAGGAAAGACAAAAGGAAAGTCTTCAAGAAAAATCTCTACTCAATAGAAGACAGCTCCTCATCTGATGAGGATGATGAAATCGATAGTGATCCAAAAAAGGTATTATTTATGGCTAGGGAAAATCAAACAAGAAACTCTGATGGTTCCAAAGAAGAAGATGAATTCGATCTCATAGCAGAATTAATTAGTGCCTTAGAAGAACTAAGGAAAGAAAGAAAGAAAAAAAAGTTATTCAAGGAAGAACTAAGAGTAAAAGGAACCCATAATCACAACTCAGAGGAAGCCAAGAATATAATTACAAAGTTGAAAGTCTAGGTATAAGAGGACAAAAGGATTGAATAAATACTCAGAAGTTGACTAGCAAAGAAGGAGAAGATGATTGAAACATTGGAAGGATAAACAGTCACTCTAAGAAAATATATTTAGAAGAAAGACATACAACAAGATAGCACCAATACATTGGATAATTTCATAAACAATCAAAGTTCATATTAGGAAAGGTCCTGACTAGGATACAACCAGGTGCAGACTGAGAAAGGTTCAAGCTCCATGACGAAATCAACAAAAAAAAAGAGTTATGTTGAAGTTCTCAAAGGAAGGAATCGTGATCAATAATAATGAGAAAGACCTTATACATTTATGAAGCAAAGAAACGTCAATCATGATAAGTCAGGACAAGAACACAGAAGGAATGTACCACAAAGAAGATCATTCATTCCCAGGTATGTAAAAAAAAATTATGGTCATTGTTTTTATTGTAATAAATTTGGACATAAGGTTGCATATTGGAGGGATTATGAAAGAAATGATCAGGCAAGAAATACTTATGTGGCCCCAAAAAATATTGAATGCTACAAATTCCACAACTGTGGACACATATCTTGAAATTATGGAAGTGTGATAAATCCTCCCATGAATGAAAATATTGATAACAAACACAAGAAGGTTTGGAGGAGAAGTGAAAAAAAAGAGGAGAATGTAAATGAAAAATAGGTCCAAGGAAGCGTACTTTTAGGATTTACAACATCGCACAATCATGGTGAATATACAAGAAAAGAGGAAAGTGTCGAAATTCAAATAGAGCATGAAGAATATGTCAAAACTTAGGATTATGAAAAAATTGAGACAAAGGATGAAAAAGAAACTGTATCCATAGACGAAGAGGAAGATTACACTACATCAGAGAAGGTATTGTTCTAATCCATTAGGCTTGGAGAGTCCTAGGTAATATGAATATTATATAGGGGGATTTTATGCAGTAGTTGAGACAGATGGGTCAGCATTGTGGATAGTTGAGTAGCAGATTCTTGGATAGTATCAACAGAGATGGATTCATAAGAACACTTAGCAGGTTTGGATAGATATATGACAGAGGATGAGAGCATGGATTCAAAGATTGATTCAAAGATTGATTCATAGACTGGTTCAAAGATAAAGGAATATTATCATAATGGATTATAATGATACAAGAATATTTGAATTCTTATTCTTGAATGCTTTCTATATATGTCAGTTGATTACATAAGGAAGAACCAATGGAAAAAAACTCCAAAAGAAAGGAGGTACAGGAATACCTACAATTATTCTACACGACATATTACGGATAATTCAAAGGGAGAGAAACAAAAGTAGGAAGACAGGTAGAAATATCACTCAGAGAAGTTTTCAGATAGAGAGATAAGAACATAGTTATGATTCCAGGAGGATATATGATAGAGATTATCACAAAGGGAGCATTGGCATCCATGCCATCAGTATTGCATCATAGTGATACCCTTTGTCAAAGGGGGAGATATTAATTATATGCAGGGAGAGAGAGAGTAATCAAAGAAAGCGGTAAAACCGTTAAAAGGAAACTTCTAGAGGAAGGAAATTGAAAAAGTATAAATAAGAGAGCAAGGGAATCCTATTATCACCTACCTTCCTACCTACCTATTGATCATTATTGAATATCTATTTTTTGAAAGGTTATTTGCATGTAGACATTGAAAAATATGAGAAAGCGTAGGCCTAAGGCAGCGAAGGTCTAAAGGAACAAAAGTTTCATGTATGTAGATTAAGTGAATGAAGAAGGATTTCATAGGTTATCCATGATATGCAGGAACAAAGAAGTGTGGAAATCCGTGGGCCATAGTGGAGGAAAGTGTGGATACCCATGAGATGTAGAAAGGGAAAGAACAAATATGTAGAAAGGGAAAGGAGGAAGAGACTTGCTCTAGGTTTCAAGATCTAAGGAAAGACTGCAGCTATGTTTGTCAGAGATCAAATACAATAGGGATACTACAAAGATAAAGGTATGTTCATGATTATGTTTTGATATTTTATCTTAGTGGTGTTGTGGAGCATTCTTGAGGCGTGACTTGGTGAGGTTTGGTATATTCTCTCTTGGATGTATGGTATCTGTTGTAGAGTATGATTTGAGGAAGATCTATTGAGGCACATTGTTGGTGCACTTAGCTTGGTTTTATTGATATATCTTGTGGAACATTGTGACAGGAATTTGTTACTGGTCTTGGTATATGATTGGATTATGAGTGGTACATGTTTAAGGCTATATATCAGTGAGGTTTTGGCACATGGTTTGATGTAAGGGTTTATGGTATTCAGTTTCTGGATAGTGTGATGCATTGCTAGAAGCCCTTTGTTGGTTATCTTGGAGTATGTTTTTGGTGCATGGTTGATGCACTTGTAGTGGTACAGGTTGGTACTTGGTTGTGATTGGTACATGCTTTGTAGAGGCATGTGTGTGTGATGGTTGTGAGTTGTTATGAGTAGTTTTGGTTGGTGCGCATCCTAGTGACATTGTGCATATGGTTGAGAGTTGTTATGGTGATTGGTCTTGGTGATTGGATCTAGTTTGTTTGATGAGATCATTGTTACATATTGTTGCTACAAGTTGTTTGTTACAGGTTGTTACAGGTTTCTGGTACAGGTTGACATGACACATTTTACAGTGATAGTTTGACAAAAACATAGACAATAACATTGAAACTGGGTGAGGCTCTGGTAGTCTACAATTTGAAGTGAGGATAGATGCATACATCCACGAGTTGCAGTTAAGAAGGGCGTGGATACCCACGTGTTGTAGTATAGATAGGTTGGGTATCTGTAGGAAATCTTTGAAGAAGATTAGTTCAGGTTGTGATGGGTTTTTCAGTGACAGTTGTGACAGTGAAAGAGAGATAATGGCATTGATTGATTTAGTCACAGTAACATGTTGTTCACATTGGGAATTTGTATTTCAGGGCAGTTGGAAGGGGAAAGGAAAGGGGGTTGTATCCTCTTTCCAGTTGATTCGAGAGAATTAGGGAGTTGGAGCTTCCTTCAAGTTCGAGCCTGAGAAATAAGTGGTTGTAGCCACCTTCTGTTAGGATCCGGAGAAATCAAGGGGTTGGAGCCTCCTTCTAGTTGGAGCCAGAGAATTAGGAAGTTGGAGCTTCCTTCAGGTTGGAGCTTGAGAAACTATGGGGTTGGAGCCTCCTTTTGGTTGGATCCAAAGAATTGGAATTTGGTGCTTATTTGAATGCAATTATTGACGTATAAGAATATCATTATGTGGTTTTCTCCCGCATTGGGTTTCCACATTAATATTGGTGTATTGTGTATTGTGTGGATGTGTTTATTATTGTTTGTTATGTAGTGATGGATGTTAATGTTTATGATACAACAATATATTGATGATGAACTGATGAACATGGTTGAATAAATTAAAGGAATATAAATTATGGTTAAAAGTGGTATAAATTGATCATTATTGATTCACCCCCCCCTCTTAGTATTCCAAAATCTTATTCCCTAAGGGTGTCCTCTTTAGGCCAATAATTTTTCTTCTATCATAAAATTAAATATACATCCATTAGGGTTGTAGAAAACTCTCCCTTTTACTTGTTGCACACTTACTAAGCACTGAAATTTACTTGTAAACATCTATTATTATTCTACTGCTCATTGCCTATATTTTTTATGGATTACTTGTTAATTTTTGTGGTTTTATTTTGCGGCTATAGAATGTTTTTTCTACAAACACTTGCCTTTTATAATAACTTGTTGATAACATCTAATAAATAATGATAATCACCACAAAAATCTCATTTTAGTCATTGGAAGTTAGACTAGTCTTTTCTAGCTTTATTTCTAATATCTTGTACTAGATTTTGGATGGTTAAATTTGCATCCAATGTCATTTTATGTTGATGATATATATTTCTATAACTGCTGCAAATTTGGGACATAAAGGTTTATTTCTTGTTCCCCTTGGTTTAAAAGCTTATATATCCATTATTTGTCTTGTTCTAGGAAAGGCTAACATTGTTTTGCAGGTATCTATCACATGGGAAATGTGTATCTTTATACAAGACTCATTTTCAATCCTTCCATAATATCTATCATTCACCTATAGGGGTTTCACTTATCATCTCTCCATCCTCCATCTCAATTCCCCTAGGGTCACCTAGGATTCCACCCTTGTGTAGGATTTTTCCTTCACTAAAGCAAGGGGAGGGTTTATCTAAGGTGACAGTGGGTAGACTCTTCCACATTTATCGCCATCTCATGGATTGGTTCAGGATTTTCCCAACCTATAGTTTGTGCGATAACACACACAAAAGTAAGTGGTGTCAAATCCTTTCAACACATACACCATCTGGCACAATGGTAAATACCTTTGGTTATTATAGAATAGGTCATAGGGTCGAACCTCTGCCTGTTGGTATTTTTCAGGGCATGCAAGATTTACACTTTAAATAAATTATCCTTCACATTCTATAACAAGAAACACCATTGGCATGTTGTTTAATTCGTTATGTTTTTTAGGTGGAGGTCATTGGGTCAATATCGTAGACCATCGATTTGTAACACATATATAACAAATAATCTTTAAATACAAGTTGCATTGGTTGGATTCCAACAGTCCACAGATGGAAGAACGATAAGTCATTGAATAGATGATGAATAGTTTGGGGGTTCGATCCACCCACCCAATCCTTTTGCGGTCGATAGGCCCCTTTTGAAAAAATTAGGGATGATATGTGGAAGCCTCTAATTGGTCCACGTGGCAGTCACATAACCTGAAAATTCATCTTGGCACTTCAACACCATGTCAGGAAACTTTCCACATCATCTCTGCCACACCATCCTACCACATCAACATACGTACAACCCAATCATCCTTCCATGTTAGCATCCGTACAACCCAGTCAACATGCCATGTCAACATCCATACAATTCATTCAGCATGCCATGTCAACATATATACTGCCATGTGTCTTATCTGTACTTCCATGTGTCCACTATGTTAGTTGATATACTGCCACATGACAGACCATGGTGATGCCACATGTCATCCCTATCATTTTTTTTGCATGTTTGGTAAAAAAAATTAGAACACCGTAACTTTCTCATATGATGTATATTTGAGCCTATTCAAGTTGCATTGGAAAGCTCTCAACAAGATATTTGACATGGAAACCTTTTCATCGGCATTTGAGAACATCATTTTTTATCAGCCACAAGATCCACTTGGATCAAGGAGTGACCAAATATGGTATAACACCTCATTATCCTTGACCTAATAGATCCCTACAATATTGAAATAAATGCTTTAGAATATTATATATGTGCATTCCTCACTCAACATGGACATTCAATGGCATATCACAAAAAAATATTCTCTAATGTGGCTCATAGGTACCTAACTTATGAAAAGGAAATGTACTCCATTATGTAATCATGATGACAATGAAAGGAATTATATTTTAAGAACGGAAACAATCGTCCACATTGATTGCAAGCCCTTGAAACTCATGCATACATAGGGGACATTTCAAAATGGCCACCATCAAAAGTGTTCCATATATTTCCAACAGAAAATTAAGTACAAGAAGGGTGGTATAAATTGAGTTATGAACTACCTCAGTTGACCTTAGGTTATGGCACTCACCATATTTCATAACTCATGGACATGAGACTTGTGGTTGGCCCCAATTGTATGGCAGTGATCTTGGCTTCATTGATAACTATTGGACATTGGGAAAATGTAAACAAGTTATGAAATTTCACCTCCAAGATGCAATTCCATGCCATTTGGGCCATCTCTATGTTCCTTTAAGAGAGCATGAGAATATAATTTTGGAGGCACATTATAGTAAGGTGGGATGGAATTTTGGTGTGGAGAAGAGAATGGAAATATTGGAGAATTACTTCTACTAGACAAATCTCTTACATGATGTCAATAGGTATATCAAATAATTCACTGCTTGTTCCATCAACAATCCTATCATCAAGGAGCAAGGTCTGTACACTCCTCTACCAATGTTGGATGGGCCCTTCTATTCATTCTCCTTGGATTACAAGTCAATATTTCCCTAAACCAAGCATAGTAATGATTTTGTATTTTTGGTTCTTGTTTGGTTCTCTAAGATATCCATTCTACAACTATTGAGTACAAAACACATCCTAAAAGGAATTTGTAATTTTTGGGAACCACTTTTCTTTAAGTTTTGTTCATTCTGAAAAAACGAATTATGGATGTTATTTATTGATGGATTTATTTCATATCATCGAGTATTTGAATTCATCCACTATTGTCATCAAGAAAACCCAAAATGTTCCCAAGTCCTTTGGCTTTGTTTAAAATGGGTTCTTACCATTTTCGACAAGTTATAAATACTTTAATCGATAATGAAAAATCCATTTTAGTGTCGATTAGAAAATGAAAGAAAAGGACTTCTCGAAAAGTGAAAGAAAAGAACCAATGGAAAAGTGAACGTAAGGCATCTATGGGAAAGTAAAATCAAAGCACCGAAGGCAAATTGAAAGTAAAGCACTGAAGGTGAAATTGAAAAGTTGGTTGATCAAGGAAAAAAATCTTTTGATATTTTCACGATAACTTTTGATTCTGATATCCATTTTGGGAATTCCTTATAATGTTGGAAAGGTCCCACTGAGATATACAACTTTGATTTTATAATTTTCTGTTTATTTCTCATTGTTTGTTTCATATATGTGAAATAAATATATGGTATGGAAAATATCTTTTAGTATTTTCATGATGACTTTTTATTTCGATCTTTGTTTTGGGCATGCCTTATATTGTTGGAAAGGTCATTTCAAGAAATACAACTTTGATGTGATACATTTTTTGATCCATAAATAGTAGGCCTATGGCCTGTCTGTCTCACCAATATGGATACTTATACAGAATAAAACAATTATAACCTTATCTCTTTGTATTATGGGAAATTATTGACCAATCAAGCCACAATTCGAGTCAAAAACAAATGAGTTGGAAATATGCAACAAGTCAGATTAGAGGTAATGCAAGTTGACCAAGTCGAATTGATCCAATTCGAATTTACCCAAGTCATATTTACCCAAGTCGAGTCGACCAAGGGATATTTTTCAGTCAAATGAGGAAGGGAACTCAACAAAAAAGGGAAGCCAATTCAAAGTGGGTCGACCTGTGATCCAGGTGGATATTGGTTTCATCATGTTCTTCTATACTTCTTTGTAATTGTAGGTTCTACACTTTTGTGGTTGTCTGAATCCCCACACATCCTCCAGGTGGATACTAGTGGCCTCTCGCCTAATCCAACTGGCTTATTTTGTATTTTTTCATGTCAACACATCTTGTTGTAATTCCAAGGCCGTTTTGGGGCCCTAAATGTTAATTTTTTGGCTCGCCACAGTCAAACTATAGATGGAGTCAGAGTTTGACAGTGGAATGTGTATTTGTATGAAATACCTTTCCAATGGGCTATCATGCACCTAAAACTGAGGTCGTATGCAAAAGTTACCACCCTGGGAAGTTTAGGTACCAACTTACACCAACTTACCCATAGGGGCCCACATGAATTTTGGTGTTTCACCTTCTAGGGTTAGGTTTTTTTATGTATAGGGTTTTGCCATTCATGAGTAATATCAAAAATTCCTCCGAAGCCTCATTGTAATCCATTCTACTCAGGTGGATGTGCGCAGAAGCCACATCTCTTCTCAGAGATAGCTACCACCATTAGAGCAAGTGTTTCAATTCCACAGTTTTATAGTTTCAACCTATTTCATTATTCAATAGAAGATATTGTTTATTGAATATATGTGTTATTCTTCATATCTCTGTGTTTATTGTATTCAGTATGTTAATCAGTACATTCCACTCCTAAATCTAGATCAATGGTATCAGATCGGTTTGTTGTTCAATTAATTTTCTTTGTGCATGTCCCCGACAAGATCTGGGTACAAGAAGTTGGGACTTGAACCAATCGAGCCATTGCAAGATCGGCCACGTCGAGCCCGATAACAACCCATGGGGGATGAAAAGAAAGATGATGTAGTAGGATATTCTATTAAAATGTTTCTCAAGGAATCCCTCGTGCAACAAAGGAACGAAATGATGGATAACTTCGCGCAAATCCTTCAACGACTTCCCACAAGAGAAGAATCTTCATCAAGCAGGCATGCAACCCCCGTCAAGGTACAAGTAATTTTTGATATTCCATTATTTGAAGGACTGATAGATGCGGATGTTGTAGATAAATGGTTGAATCTGCTCAAAGGGTATTTTTCGGTCCAATATTTTTTCGATAGGGAAAAGATCAATTTTTTAGTCCTCAAGGTCGTTCCCCATGTTAAAGATTGGTGGGATACTTTCTTTGAGCAAAGGGAAGGTAGAGGAATCTGTAATGTTTGTGGTGGCCCATACATGGGATTCCTTCTAGGGAGACATCAAAGAACAATGCTACCATGTTGGAAGCTACGAGGACCAATACACCAGATGGACCACCCTACGTCAAGAAAGGGACCAGAAAACAACAGATTTCACCAATATTTTCCATACCCTGAGCATCAAATTGGGTATCAAAGACTCTAAGAATCATCTGGTGCTCAAATACTGCGGTTTTTTGCATAGATACATTCAAACAAAAATGGAGTTTTTGTACATTAACTCATTGGGAATGGCTTATAGATATGCGGTGAAGATCGAGCATAAATTTAAGTAGAAAAGGTGATAGTTTGGATCTGCAAACCCCTCAAAGCCGAAGCAGGGAAAAGGTGTCCCCAACCCGCATAGCAAGGGAAGAAGTCGAGATGGTCACCCTCAGGACAACTAGTCCAATCCACAACACAAGAAGTGCAATGAGAAGACGAAGAAGGACACGGGAAAATGGTGTGAGTACCATAAAATTCCATGGCACAACAATGAAGAATGTCGCTCCAAGCAGTCACTCATGGCCAAAATAAAGGATTCTGAGTCAAAGGTCGATTTTGATTCTGAATCAAATCCTAAAGGAGGGAAGAGGATTATCGATGTCGAACCCAGTTCCATTGTCGCTACCACCAAAGTCTGACCAAGCGAACTAGAAGAACCAGAGGAAGGAGAACGCCTCTTTCACTCATAGATGTGGGTAAAGGGGGATCCGCTTCATTTCATTGTCGATAGCAGGAGTTAGAAGAACCTGATTTCAACAGAGATCATCAAGCGGTTGGACCTGCCAATGACACTGCACCTGCATCCGTACACGATCGGCTGGCTTCACCAAGGAAGAGATCTTTGTGTCAACCAATAGTGTCGTCTACCCTATGACATCAAGCCTTTCAAAGATGAGGTATTGTGTTATATTGCTCCCCTTGAAGTTTGTGATGTTATTTTAGGACAACCATATTTGTGGAAGCGTCATGCTATTTATGAGTCTAGACCCCGTAGTGTTATTATTACTTTGGGTAAACAACTGTATAGGATATGAGAGGTAGCACCATCTACTACTATTTCTTTAATCTCTGCTAAGAAATTAAATAAGGTCATCTGACAGACTAGGAAGTTTGTCTTCTTTGTGATCCGTGATCATAGTAAGAAGAAGGTCACCACCACATCTGTGGCCTCTACACAGAGCCTCTCTTTGCAGCAGAAGCAAGTGGACGGGATCATGCAAGATTAAAAATACATATTCTCCTCACCTACAGGGGTACTGACACATGCCAAGTCAAGCATCCAATTGATCTGACCCCCGACGCACCTCTACCTAATGGACCAGTCTATCATCGCTTATGATGGAAAATGATGAAATCAGGAAACAGATCCAAGAGCTGCTTCAAAAAAGGCACATTAGACCCATATCCTCCCCTTGCAGAAGCTCGATTTTACTGGTGCGTAAGAAGGATGGGACGTGGTGACTCTGCATTGATTACAGATACTTAAATAAAATCACAGTCAGGAACCAGTACCCCATTCCCAGGATTGATGACCTTCTTGAACAACTCAAGGGGGGAAATATCTTTAGAAATATTGACCTAAAGTATGGCTACCACTATGTTCCCATCGAAACAACTGATGTACGGAAGACAACCTTCAAATCTAAAGAAGGTCTCTTCGAATGGCTAGTCATGCCCTTTGGCTTAATAAATGCACCAACCACTTTCATGAGGTTGATGGATGATGTATTGAGACCCTTCACCAACTCCTTTCTGGTGGTATGCTTGGATGACATCCTCATCTTCATCAGAACGTGGGAGGAGAAAATGCGGCATATTCAATAGGTTTTGAGCACTTTGCGGCAGCACAAGCTATATGCCAACTTGGAAAAATGCTCTTTTGGCATGAACAGGGTCCAATACTTGGGCTACATTGTTGATGATCATGGGGTACATGTTGATCCAGCTAATATCCAATTCATATATGACTGGCCAACCCCAACCACACTAACCAAGCTTCAGAGCTTCTTGGGACTAGCCAACTTCTACCGACGGTTCGTGTTGGGATTCTCCCATATTGCATGGGCCCTCAACCAAGTGACCAAGGGAAGTGGTAGGGCCAATTTCGTGTGGGGGAAGGAGAAGCAACAAGCATTCGAGGATTTGAAGCATCGCTTGTGTTCAACTCCAGTACTCTCCTTGCTCGATCTACAAAAATCGTTCGAGATTGAGACTGATGCATCTGACTATGTTGTGGGCGCAGTTCTCACTCAACATGGGAATTTGGTGGCATACCATAGTGAGACACTCTTTGATACTGTTCATAAATACCCCACCTATGACAAGGAAATGTATTCCATTGTATAAGTTTGTCGTCAATGGAAACATTACATTCTGGGAAAAGAGACAATCATACACACTTATCACAAGCCTTTGTAGTTCATACAGACATAGGGGAAATTCCACCTACCTACACAATTACATATAAACATAAACTATAAGACATGTATCTCCAATTGTGTCATTGACTGCCTCAGTCGGCCTCCTGTGGATTCACTCACCACTATGCCCCATTCCTGTGGACATGAAGCATCTGAGCGGCCCCAACTTTATCAACAAGATCCAGACTTGACCACCACCTATCATCTCTTGGGTACAGGTGCAACTGTCACTTATTTTCACATTTAGGATGAAATATTATGCCACTTGGGCCATCTCTGTGTTCCTACAAGAGAGTGTGAAAAGATTATTTGGGAAGCCCACTAAAGTCGGGTGGCAGGACATTTTGGCATGGAGAAAATTGTGGTCATTCTTCAGAAACATTTTTATTGGCCAAAACTTCGACATGACGTCATCAAGTATATCATATATTTCATTGCCTGTGCCATTGCCAAGACAACCATCAAGAAGCAAGGCTTATACACCCCTCTTCCTATTCCAGAGAAGCCTTGGGAATCCATCTCAATGGATTACATGTTTGGCTTGTCATCCACCAAGCAAGGAAATGACTCTATATTTGTGGTTGTTGATTGGTTTTTGAAGATGGACATCCTCACAGCTTGCCAGAAGAATATCACAGTGACAGATATTGCCAAGCTCTTCCTCGAATGAGTGTGGCTCCACTTTGGGATACCACAGACCATCATCTCCGACCAGGACAACAGGTTTCTCAACACATTTTGGTCGAGTCTCTGGTATTTGTTGGACACCAAGCTCACAAAATCCATTGTTTTCCACCCACAAACCGATGGCCAAACAAAGGTCATCAATCAGATGATTGTGCACATCTAGTGCATGTACAATTATAAGCATCCACATACATGGGACGAGAGTCTCCCCTATGTTCAACACAGTTACAATAGGGCTCTCCATATCTCCACCGACCATATCCTATTTCAAGTGGGTCTGAGATTCCAACCCTTGGGACCCATTGAGGTTGCACTTCCTCTTGCCACCACAAAGACAGACTCTTCCCATGATCATTCTATGATTGACAAAGCCACCAGATTCATTGAGAGGATTTAGCACATCCGCCAATAGGTCTAGGATATTTTGTAGAAATCCAATGCTAAGTACAAGCAGCGCGATGATCAACACAGTGTACCACACCAGTTTCAGGTTGGCGAAAAAGTATGGTTACATTTGCAGAAGGAGCGTCTCACGGGGCCCCATCGGAATCTTCTCCCACTTCACTAAGGTCCTTATACTATCACTAAGGCTGTGGGTAGAAATTATTTTGAGCTCAACACTCCACCCTTCCTTGGCTTGCATCCAGTGTTCAATGTGGACCTCCTTCGACCATATTTTCCACCATTATTGGACACCTCATAGATCGTACAACAACTGACACCAATAGATCTCAACCTTGACTTCTTGGAAAAAGCATCCACTGATCACATACAGGACACACAGGTCAAGGGAACTCACCAACAGAGGATCCAACTTTATCAGGTTGTCAAGGTAGGGAAACTCCTACACCAAGGCAAGTGGCTCACCCAGGGCCAAATCCAGTAGAATTTTCCTCACCTGATGGAGGAAATCAATGCAATATAGACCATTTCTTCCTAAGGGGGGAGGATTGATCCAGGTGGATATTGGTGGTTGTCCACCTATTCCAATCGGATCCTCCTATCTATTTTTGTTCAGTACGTTCTTCTGTACTTCTTTGTAATTGTGGGTTCTACACTTATGGGGTTGTTTGAAGCCCCACACATCCTCCAGGTGGATATTGGCGGCCTCTCACCTAATCCAACTAGCTTATTTTTTATGTTTTCATGTCAACACATCTTGTTGTACTTTGAGGGCCATTTTGGGGCCCTAAACGTTGTTTTTTTGGCTCGCCAAAGTCAAACTATAGACGAAGTTAGAATTTGATGGTAGAATGTATATTTATCTGAAAGACCTTTCCAATGGGCTATCCCGTGCCTGAAATGAAGGTCGTATGAAAAATTTACGAACCTGGGAAGTTGAGGTACCAACTTACACCAACTTACCCATAGGGGCCCACATGACTTTTAGTGTTTCACCTTCTAGGGTTAGGTTTTTGGATGTCTAGGGTTTTTGCATTCATGAGTAATATAAAAAAGGCATGTGGAGCCTCATTGTAATCCATTCTACTCAGATGGATGCGTGTAACAACCACATCTCTTCTCAGAGATAGCTACCACCATTTGAGCAAGTGTTTTAGTTCTACAGTTTTACAGTTTCGGCCTATTTCATTATTCAATAGAAGATATTGTTCATTGGATATATGTGTTATTCTTTGTATCTATGTGTTTATTTTATTTAGTCTGTTAATCAGTTTGTTCTGCTCCTAAATCGGGATCAACCTGTAGCTAAAAAAAATAGATAAGAGGTGGATTTGACATCCAATAATGAAGGGAAACCCTCTACACATTGAAATCAATCACCAACAACTGTGAAGAAGGTTCTAGGGGATAATTTGATCACCAGTGGTGTGTAAAAATGTTTTGAAGACTGTTTTTAATAACCCATGATGCAATAAAATGCCTAGGTAAATTTTGGCAACCCAGAGCAACCAAAAATGTATGGAAGTCGATTTTTAACATTCATTGATAAAGAAAAATGTATAGAATTTGAATTGAGCATTCACAGATGGAGAAAAACACATAGAGGATGAAATTGGTAGCAAACAAATTTCCAAAACATGTATATGGTTTGTGGGAGCTAAAAAATTCCCTAACAACCCCAGACTTCAAGATATAATACATCTATGATTTATAGGCAAAGGAAAAATACCCAACAAGTCGAAAATGTTCCCAACAATAATAAACTATATGTGTAGGTGGTACATGTGGAAAATTTACTTCAACAAAGAATGCATAGAGCATTGCAACTCATAAAAAAGTATCCAAAGAACAAAATGTGTTAACTCACATATATCAACATTTAAATGGGAATTCTATTGTGCTCAGGAGAAAATTACAAAGGGGTGAGCGATACACGAACTTTGTGTATTGTTACTGACTAACATTAAAAAATTACAGAGGCCAAGGCTTAGAGACACCTTCGCTTAGAGTGAATAATCACATTAACTCCTTCATCCAATCAACATCAAGCACGCTTCCCTCTTTGAGCCTCTATTTATGCTATTGTCCTTCCCTTTTTCTCCTTCCCTCTCCCTTTCATTTCCTATTCACTATAGCTCTCATTATTTTTAATGGGATACTTTTGGAAGGACAATCGTCACAGTTGTTTGTTTCACCTTCTCATTGTTCCAAAATACCAAATAAAATTAAATAAAACAAAACATGTTTATTTACAATATTTACAAACATTTTCCAAGACCCAATTCAGATCTTTTTTGTTAATTTGGCATCATTTATTTCAAATTTTTGAAATGAATATATGGTATGACCAATTTCATAACCCATGAAAGGAGATCGAACTTAGGGAAGTAAAATCCAACACCATACTATGACGTCAATGGAAAAAAAAAATTCCAGTGTATTTTTCTAAAATATGAGGCTAGCCTAGGTAATTTTTCCACATAACATAACATTAATTCATTTGAAGTGGGGCTGACCCCTCATTTTTCCTTCAAACAAATTCTAAAATGCAAGATACATCATAAAAGGCCACATGTGTGAGATTTCAAGCCTGGATAGGCGAGGAAGAGGCATCCAAAGGCCACATGGAACCAATCAAGAGTGAAGTGATGGAAAATTGTGTCTCTCCTCACCTAAGTTTAGGCCAATCATCACTGGTACCCCAACTGTCCATCAAACCCTAATGCCATGAAACCCTAGAAGATGATATCATAGTTAATGGAGGGTGATGTAAAGAGTTTGAGGTATTGTGTCCAAGCTGGAGGGAGCTTCATATTGTCTTTTCAAGGTGTATGGTTGTCTACTGTTGCAACATTCATGATCCAATGAATAATAATCCCTGGGTTCTTCTTATCGTATGGGTTTTCATCCCATATGTGTGTTATCATGACTGAATCTAATCAAACCAAGCCCATGTTTCCATCATCCAAGGTTCCAAGGATGTGAGAGTTGATGTATGAGGGTGGTGACTCATTGGATGACTCACCACCCTCCATTACACGTGCCAAAGTCCTGCAATAAAAGTCACAACATATTGGGTATAGGCCCAGGACGTCCCTCAAAGGACCATGTCAGGGCCACCCAAAACAAAGAGAGTATAAGACAAGGTTATCCAAGGTTCATGAGAAATAGTATACCTTAAAAAACGTAAAGTAAATTGTCACTTAAGATATAAGGCATGTAAACAATTCACCTCAATATCCCCTTCAAGCATCACACTATCCCAGGACCTCATGTGAGTTGGAAAGTTTAAGTATGGGAGGGATTTCATCCAACTGTATTAGTTTTGTCAACCTAGATAGGAAATAAAGGACCCAAGTAGAGGGATAGGTCATGAGGGAAGCAAGAAAGAAAGAAACTCTTCAATAGTAAGTGTGATAGTGATATGGTTTTAGGGCTTACTTCATGGCTTATGGTGTCATTAAATCCACTTCTATGAGTGTATTTGTATAGGGAGCACTCACTACTTGAGATAATCTTTTCTTGGTAATTTTTTCATTTTGAACCCCTTGATTTTCCTTTTGATACCCAATTATCATTTGAAAGTCCCCTTAAAAAGGTTCCAAGCTTCATTCCTTCATTTTCTTATTGGTCCATAGTCCTTTATAATTTGGTGCATTCATTCTCATCTAAACATGGGTGATTACCATTCGAGGGAGTAGAGCTCAAGATGGCATGGGGATTTTATGGTGGAATTTATCATTTGGAAATACCATATATGTATAAATCAACTAAATGAACCTCTGGGACTTCAGCCCCTTCTTCTCATGAGAGAATGAACCATGACCCATTACCGAAGTTTGGTACACTATGAGAGGATCCATAATGGAAAGTGTTAAGTATGGTAGGGAACAAAATGTTACCCTTATGAGCCCCCCCCACTAGTATCCCTTTTTCTCTAGGAAGTGAAAAAATGGGACTCGGGCATAAAAGCTGATCACCAAGGTGAAACAAGGAAACTAACACAATTTTACAAGCTAGTGACCCATTGTCTGAATTCAACCAAAGATCCTCATCTACATGTCTAATAAATTAATCGCAACACTCCACATGAAAGAAGGACTAACATACCTCATGGTGATGTTGGCTTACCATCTCCCATACATTGGGTTTCTTGTATGTGACGAGCCTTGGTTTATATGTAGTTGTAAATATAATGAGGGGGGATGATGGGATTCCATCTGTGGACATGTTTATCATCATTATGATTGAGATCATTGTCTCCATTGTGGACCACAATACATGATCTCCTCTAGTTACCCCTAGGCATGGGTCTAACAATTATCAGGTCAGAGTTTGGATGGGTTCCCTATTCCAAACAATGAGAGGTCTAATTGGGACTTCTCACCAAGGGGTAACCCATTTTTTTGATCAAGTTCACAGACACCATGTCAACATGACCTTTATGTGTCCTAGGAAGTCCTAAAACAAAATCCATGCTTACATCTTCCCATCGTCTCTTAGGTACTAGAAATGGATTATATAACCCTAATTTTTGGCTTCTCCCCTTATCTGACTAATAAACCCTACAACACTCAACAATTTTTCTTACATCCTTATTGAGATTGGGATAAAACTATAGTTCACCCACCAAGTTTTGGTTCTATCTACTCTCAAATGTCCACCTAAGCCTCCACTATGCAACTCTCTAACGATTTTCGGTCTCAATGAACTAAATGGAATGAAAAAATTATTATTCTTAAACATGAATCCTTCTTGGATGTGGAAATCCAAATACAGAGTTCCATCTATACTCCATGGTCCCTTACCCGCCTTCCATATTTCTGCAAAATTGTTTCTTCTGCATACAATTCCTTCATATAATCCAAGCTTACAACCTCAACAGATAGAGTTTTCAAGAACATTACCTTTTGGATTAATGCATCCACAACCAAATTTGAATTCTCAAACTTGTGTTTAAAAAGAAAACAACTTTGTAAAAATTCTACCCACTTTGAATGCTCTTGATTCATCTTACCTTGATTTCTAATGTGCGGTTAATGTACTGTAGCACCTTGTGATTAATAAATAACATGAACTCCTTAGGTAGTAAGTAGTATCTCCATTTCTTCGAGGTCTTCACAATAAGATAAAACTATTGATCATAAACAAAGTATTTCTTCTTGGCATCATTCAATTTCTCATTGAAAAATTATATTGGTCTTCCTTCTTGGCTCATAACTGCTCCATTTACTAAACCACTTTTATAAAAATATACTTGAAACACTTTGTTAAAATCTGAAAGTGCCAAAAGTGGTTGTTTAGTTATCCTTTTCTTCAAACTTTCAAAAGTCCTAATTGTTTCTCTTGTTCATTGGAAAGCTCCTTTCTTCATGTATCCGTTAAAAGGTGCACAAATCCTGTTGAAATTTCTGATAAAATTATGGTGAAAACTTGTCAAACCATGGAAAATCTTGACATCAAATGTAAATTTAGGTTCCATCCAATCCAAGATAGCATTCACCTTTTTAGGATCCATTTTTAAACCGTCCTTGTAAATCACAAAACCAAAGTATATTAATTATTCTTTTAGAAATGTACACTTCTTCAAGTTTATTATAAATTTCTTCTCTTATAGCCTTTCCAATACCTTCTTCACATGCTCCATATTTTCTTCTTTGGACCTACTAGATATCAAAATTTTATTGAGGTATATGATGAAACTATTTCCTAGAAGCAATCAATACTTCATTCATAAGTCTCATAAATATGCTAGGGGAATTGGTTAAGCCAGATGGAATGACTAGCCACTAAAATAGTCCATCCATCATCTTGAATGTTATCTTCCATTCATCACCTTCCCTTATCTGAATCTAATGATACCCACTCTTCAAATCTATCTTTGAAAAGTAATTTTCCCCACTCAAGCAATCCATGAGATCATCCATCTTTGGTAACCAAAACCTATATTCTAGAGTAATCTTATTGATAGCCCGTGAATCAGTACACATTCTCCATTCACCCCCTTTCTTGGGTGCCAATACTATTGGTGAAACATGGGGACTTAAAATCCCCCAGATCAATCCTTTGTCAAGCTACTCTTGTAATTGTCTATTCACTTCTTCACTCTCTGCTAGAGTCATCCAGTAAGGATATTTATTCGGAAAACTAGATCCCAGTATCAATTCTATTTGATGTGAAAATCTTCTTTTGGGAGGTAAAACTATTGGTTGCAACAATATCCTCAAATTATTTCAACAAATGTTGAATCTCAGGTGGCATGAAACTCCTATTTTCGATCTCCATTACTCTTTTTGACATTATGACAAAACAAAAATTGGTCTTTTTCTATTCTCTCATAAATTCCTTAGCTAAGCATATCATGCACAACTTCTGCTACCTGCAACATTTTCGTTGTCACTTCCTTTACGATCATTGTTACTTACTATTGTTAACTTATTCTCCAATGATGGCTCTGATTTGTACTACTATCTTTCCTTCATAAATTCACAAGTATTTTTCCTACCATCATAGGAAAATTTCCTATGACACAAAAATGGTCTTTTGAGCAGTATGTGACATGCATCCATATCTACTATATCACACAATAACTGTTCATTGAAATTTTTGATTTGAAAATCTAGCAATCATTGTTCAGTCAAAGTCACTTATTTCCCTTTTGTAGCTATGAAATGGGATATGGATTCAAATGTGGAATAATTTTTAATTTTAATTTCTCCATTACCTCTATGGAGAACATATATTTCATACTTTTACCATCTATGATCAAATTACAACACTTATCCTGAAATCTACACTTGGGTTTAAATACCCGCTTCCTCTGTTCAAGCTCCACTTCATTCTTTCTTTCATGTTTAAGTAACTCTCTTCTAAACATTCATTTTTCCCCCTCCTCTTGCCAAAGTAATTCTACATTGTTACCAACAACCAATGCCTCATTTTCGTGGGTAACCTAAGTTCTGGCCTCACTCGTTTTTCCTATATTGTTCTTTTTTGGACATTCAAATGCCTTGTGGCCTTCTACTCCACATCTATAGAAAATGATTACATGCTTACCTTTATCTCTTCCAAATTATCTACCTCTCCCAATGTCACTTCCTCCTCTTGTATTTTTGTTGTTGATTGCTTCATCTTCTTTCTCATATCATCTTGTAGCACTTGTCCTTCCCTTGCATCAAGGACCTTTATCCTTGAAGTTATTTGGTGATCTCCTAGACAACTTTCCTTCTATCTTTCGAGAGATTTGATAGGCTTCATCTACATTATGAAAGTAATGTGTGCTCATTTTATCTTGTATCTAAAAATTTAGTCCATTTATATACCTGGCTACCCTTTAGTATTCTGGTTCTTTTACTCCTGATTTGAGGGACATTTTGAAAAATTATTCAGTGTACTCCAAAAAAAATTTTTCTTTCTGTCTCAAGTTCTGTGCTTCCCTACATAAACTCCATTGGTAATCGATATGTAGGAATTTCTCCTTGATTTTATTCACCAGTTTTCTCCAAGTCTTAATTTTCTTCATCTATTGTCTACTCTTTCTTTCTATACAACACCCCACCAAAGTCCAACATGTCCTTTTAATTTCATTATTGCAAAATGAAATTGATTAGGACCTTGAACATTTTCATACTCAAATTACCTTTCGAGCTCTCCTATACCATCAATGAGAGTCTCAAATTTCAAGATACCATCACATCAAGAAATTTCTACCCTTACACTATCCATATCTTTTGAAAAAGACATCAGATGCACTATCGAGTCTCCTCCATCATCATTCCATTGCTCTATGATATCATCTTTTGAAGTCTTCTTCGGTGTCCCCAATCCTTCTATTCTCCTTCTCAATTCCTCCAACTCTTGGTTCCGCAAACATCCTCAAGCTGCTCATCTTCGCAATGAGTCTTCAATCAGACTAACATCCACAAGCCTTACTTCCAAGCTCTACTTCTCACAACTTATCTTCCACAACCGTGTTTTATACATAAACACTATTAAGAAACCAATCCTAAGGAGCTTAACCATCTCTGATACCACCTGATGTAGGTACCCTAGGTCATGTCACCTAAACTTGGCTACAAAACCAATGTATCTTATTTCAGAGTACACAACCACCATCGTTCTATTATTTACAGGAATTAAACTAAAACTTATACAGTAAGGAATCGATAGTGAAATAATTCAGATAAGGGGAAATAACAACATAATTGGAATTGAATGTTTTATTTAATCAAACATGAAATTAGTTCATTCATCACTCTTACAGTTTGAGGATCTAAGTCCTTTGTTTCTTTGCAACTTGTATATAGTGCCAAGAAGTTTGAAATCGTTTTACTTCCACAACTAATAATCTGAGGGTATTCATCTATTCGAGTGATATGGAATCAACCTGATGCCATTCATCTCCCTCTTATTCTACTATTCCAGGATTAAAACCATGTCTACTTCGTTATGGACATCACACCCTATGTCCAAGGTTTTGGAAAGAAACAAATTGAACCCTTATTTAATCCTCCATCTATCGCTTAGTTTATGTTTGAAGAAAAAATTGTTTTGGCCTCTCAACTTCCTCACACGTCCTTCCCCCATTGCCAAGACTTTGGCCCTTTGTCACAATCTTGTATCTTTTTTAGCTCCACACAACAATCTTTAAATGGACGATCATGACTGTGTATTGCATTTGAAGAAACACATTTATCCGATAGACTATTCTTTCAACGAATTCTATTTATTAACCTGAGATGATTAGATGATCAAGAAAAATGAATCCATTCCCGACGCTTGGAATTCCATTGTTTACCATGAAAAACATGTAAGATCCTCGCGGTGCAAGAAACTTATATTTCTTTTACTCTTTTCGTGCTTGTTGTTTCCAGCATGAGAAGTCTCTTATTCATGGAATTTGCATGAGTTGTGAAGGATGGAAGGTAAATGTTGAAGAGAATCTTGCTCGAAGAATAATTTGAAACATAGAACCTAACAACGAATGCTTTACCATAACGCATGGAATCTGTAGATATGATGGCAGGTCTCAAGGTACTGTAGGATTTATCCAGATATGCTTCTAGTTGAAGCTCGGTTGGAAACTAGACTCCAAAGAAAACGTATCCAACATGGGGGTTAGAGCCTCCTACAAAAATCCTCCCATAAGGCAATACATTTGAACTGTAATGATATAGTCTGGGAATGGTGGAGGATGCCAGTACTGTGAATCTCTACCCTGAAAATGCATTAGGTTTGTATAAATAAGGAGCAAGAGTTGGACTTATTCCAAGATCCCAACCTGCAGTCCCCTTCTGGGCTCCATTGATAATCAGAATTTCTCATTGGGAAGAGTGAGCATATCTCCCATAACCCTAGGTGTAGGCATACTCTCCATCGCCCAACCATGGTTGGGATCTGTAATAACAATTCTTCCACAGTTTTAAAGAGAATTGATAAAATTCTTAGTATTTGCTGAGGCATAACCATTGTGTGCACCACCACAGATAAGAATTTCTATCCTCAAATCCATTAGATGCCAATAGTGGCAGCATCACAGATGAACCTGAGGACAGATAATTTATGGGTCCATCTGGCATTCTGGGAAACGTCTTTACAACAAGGTTGTTTGTGTAATAAAATAAGATGGAATCCTTGTTGGTGAAGATGAGGAGATTTCCATCAGATGAGAGACGAAGAAAAAGATAGAGATTGTTGTACATATTGAGAGTATTTGTCCGTGAAAGAAACGACAACGCATATACTTTCCCTCCAGGCACGAACTTGTAGGAGAAATATCCCTTTCCTCCCACAACAATAACTCTACTATCGGGAAGAATCTGATTGAAAACATACCATCGATTCTCCTGAAGTCCATTTGGGTTAAAAATGTTAAGGAAATTAGGAGATCGACCTACACAAAGGTCACAACTTCCAGCGATTTCTGACAGTTATGAATTCTGAAATTGCAGAGCGAAATAGAGATCACTCACTCCACAATTCGACCTGAAACACTCACAAAATACAGATCGTGAACGCTATTCGACCAGCAATACACAATATAGATTGGAGTGGACGCACAGAGGAACAAGCGAAGCAGAAAAAACAAAGGAAATAAAGAAAAACGACTGGAAAGCGCCAAAACATAATTAATTGCATTCAATTCGTCTCTTGTTTTCTTACAACATTCTTCCTTACAACATGCTGATGGCAAACGATTTATCTGTATTATATTTTTGACTCATAACTAAGCATAGACCGAAAAATACAGAATATTTACAAGCTAGAAGTTCTGGGCATGAAGCCAAAGTTCTGGGCATTGAAAATATTCTAAGTACTACATTTTTGGCTTTGCTCAATGTTTTCTATAAGTGAATTTTGGTTCACAATTAACATTCATTCTCCCACTTGAAGCTAAATGAAGGCTCATGATAATAAACTCCAATTGTAGATCAACTCTTTTTTGTTCATCATTTTCCAAGGTTGCTCATCCATTCGCCCCCAGGCTTGCCAAGCTTTGACAAGGTGCTTGCTTGTGTCTTGGTAGAATTTTAGTAAGCATATCTACAGGGTTATCATATGTTTGGATATTTTCCAAGAAAAAATGTCCTTCCTTTCACGGTCATAATACAGAACATATTTTTCTTGTTTTCTTCCTATACCTCTTAGGAATCGTTGCATCTAAAATATCTCTTTTCAAGTTTTTGTTGCAGCTATGTATTCTTCTTCTATTGTGGAGAGGAACTTGAGGAATTTTACTCATTTCCTCTTACTTGTTATCACAAGGACACAATTCATTACTTAGTTTGAAGTGGGATGCAAGGGGTATACTAATTGGGTTGGAGTCCTTCGTATTGAACCTATTGAGCACCTTCTCAATATATTTTTCTTGTGACAACGATCATTTTTTCTCCTTTCTGTCACATATGATCTTCATGTCTAGTATTTGTTGTGATGGACCCAGATCATTTTTTCTCCTTTCTGTCACATATGATCTTCATGTCTAGTATTTGTTTTGATGGGCCCAAATCATTCATTGCAACCTCACTTCCCAAATCCTTCATCAACTTGCTAATCATATTCTTATCATGTCCTATGACTAACATGTCATCCACATAAAACAATGATATGATGTATTTTTCTTGGCCATACTTCTTAATGTAGACACAGTGATAAACCTCTAGTCTTTTAAAACCATGTGGCAACATAAATGAATCAAATTTATTATATCGCTGGCAAGGTTTCGACTTCCGTCCATAGATGCTCTTCTTCAACCTACAAACCAATTTGTCATTACCTTTTCTTTTGAAAACTTCCATTTCCTCCATACAAAAATCTTCTTCCAATTCACCAAGAAGAAAGGTTGTCTTTACATCTAATTGTTCACACTCCAAATCTAAAGCACCAACAAGACCAAGAATGATTCTAATGGATGATATCTTAACAAAAGGGGAAAATGTTTCAGTAAAATAAATACCTTTATTTTGAGCAAATCCTTTCACCACTAGCATTGCTTTGTATCTTTCTTTTTTCCCTTCTCCTTCATGCTTAATCATGTACACCCATTTGTTTTGTAGGACTCTTCTTCCTTTTGGAAACTCTATCAACTCTCAAGTTGCGTTTTCCAACAAGGACCCCATTTCTTTCTTCATCATTTTCTTCCATTATTTGTTGTTCAAAACTTTATAAGCTTCCTGAAAACAATCAGGTCCACCTTCATTAGTTTGAGGGAGGATACCTTTGTGAAGGCTTGTGAGGCCTAGTAGATCCGTGGGCCAATTGTGGTGGTGTATTTTCAAGTTGGGTTCCTTGTAATGGATATTGTACAATTTATTCTTCTTGTTGTGCATCATCTTCCATTTGTTGTTTAGCTTTCTCTTGAATATATGCTTCCCATTTTCTTCCAATTGTGAAATATCAATTTGTTGTTAAGTAGACCTGTTGACAACCTTTTTGAACTCCATGTTTCCTGGAGACTTCTTAAACTTATCTAACTCATTGAATATGACATCCCTTCTTTTAATAACTTTATTTTTAGCTAGATCCCACAACCGAATATGCACAAATGGTCCAAATCCAAATATTTTTAGGTGAGAATAATTTACCTTTTTACTGGTCCAAAATTCTTCACGAATTCCACCATCCAAAGTTGTAGTAGGAGATCAATTTATGAGGTTGCAAGTTGTGTTTACTGCTTCTGCCCAAAAATACTTTTCCAATCCATAATTTGAAAACCTACTCCTCACTTTTTCCATGATAGTGTGATTCATTCTTTCTACAATACCATTATGTTGAGGAGTAATATGAACGTTATTTTAATGTTTTATTCCAAACCTATTACAATACTCTTTGAATGTGTTGGAGAAATATTCCTCACCGTTATCTGTCCTCAAACACTTGAGAAATTTATTAGTTTCTCTTTTAATAACAACATGAAACTTCTGGAATATCTCGAATACCTCACTTTTACTTTTCATAGGGTAGGCCTTCCTAGATGCATCATCTATAAATGTGACGAAGTATGAGGTTCCCCCTAATGACTTAATATTTACTGGCCCAAATACATAAGAATATATCAATTCTAACAAATTTGTTTTATGTTCATGGCCACTTCTAATAAATGAAACCCTTCATTTCCTACCATATACGCAATGCTCACAAAGGTCAAGATTATAGGATTTCAAACTTGGAAGAAGAGTTTTACTAGGAAGAATTTTGAGACTCTTCTCACTCATGTGACTCATGCTTATGCCACAAATTCGCTAAGATTTTTTCTTTTGCAATAGTGGCCATCATCTGATATTTCTACTATTACTTTTAATGTATACAATGTTCCTATCTTGGATCCTCTAGACTTCATGATAAATGCCCCTTTACTAATTTTCCATCCACTTTTTTCAAAACTTGTAGAACAACCTTCATCATCCAATCGTCCTACAAAGACCAGACCAACGTACCTCTAGAACGTGCCTAATTTATTTAAGATATGTTCTCCATGATTTGTCTTGATCTAGACATCTCTCACTCCAACAATGTTGCGAAAGTGACTGTTTCCCAAATGCACTTTACCACAATCACCAAATTATATGCAACAAAATTATCTTTACTTGGGGTTACATGGTAAGATGCCCCAGAGTCAAGAATCCAATCAATACTACAACTAGAGGTATATAAACATGCATCTTCCATTGAAATAGTAAATAAAACCTCTTTATATGAAACTACAATAGTAGTCTCACCTTCATTTGTGCTAGCTGATTTTTTATTTGTCTTGGCTGGTTTTTTATCATTTTGTTTTCTCTTCTAGATTCAACACTTATTTTTCATGTGTCCTAGTTTTCCACAGTGATAACAAGTGAGCTTGCCTTTTCTCAATTTTGATCTACCTCTAGACCTTGAACAACCTTGATGATTTCAATCAATTTTCTCCCATGATTAACTAGAGTTAGGGATTTTCCTCTCTGGTCTTCTATAATTGATTTATGTTGTAGCTTTTCATTCATTAAGATGTTGCTAACATCATCAAACTTCAGGGTTCCTATAGGTTCCGAAGTACTCATAGCTACAATCAAATTCTCTTAGTTATCTGACATGGAGCACATTAGTAAAATAACTCTAATCTCATCATCCAAAATGATTTTAACAAAGGCGAGGTGGTTGTTAATTATGTTGAACTCATTTAAGTGCTCTGCTACTAAAGCACCCTCCTTCATCTTAAGGTTGTATAATTTCTTCATTTAAAAAACCTTATTCGTTGTGTTTTTCTCATATAGATCGTGCAACTTTTTCCATAGACCTTTTTTGTCTTTTCTCTAGCCAATTGAAGTAGATGTTCTTTGATAGACACTAACAGATTGTGGAAATGGCCTTTTTGTCTATCTTGATCCAATTTTCATTTGTCATTGCTAAGGATTTCTTTGCTACTCCCTCAATTGGTTAATATTGATCTTTCAAAATCAGCATATCCTCCATCTGTGATTTCCATAGGGAAAAATCAGCCCGCTCAATTTCTCCATGTCGCTCAATTTCTCCATGTCACTCAACATCATTGTCTCCTGACCCAACTCAATCAATAACATGGCACTAACCAACAATTTGAAGCAGTGGGAGTGAGAATCTTCTTGATGACCACTCAATCGATTATAGGACCACAAGGTTTTCACCATATTGGTAGACTAGGCTCTACCACCTCTACCATATTTCTAAACACTTGGCCCCCCAAAAATATTAAACACCCACATGGAAATGTCTGCAAGGAAAGATTCGACCTCCCCCTTCGTGACCTTAAAATTCTTTGTATGGCTTCCAACAAAATGAATAGAATAGGCTTTGCCAAATTGGACCCTCCGCGACCTTTATAGATTATCTTCTCCACATGTGTGATTTCTCCTCTACATGCAGACAGACAATCCAAGACAAAACATTGCAGCTCCTAGCTCACAGTCTCTTATCTTCCCGCAAGATGTAGACTTATGGATTACAACCTCTCACGCTCCCCCTTGACTTGTGCTCTGATACCAGTTGTAAAGAAAATTATGAGATCTAAAGAAAATTAGGAGATCGACCAACACAAAGGTCACAATTTCTAGCAATTTATAACAGTTATGACTTCTGAAATTGCTTAACAAAATAGAGATCGTTCACTCCATAGTTTGACCTGCAACACTCACAAAATACAGATCTTGAAAGTTGTTCAACCAACAATACACAATACAGATTGGAGTGGACACATAGAGGAACAAAGGAAGTGGAAAATACATAGGAAATAGCCAAAACAAAATTAATTACATTCCATTTGTCTATTGTTTCCTTACAACATGCTCATGGCAAAGGATTTACAAATATTTATAAGTTTGATTCATAACTGAGCATCTCAATCTGACTTTGCTCAACATTTTCTAGAAGCTAACTTTGCTCAACATTTTCTAGAAGATGAATTTTGCTTCATAATTAATAAGAATAATCTCAAGCACATGCAAAAAAATTTCATGGTACGAAATGATAGATAACTTTGGAATCGATCGTTATATCCACTCATGCTAATCAAATCATAGTTACCAAGTTTGAATTTGATAAGGAAAATTTTTTATTGCAATAAAAAAAAAATTCTGAAATATACATCTTACAAATACTCAAACATACTATTTTTTCAAAATTTTAAATGATCCACCAACCCAAACCAAGGGGGGCGATCATAATTATTCATTTCCCAATCCAAACCAAGGAGGTGGGCATAATTATTCATTTTCCATTTCTCTTAGAAGAAAATCTATTTCGCATTGAATGACAATTTGTTATATAAAAAGTAAACACTTTCAAACATAAAAAGCTTGAGAAATCATTTATAAGCTTCCACCAACCCAAAAACCATTTATGAGCTTCCACCGGCCCAACCCAACTCAACCCAAAGCTGAAACTTAGTATAATTATTCATTTCCTATTTCTATTGAAAGAAAATGGATTCTACATTGAAGAAAAACAAACCATCTTTATTTTTATATATGTATTTAGTTGTTTGCTCTATTAATTGTTTACACTTTATTTTCATTTATGAACCACACGAAATATACACGGAGAACTGGACGTTCTTTCCCCTTTGGGAAAGCAACTTCGCTTCTCTCCATGTTAATTCTATTTGTTCCAGCAAGTCTTGGTCAAGTTCGAATAAGAAAATTGGTATTTTATTCTACGGCTCTACCCCCAAATTGCAGGCTGGCAATGACAACGAAAACCCCTTTCTGCATGCACACCAGAACAGGAAAAAAAGGTCCATATCTGAACCAACATTCTTCTTTATCATGCACCAGTGCTAGCGCTGGACCCTGCTAATCGAATCCTACACCACTGCTATTCGAATCATACATCATTGCTCGTCGTCGTTTTATAGCGGACGAAATTTGATAATAGTTTATAATCGTTGAGGGAAATGCCCATGGTTTTGAGTTTTCACAAATTTTCGTGAAACTTTTTTATATCAAATATATTTCAACCGAATTCAAATTTTCGCATTAATTCACGAACCGAATCGAATCCCCGAATTTTCAATTTTTTTTGGACCAATTCGGCCGAATTTGGTAATTATAATCAAACTACCGTTGGTTGCAAAGGCGCCATATGAACACCAAGTATCAGTCATGACCATCAAACGACCTCAGATTGTTTGTAGCTATGTTGTATTCAATGGAGTGAGCCCAACAATAGTGGGTGTGTGCTTCATCTTGTGGATCGTCTCTGCAACAACCACTTGGCAGGCGCAGTTGCGAAGCACCGAAGTTTGTGCGATCAAACATGACCACGGTGTTTTTATTGGTGGCGGTCATATGCATAGCGAAAACACCTCCATTCCCAACCATAAGCTTCCATGACACAGGGTATACAGTCTGGGCACCCACGCTTGACAGGACAATAGGCAACAGGAAAGACATAACTAATCCAATCGTTGTGCAATTGATAGAATTGAAGTTACGAATGTCGAGAATTCTCTATCGGTTATGGTGTTGTCCTTCTGATCAGAAAGCTAGCTCATAGCACAAGAAAATGATGGCAACCAGGACAAAGAATTCGAAGAGCTTAAAAGTTTTTGTAGATGGAACAAAAAAAAACGTTCAAAGTTGTTCAAAGTTGTTGGAAATTGTAATTACAAGTTGGTGAGATCTATCAGTCAATCTGTCATTCAGCAAGTGCAAAGTCGTAAGTTTACTCAAAAGTCATTCAGCCAGCGGTGAAGTTATAAATAGATTTGATCTCTATCTTCTCAAGTTCAGTTAAGTGGTTGAAGAGTCAATCTAATTAATGGTAGTGTTTAATGTTAGGTCGGTCTTAGCTTCTTTAGGAATTCTCATTCGGAGTCTATAAGTTCGAGTCTCTTAGTAGCGGTGAAGTTATAAATAGATCTGATCTCTATCTTCTCAAGTTCAGTTAACTGGTTGAAGAGTCAATCTAATTAATGGTAGTGTTTAATGTTAGGTCGGTCTTAGCTTTTTTAGGAATTCCCATTCGGAGTCTATAAGTTCGAGTCTCTTAGTTAGTTGCATAATGCACAGTGTTGAGAGCATAGCAGGAAAGAGAGGTAGAGAGAACAGCCAATATCCAACAACAATTGAGGAGTGTAAGAAGTCTGAGTCTGTAAATTCAGCAGAAGAAGTCATTGGAGTTGAAGCTCATCTCTGTCATTATATTTTGTATTTGCACAGTGAGCTGAAGTTCATTAATATCAAGCATTTGTGTATTGACAAGTTTCTTTCTTATTTCTGAGTTTATGTGCTAAGCACATCACTATGTTATTCTAAATTCATAAATCATTTCATTAAGTGTGTGTATTCACAACACGCAACAAACTAAGCAGTCTGTGCATTGTGCAATATTTTGAGAACTCTGTCGCGTAGCCTGTTTGGTGTGCGTTATTTTGAAACTATGTTGCGTAAAGTAGACTGCGTGCATCCCGTCGATCCAAGATATGGTATCTAAGCATAAGTTTTCTTTGAGCACTCGCGAAGTGGATCAGATATTCCCTTCAAATTGGTATCAGAGCAGTTTCTATCAGAAGAAGTTTATCAGAGCATAAACTCTCTTGAAAGTGAAATATGGCTTCTACCTCAAATCTGCAACCTCCCACTATTACAGGAAAAAATTATGAGATGTGTTCATTGACCATGAAGGCTTTGTTCTAAGATCAATATGTATGGGAAATAGTCAAGAATGGCTATGTGGAACTAGTAGATCAGACAGCATATAATGCTCTCACACAAGCTGAGAAAAATGTCTTGAAATATCAAAGAAAGAAGGATAGGAAGGCATTGTTTTACATGCATCAAGCCATGCATGAGAGCATATTTCCAAGAGTTGCATCAGCAAAGTAATCCAAGGAAGCATGGGACACATCAAAAACCTCTTATCATGGTATGGACAAAGTAAAGACTGCAAAAATGCAGATTCTTAGAAGAGATTTTGAAACCATGTCAATGAAAGATTCAGACACAGTAGATTCATTCTACACCCATGTCATTGGACTGATAAATTAAATTAAGTCTCATGGTGAAACCATAGAAGACAAAAAAGTTGTTGAGAAGGTACTTAGGAGTCTTCCTTCTAAATTTGATACCCTTGTTGTGACTCTAGAAGAAAACAAAGACTTGAGTCAGTTCAGTCTAGATGAAATGCAAGCTTCCCTAATCAATCATGAACACAGATTGAATAGGTCAAATATGTCATTAGATAATTCATTTTTCGCGAAGTCATCTATAAGTCGTGGAAGAGGAAGGGGGAGGGTTAACTCTAGATGAAGAGGAATAATTTTTGAAAGAAGTGGATGTAGTAGCAATCTTGGAAATACTAGTGGAAGAGGTCAAAACCCAAGTACCATCCAGTGAAGTTGTCAAACAACTGACAAATCAAATATTCAATGTCATTACTATAAAAAGTATGGACATTATGCATATGAGTGCAGAAAGAGATAGTACAATTAGAAAAAGCAAAGTCAAGATCAGTCACATAGTGCAAATAACCAAACTCTCCCTATGTTTATGGTGTGCGTTGTAGAAATGTCTATAGTGTCACCAGTTGAATGCAATATTGCTCAAGCAAGTCCATGTGACATATGGTACTTAGATTCAGGTTGCAGTAACCACATGACATGGAACATAGAATTGTTTTCTAGTTTGGATGAGTCAGTCCAAACCAAGGTTACACTTGGAGCAGATATCCAAGTCATTGTCTTAGGAAAAGGCAGTATAAACATTTTAATTAGACAAGGAGAACAAAAATTTATTTATGATGTATATTATGTTTCTGGTCTAAAGCACAATCTGATGATTACAGGGAAACTGTTACAAAAATGATACATAATCCACATGGAAGATAATCATTGTGTGATCATGGATAAATTCCCAAGCAATCTACTTATTGCAAAAATCCAGATGACAAGTAACATGATGTTCCCATTGATATTGAAGCCAACCAAGAAGAAGAATACAGTGCAAACTGTTGGTAAAGAAAAAAGTGTGCAATCAAACACTGCATTTATAGCAGAAAGTGCACATAGTTCTAATGAAGAAAATAGTGCGTGTAGTATCAAGAAAGGAGAAAATGTCGTAGAGATGAAGGCAACATTCCAATCTGAAACACAGGATGATTCCTGGCTATGAAACTTCAGATTTGGACATTTGAACTTTGGAGGTCTAAATCCGCTACACACAAAGGATATGGTAAATGCCTTACCATTGATTGAAAAACTAGAAAGGATATGTGAAGGTTGCATATTTGGCAAGCATCACAGAGAATCTTTTCAAGTTGGCAAGTCTTACAAAGCAAAAGTTCCATTGGAAATAGTGCACTCATACATTTGTGGACCAATGAAAACTCCATATATAGGAGGCAATGCTTATTTTCTAACATTCATTATGATTTATCAAGAAAGACATGGATTTATTTCCTAAAGCTTAAATATGACGCATTGGGTTGTTTTCAATAGTTTAAATCACTCGTGGAGAAGAAGAGTGGTTATTTCATCAAGTGTCTAAGAACGGACAGAGGAGGAGAATGCATTTCAAGAGAATTTCAAAACTTTTGTAAAGTTCATGGCATCTACAGGCAATTTACCGTTTGATACACACCATAGAAAAATGGTGTCGCAGAGAGAAAGAATAGAACCATCATGGAAATGGCACGCAGTATGTTGACAACCAAACATTTTTCTAATGAGTATTGGGTTGAGGCAGTAGAAACTGAAGTATACATCTTAAACAGATGTCCGACAAAGAGTGTGAAGAACAAAGTTCCTCAAGAAGCATGGACAGGATGAAAGCATAATGTGGTGCACTTAAAAGTTTTTGGTTGCGTCACATATGCACATTTTCTAGATGAACTGAGAAGGAAGCTGGGAAAAAAAGGACATAAATGTTTATTTGTTGGGTATTCTGAAGAAACAAAAGGATGCAATATGTATGACCCTGTTGCAAGAAAATTCATAATCAACTGCGATGTTCAGTTCATGGAGAATGAAGCATGGGATGGACGCATAGAAAAGATAGTAAAAATTATTGACGCGATGGAGCATGATGGGAGCATGATGACATAGAAGATAAAATGGTTCAAACACTACACACGGGTCAATGCATAGTCCCATCTACATCTGGCACTGCAATGCAAATTACGATGCATAATACTCCAGTAAGAAAAATAGGTGCGCAATCTACACCTAGAGCGCACCAAATACGAACAAACAGTCCAAGCAGTTCTACATTTCTAGATTCAACTTTAGAAAGTCTGTTACCAAGAAAGACAAGAAGTCTGCGCGACATCTATAATGAAGATGCAACAAATTCATTTTCAGTTTTTTCTCTGTTTTCACAAATAGATGATCCATTAACCTTTGAAGAAGATGTCAAAAATGATGCATGGGCACAAGCCATGGATGAAGAAATCATATGCCTAGAGAACAATCAAAAATGGAATTTGGTTGATGTACCTGAAGACAAGGATGTTATAAGTGTCAAGTGGATTTATAAAACCAAGAAAGATGCAGAAGGAAATGTATAGAAGTACAAGGAAAGATTAGTTGCAAGAGGCTTTACACAACAACCTGGAATTGATTTCAATGAAACATTTGCATCAGTTGCGCACATGGACACGGTCATAACCGTGTTAGTTATTTCCGCGCAATAAAAATGGTCAGTTTATCAGATGGATGTAAAGTCAACATTTTAGAATGGAAACTTAGAAGAAGAAGTATATGTGGAACAAACACAAGGTTATGAAGTTCTAGGTGATTCAGATTTAGGAGCGGAACGAACTAATTAATAGACTGAATACAATAAACACAGAGATATGAAGAATAACACAAATATCCAGTGAACAATATCTTCTATTAAATAATGAAATACACTGAAACTGTAAAACTCCAGAACTGAAACACTTGCTCGAATGGTGGTAGCTATCTTTGAGAAGAGATGTGGCTACTACGTGCATCCGTCTGATAAGAATGGATTACAATGAGGATCTAGAGGCCTTTTTGATATTACTCATGAATGCCAAAACCCTAGACATCCAAAAACCTAACCCTAGAAGGTGAAATGTCAAAATTCATATGGGCACTATGGGTAAATTGATGTAATTTGGTACCTCAACTTCCAAGGGTCGTAACTTTTGCATACGACCTTCGTTTTAGACGCGTGATAGTTTGTTGGAAAGGTCTTTCAAAGGACTACACATTCTGTCGTCAAACTCTAACTTTCTCTATAGTTTGACTGTGGCAAGCCAAAAAAACAATGTTTAGGGCCACAAAATGACCCTGGAAGTACAACAAGATGTGTTGACATGAAAAAATACAAAATAAGCCAGTTGGATTAGGTGAGAGGCCACCCGTATCCACCTGGAGGATGTGTGGGGCTTCAGAAAGCCCCAGAAGTGTATAACTCACAATTAAAAATAAGCACAAAAGAATGTGCTGAACAAAAAACAGACACAAGGAGCCAGTTGGAATAGGTGGGTGGCCACCAATATCCACTTGGATCAATCCTCCCCCCTTAGGAAGCAATGGTCTCCATTGCATTTATTTCCCCCATCAGGTGAGGAAACTTCTGTTGGATTTGGCCCCAAGTGAGCCACTTTCCTTAGTGTAGGAGTTTCCCTGCCTTGACAACCCGATAAAGTTGGATCCACTGCTAGCGAGTGTCATTGACCTTTGTGTCCTCTATCTGATCAGTGGATGCTTATTCCATGCAGTCAGGGTTGATTTCTATTGGTGTAAACTGTTCTACGATCTCAGAGGTGTCCAATAATGGGGGAAAATATGGCCGAAGGAGGTCCACATTGAATACTGGATGCAAACCAATGAAGGGTGGAGTGTTGAGCTCAAAAGCATTGCTACCCACATCCTTGGTGATAGTGTAAGGCCCATAAAGAAGTGGGTGAAGCTTCCGATGGGGCCCAGTGAGATGCTCCTTATTCAAATGTAACCATAATTTGTTGCCAACCTGGAACTGGTGTGTTACCATGTGTTGATCATAGCATTGCTTGTACTTCGCATTGGATTTCTGCAAAATCTCCTAGACCTGTTGGCGGATGTGCTGAATCCGCTCAATGAATCTGGTGGCTTTGTCAATTGCAAACTGATCAGGGGAAGAGTCTATCTGTGCAGTGGAAAGAGGAAGTGCAACATCAATGGGTCCCAAGGGTTGGAATCCCAAACCCACCTGAAATGGGGTATGGTCGGTGGAACTATGGAGAGCCTTGTTGTTATTGTGTTGGACATATGGGAGACTCTCATCCCATGTATGTGGATTCTTAGAATTGTACATGTGTAGGATGTGCACAATCATCCGATTGACAACCTCTGTTTGGCCATTGGTTTGGGGGTGGAAAGTAGTGGATTTTGTGAGCTTGGTGTCCAACAGAGACCAGAGACTCGACCAAAAGGTGCTAAGGAACATGTTGTATCGGTCGAAGATGAAGTGGACCCATACTCGTTCGAAGAAGAGCTTGGCAGTATCTGACGCTGTGACATTCTTATTACAAACTATGAGGATGGCCATCTTCGAAAATCGATCAACGACCACAAACATGCAGTCATTTCCTTGCTTGGTGGATGACAAGCCAGACATGTAGTCCATTGAGATGGATTCCCAAGGCTTCTCAGGAATAGGAAGAGGGGTGTATAAACCTTGCTTCTTGATGGAGATCTTGGCAATGGCACAGGCAATGCAAGATCTAATATATCTGCTGACATCCTGTCAAAGTTTTGGCCAATAAAAATGTTTCTGAAGAACGACCACAGTTTTCTCTATGCCAAAATGTCCTGGCACCCGACCCTAGTGGGCTTCCCAAATCATATTTGCAAGCTCTCTTGTAGGAACACAGAGATGACCCAGGTGGCATAAGATTTCGTCTTGAATGTGAAAATTAGTGATAGTTGCGCCTGTACCCAAGAGCTGATATGTGGTGGCGAAGTCTGGATCTTCCTGATAAAGTTGGGGCCATTCAGATGCTTCATGTCCATAGGAATTAAGCACAGTGGTGAGTGCAACAACATGAGGCCAACTCAAGCATTCAACGACACGATTGGAGATACATGTCTTATACTTGATGTTGAGATGGAACTGTTGTACGTAGGTGGACCACTTCTGATGGCAGTCGTTCTGCAATTTCCCCTGTGTCTGTATGAACTGTAAAGGATTGTGATCAGTGTGTATGATCATCTCTTTCCCCAGAATGTAATGTTTCCATTGATGACATGATTGTACAATGGAATACATTTCCTTGTCATAGGTGGGGTATTTCCAGACATTATCAGAGAGTGTCTCACTATGGTATGCCACCGGATGCCCATGTTGAGTGAGAACTACAGCCACAACATAGTCAGATGCATCATTCTAAATCTCAAATGGTTGTTGCAGATCGAGCAAGGAGAATACTAGACCTGACCACAAGCGATGCTTCAGATCATCAAATTCTCGTTGCTTCTCCTTCCCCCAAATGAACTTGGCCCTGTCATCGCCCTTGGTCACCTGGTTGAGGGCCCATGCAATATGGGAGAATCCCAACACGAACCATCAGTAGAAGTTGGCTAGTCCCAAAAAGCTCTGAAGCTCAGTAAGTGTGGTCAGGGTTGGCCAGTCATGGATGACTTGGATATTAGCTCGATCAACATGTACGCCATGCTCATCAACAATGTATCCCAAGTATTGGACCTTGTTCATGCCAAAAGAGTATTTTTCCAAGTTGGCATAAAGCTTGTGCTGTTGCAGAGTGCTCACAACCTGTTGAATATGTTGCATGTGTTCCTCCCATGTTTTGTTGAAGATGAGGATTTCATCCAAATATACTACCACAGAGGAGTTGGTGAAGGGTCTCAATACATCATCCATCAACCTCATGAAATTGGTTGGTGCATTTTTAATCCAAAGGGAATGACTAGCCATTCATAGAGACCTTCTTTAGACTTGAACGTTGTCTTCCATACATCAGTTGGTTCGATGGGAAATTGGTGGTAGCCAGACTTTAGGTCAATCTTGCTGAAGAAATTTCCCCCCTTTAGTTGGTAAACAAGGTCATCAATCTTGGGAATGGGGTAGTGGTTCATGATTGTGATTTTGTTTAAGGATCTGTAATCAATGCAGAGTCACCAAGTCTCGTCCTTCTTCTGCACCAGTAAAGTTGGGCTTCCACAAGGGGAGGAGTTGGGCCCGATGTGCACCTTTTGAAGAAGCTCTGGGGTCTAGCACCTAATTTTGTCATTCTCCATCAACGAGCACCGATAGACTGGTCCATTAAGTAGAGGCACTTCGAGGGTCGGATCAATTGGATGCTTGAATTGACAGTGTGTCGGTACCCCTATAGGTGAGGCAAAGATGTCTCTGTATTCTTCCATGATCCCACCCACTTTCTTCTGCTGCAAAGAGAGGCATTGTGTAGAGGCCACAGATGTGGCAACGACCTTCTGCTTACTGTGAGCACAGATCACAAAGAATATGAACTTCCCGGTCTGTGAGATGACCTTACTGCATTGCTGAGTAGAGATTAAAGAAATAGTAGTAGGCAACACTGCCTCTGGGATCCTGTACAATTGTCTACCCAAAGTAATAATAAAATTGTGAGGTCTAGAATCATACATAGCATGATGCTTCCACAAATATGGTTGTCCTAAAAAAACATCAAAAACTTCAAGGGGAGAAATATCACACAGTACCTCATCTTTGAAAGGCTTGATGTCGTAGGGCAGACGACATTGTTGGTTGACACAGAGATCTCTTCCTTGGTGAAGCCAACCAATGTTGTAGGGTTGTGAGTGCGGTTTCATTGGCAAGTCCAACCGCTTAACAACCTCTGCTGAAATTAGGTTCTTTTGACTACCATTGTCGATAATGAAATGAATCAGATCCCCCTTGACCCACGTCTGCGAGTGAAAGAGGTGTTCCCCTTCCTTCGGTTCTTCTGGTTCGCTTGGCTGGACTTTGGTGGTAGTGACAATGGCACTGCGTTCAAAATCAATAATTCGCTTGACTTAGAATCATAATCGACCTCTGACTCAGAAGCCTTCAGATCGACCATGAGGGACTGCTTGGAGCGACATTCTTCGGTGTTGTGCCAAGAACTTTTATGGTACTCACACCATTTTCCTGTGTCCTTCATCTTCTCATTTCCCTTCTTGTGTTGCGGCTTGGACTAGTTGTCCTAAGGGAGAGCATATCGAATTGGTCCCTTGTTGTGTGGGTTGGGGCTGCCTTTTCCCTGCTTCGGCTGTGAGGGGTTTGCAGATCCAAACTCTCGACGTTTATGCTTAAATTTCTGCTCGATCTTGACAACGTATCTATAAGTCGTTTCCAATGAGGTGATGTCCAGGAACTCCATTTCTGTTTGAATGTATCTATGCAAACAACCGCATTATTTGAGCACCAGATGATGCTTAGAGTATTTGATACCCAATTTGGTGCATAGGGTATGGAAAATATTGGTGAAATCTGGTACTGTCTGGTCCCTTTCTTGACGTAGGGTGGTCCATCTAGTGTATTGGTCCTCATAGCTTCCAACAGGGTAGTACTGTTATTTAATGTAATCCCAGAAGGAATCCCATGTAGGGGCCACCACAAACATTGTAGATTCCTCCACAACCCTTTGCTCAGCGTAAGTATCCCACTAGTCTTTAACATGGGGAACGACCTTGAGGAGTGCAAAAGTAATATTTTCCCTATCGAAAAAATTGTGCACCGAAAAATATCCTTCGAGAAGATTCAACCATTTATCTACAACATCTGCATCTATCAGTCCTTCAAATAATGAAATATCAAAATTTACCTGCACCTTGAAGGGGGTTCCATGGCTACTTGATGAAGATGCTTCTCCTGTGGGCAACCGTCAAAGGATCTGCGCGAAGTTGTCCATCATTTCGTTCCTTTGTCGCGCGATGGCTTCCTCGAGAAACTTTTTAATAGGTTTCCCTACTCCATCATCTTTCTTTTCGTCCCCCATGGACTTATGTCGGGCTCGACGCGACCGATTTTGTAATGTATCCAGATCTTGTCGGGGACATGCACGAAGAAAAATAAATGAGGAGAAGACCACTCTGATACCACTGATCCGGATTTAGGTGAGGAATAAACTGATTAAATGACTGAATACAATAAACACTGAGATATGAAGAAGAACAAAAATATCCAGTGAACAATATCTTCTATTAAATAATGAAATAGGATGAAACTGTAAAATTGCAGAACTGAAACACTTGCTCGAATGGTGGTAGCTATCTCTGAGAAGAGATGTGGCTGTTACGCGCATCTGTCTGAGAATAATGGATTACATTGAGGCTCCAGAGGAATTTTTGATATTACTCATGAATTCCAAAACCCTAGACATCCAAAAACCTAACCCTAGAAGGTGAAACACCAAACGTCATGTGGGCCCTATGGGTAAGTTGGTGTAATTTGGTACCTCAACTTCCAAGGGTCGTAACTTTTTCATATGACCTCCGTTTTAGGCACGTGATATCCCATTGGAAAGGTCTTTCAAAGAGATACACATTTCGCCGTCAAACTCTGAATAATTCTACAGTTTGATTGTGGCGAGCCAAAAAAACAACGTTTAGGGCCCCTAAATGGCCCTGGAAGTGCAACAAGATGTGCTAACATGAAAACATACAAAATAAGCCAGTTGGATTAGGCAAGAGGCCACCTATATCCATCTAGAGGGTGTGTGGGGATTCAGACAGCCCCATAAGTGTAGAACTTAGAATTACAAAGGAGTACAAAAAAACATGTTGAACAAGAAACAAACACGAGGAGCTAGTTGGAATAGGTGGGTGGCCACCAATATCCACCTGGATCACCAGGAAAAGAAGACAAAGTATACCGATTTAAGAAAGCACTATATGGATTAAAGCAAGATCTGAGAGCTTGGTACTGTCGCATAGATTCCTATCTCACATAGAATGGATTTCAGAGAAGTGAAAATGAGCCAATATTGTATATCAAATCAAATCAACAAGGTAATGTGTTAATTTTTTTTTTGTATGTGGATGATTTGATATTTATAGGTGATTTTGGCATAGAAGAATTCAATACAGTCATGAAGGATGAATTTGAAATCACTAATTTAGGGCTTATGAGATATTTTCTGGGAATAGAAGTGCACCAGTCCAAAACTGACATATTTATCTCACAGTCCAAGTATGCACATGAAATATTGAAAATATTCAATATGGTGAATTCAAAAGTAGCACCAATACATGTCATAATAGGATTGAAGCTAAGAAAGAAAGATAAAGGGCCAAGGTGGATCTTGTTAGCACTGAGAGTCACCCTCAGACTGCAAGAGGATAATCCCAGTACCCATCAAAATAAAGTAAAAGGATTAAATGGTTTGAGAAGGTGGATTAGTGAGACTATAGAGAGAGGAAAAGATAACAGAAGTCATTGCAGATCAGTTCGAGACCATTGGGCTATGGAGTCATAAGTATCGTGGATAAGGAAGGCATTTAAACCACCTATCCGACAAAAGGATTAATGTGGTGATGAGGAGAAGAAGACATAAAATGTCTAGTGAACCATGAAAGATGGGTATGATAGCAACATATCCTCCATCATCTTAGGGATCCATAAATCAGAGAGATTACATCCAAACAATGAGAAAAACATAGAAAAATTGACAAACCATGAAAGATGGGCATGATAGAAACATAAACTCCATCGCCTTAGGAATCTATAAATAAGAGAGATTACATTTAGACAAGAAGGAAAACAAAGAAAATCTGACGAACCATAAAAGATGGGCATGATAGAAACAAAAACTCCATCGCCTCAAGAATCCATAAATTAGAGAGATTACATTCATACAAGAAGGAAAACAAAGAGAATTTGACGAACCATGAAAGATGGGCATAATATCAACATAAACTCTATTGCCTCAGGAATCCATAAATCAGAGAGATTACATTCAGACAAGAAGTAAAACAAAGAGAATTTGACGAACCATGAAATATGGGCATGATAGCAACAGAAACTCCATTGCCTCAGGAATCCATAAATCAGAGAGATTACATTCAAACAAGAAGGAACACAAAAATAGTGTGTAAACTAAGAAGACGGTTTGATAAAAATGATTCAAAGGAATCTCCAATAACATATATTTACAATCCAAGCCCTTGGGCATACAAACTAAAAAATTGCAGAGCCCTGCTCTTGAAACTCACTCCGCTCTCTAGCCTATGTAGAACACCCTCCTCCCCTTTACAAAATATTGAATTGATTGATTTATACTCAGATCAGTCCACCACTCCCAGGAGTGTGATCTGGCCATTCCATTCAAGTACTTATGTCAGCGCCTTCTTCTGTCAGACTGTGCGTGTATCCTCCTGTCAGACGCAAACTCAACTCAGCATGGGGCTGCAGGAAAAATTGTCCATCGTGGTACCTCGGGCTAACAATGTTGTCTCCACAGCTAGATCCTCCATGCCTTCTACTTATGGAGTGAGTCGAGGTTTCAACCACCACTCCTTTTTCATTAACTGATCTCTCATCGGGATCGTGACGAGGCTCAATGCCTAGGGGGATGCTACATGCTACTCTTGGATTTGACACTATATAAGCATGTGATTACGGGGTTGTCAAAGGCAGTTTGGATTCACACTGCTTTTGAGCCCGCAATCCACCACCTTTCACCACGTAGCTATTTTGTTATACCACAGTTTCAATTGTGGGACTGCTAAAAAATTTAATCGTTCGAGCATGTTCCGTCCTCGTAATGAAGCGCGACTGTCGATCTAGTCGCGATCTGCGATCTGGGAAAGGCCCACTTTTGTTGTCATGTGTCGCTCTTGGATGGATGTTGATTCGTGCTACGGAGATCAAGGACTCACAATTACTTTGGGATTTCGGGCTTCGAGCCTTTCTAATGCATAACTCTTACAATCCTTCGAAGTGTGAGATCTGGTTACGTGTGTCCTCTTGATCTGGACGACCGAGATTTACTTCGGGATTTTGGGCTCCAGGCCTTTTTCCCTTGCTTGCTCGTGCAATTCTCCAAAAGTGTCGAATTCCTGAAGTGTGAGATCTGGTGATGCGTGGCCTCTTGATCTGGACGACCGAGATTTACTTCGGGAGTTCGGGTGTCAGGCCTTCTCTTATGCTTTCTCGCGCAATCCTTCGAAGTGCCAAATTCTCGAAGTGAGGGATTTGGTGACGCATGGCCTTTTGATTTGGACGACCGATATTTACTTCGGGACCTTTAGGACTTCGGGGATTTTGATGATACTATTGCCAAGATAAACGGTCCTTGTTGGTTTGAGATCAACGGTCCACTATTATTTCGGGAGTTCGGGCTTTAGCTCTTCGGGACTTTTCAATGCACAATTCTTACAATCCTTCGAAGTGCCAAATTTATAAAGTGAGAGATCTGCCTCCACGTGTCCTCTAGATTTGGACAACCAAGATTTACTTCGGGAGTTCGAGCTTTGGGAGTTTTCTTCTGCTTGCTCACACAATCCTCCGAATGAAATCTTCCGAAGTACGAGATCTGCCAACGCGTGTCCACAACCTCCAATGGCTCAGATTTACTTCAGGACTTCGGCTTTTCTACCAAGTTGTTAATCCTTTCACGAATTTGAAATACTGACTGCCCGAGAGTCGTTGATCTAAACTGATTATGGGATCTCCACCACTAAAAATAAAACTTGCTTGTTGGTAATTCAAGCCCGAAATGGACTCCTCTGAATGCTGCACTTTTTGTTCAAGGCTGATATATGTGTAGACCATGGAGTTGGTCGTCCTGTGACCTTTTGACAACTATATGTGATAACATATCCCACATTGTTTAAAAGACTTGTAGGTAGTCTTATGTATCTAAAAATGACAAGACCGAATATTATGTATGGAGTGAGTCTAATTTCGAGGTTCATGGAAACACCAAAATAATCACATTGGAAGGCAGGAAAGAGGATATTGAGGTATGTGAATGGAACAAAATATTTTGGCATTAAGTACTCAACTTCAGAAGATTTCAACCTCATTGGATACACTGACAATGATTGTGGAGGCAACATTGATGACAGGAAAAGTACCTCTAGGTACACATTTTATTTTGGAACAGGGATAGTATCATGGGCATCAAGGAAGCAACCCATAGTGACACTTTCTTTAGCAGAAGTAGAGTACATCGTACCTACAAGCGCAACTTGTCAAGCAGTATGGATGAGAAGGATGTTAAAAGAATTGTTGTAGGAACAACATGAACCAACAACAGTATTATGTGGCAACAATTCAACCATCATGTCATCAAAGAACCATGTGTTTCACAAGAAAACCAAGCACATTGATACAAGATATCATTTTATCAGAGAATTGGTGAACAATAAAGAGATCTGTTTAGAGTTTTGTAGGTCAAAAGAAAAAAAATGCAGACATTTTCACAAAGGCTTTAGCAAGAGATGCATTTCAACATCTACACAATAATCTAGGAGTCCACATAGTAATAAATGAGTGACAGTAAAATGAAAAACTCAATTTTTGATGTAATTTTATTTTGTAATCCCACCTACTTATAATTAAGGGGGAGTGTTGGAAATTGTAATTACAAGTCGGTGAGATCTTTATGTCACCACCGATTTGTCTGTCATTCAATCTGTCAGTAGCCAAATTGTCAGTCAGATAGTGTGATAGTCTGCAAGTGCAAAGTCACACGTTTACTCAAAAGTCAGTCGGCCAGCGATGAAGTTATAAATAGAGTCGATCTCTATCTTCTCAAGTTCAGTTAAGTGGTTGAAGAGTCAGTCTAATTAATGGTAGTGTTTAATGTTAGGTCGGTCTTAGCTTTTGTAGGAAGTCTCATTCGAAGTCTATAAGTCCAAGTCTCTTAGTTAGTTGCATAATGCACAATGTTGAGAGTAGAGCAATAAAGAGAGGTAGAGAGAACAACCAAGATCCAGTAGCAACTGAGGAGTGTAAGAAGTCTGAGTCTGTAAATTCAGTAAAAGAAGTCATTGGAGCTGAAGCTCATCTCTCTCATTATATTTTGTATTCGTGCACTGCGTCGAAGTTCATTAATATCAAGCATTTGTGTATTGACAAGTTTTATGTCCTATTTCTGAGTTTATGTGCTAATCATAACACTATGTTATTCCACATTCATAAATCATTTCATTAAGTGTGTGTATTCACAACGCACAAGAAACTGAGCAGTCTGTGCATTACACAGTATTTTGAGAACTTTGTCGCATATTCTGTTTGATGCGTGGTATTTTGAAATTGTGTTGTGCAGAGTAGACTGTGCGCATCCCGTCGATCCAAGATCTGGTATCAGAGCATAAGTTTTCTTTGAGCACTCATGCAGTGGATCTAATCTTCCCTTCAAAAGCTAAGGAATGCATATTAGAATTAGTCTAAAGGGATGATCAATGCCTAGCAATCAGAATGTGTTTGAGTTAATTAGCTCATTAACCAACAATATTGAAGGAATTGGTAAAATGTCTATTTCATGAAAAATTCTTTGTTTATAGTTTTTTCAATCAATTTTGTCTAAAATTTAGGTAGAAATTGTTGTATTGAATTTGTATAATTGAAAAGTAATTTTAATATCTCCCTATTTGTTAGGATAAAAAAATCTATTTATTCGTTAAAAAATATAATTTGAACAATAGAAAATAAAAAATCTATTTATTCATTCAAAAATATAATTTGAACAATAGAAATGACAATTTCACATACACCTATATCACCGTATCTAACACGTATTCGTCGAGATCAAGTCGTTTTTGTGCACTGGCGACGCTGTATGATGATCTCATTGATTCGACTTCTCGTGTGTAATATTCAGGGCGGTACTCAATCGTGATGTGACCTGTGCCCGGCAGAATTTAAAATAGAAAGGTTAATCTATTAGTCAATTATGTTTCATTTCCGAAGATCAAATTTGAAGGATAGAGTTTCATTTCATTTTATTTCATTTTGAAGGATTATTATATAATAATGTTAAAATGTCAACCTAAAACATATTATTTTTTTAGAAGACACTTTTTTAAATAATAATGATATATTTATTTAGAAAATGTTATTTAAAGAATCTATCATTCACACTTTCATATTGGAAATATATTTATATTTTATAAATTTTAAAAAATTAGATGTGCATTATGCAATCTTTTAATATAAGTGTAAAAACAAGTTGATTATATGGGATAATGGTTCGAAAGTAAGGTAATTAATATAAGAGAATGAATTTATTTTATCATACAAATCTTAAAGGGAAGCAATATAAAGTTTAATTTAATATAGAAGAAGCTCATATATTAGCGAATACACCACAATATTTTTCATTGTGGTACTTTAAGAAGTTTATGTGGGCAATTTTAGAACTATTGTGCCAATATATCTAGTAATAGCAACTAACATGTGCTTCTATAAATATATCTTAATATAATATAATTTTATAGAAGAATGCCATGCATAGAAGATATTTTAATTAAGTGTTGGAAATATATTTTAATATGACATTTCATATATATCCTAATATAATATATGATAATATAATTTTATAGAAGAATGCCATGCATAGAAGATATTTTAATTAAGTGTTGGAAATATATTTTAATATAACATTTCATTGAAGAAGAATATATGTTCATGTATTTTTATGCCATAATTTGAGCTCATTAGAATGATTAGAGATTGTGAAGGGGTATTCATAATTTGAGCTCATTAGAATGATTAGAAATCATGAAGGGGGTATTCATGAGATTTTGAGATTCATAAGGTTTTGGTTAAATTTTTTTTTGGAAATATTCAAAAAGTTTATTTTCTTATTGCAACTATGTTTCAGGATGAGATTCATTATTGATTAAATATTGACTTTTCATGGAACATATATTAATTGAGTTCTTACTTTATTAAAATCTTATTTCAAGCATTACTTACAACTCTACTTGTAAAATAGGTCAACACATACCATTTACAAAATAAATATTGAAAAACAAAATTTCACTTGAAAAATATTTTATTCTTACCTATGCATTAAGAAACTTTTGTTGATACTCAACACCAACTACTACTTGAAAGATGCATATTCTTTTGCAAACGCTTCTTGTTTGCTTCCCGCTGTTACTAAAATTTAAGGTTATAACTCATCCTCCTTCAAGATTACATCAAAAAACTTGAAAGGAGCAGTTGATATATAAAGAGAAAACCAGAGAATGGTCAAAGTAGTCTCATTGGTTGATGAATAAATAATAGTCTAAATATTATATTTTATTGAGCTTCATAACACTTAACATGTCTCTACAAAAACCACTAGACAATCATGGCTATGTGTCTCATATTTTATGCAACATTAGTTTTCCTTTCTTGGTTTTCCAAAATAATTAATTTCGAGATATGTGTAATTGCATGCTTCATTTAATAATAATTTCTCATCCCTATTGATATCCTTTCAACTACTAAAGACACATGAATCTAGGAGTACTTCATAATCCCTATCTTAGTGAAATCAATGATCATGTTGTAAGTATTATCATGTCAAACAAAGTCTCTTGAGAAAGTTTCACAATTAATATAATGTCCAATATTGATACAAAGAGTAAACATTGAGACTAATGGTAAAAGGGGTATGAATGTACATCTATGGAAAATTAGTATAATGTGGCTGCAAATGGAGTCAACATCACCATTATCGCTTACCAATTCCTCTCTATTTTCAAGTCTTTATTCTTAAATTTTTATTGACCAGTTAGAGAAGTGATTACCTTTTGATTGCAATGATGTACAATGATCCTCACTTCATAATTAACAATAATTTGTTTATGATTTTAAATTCCTTTTGCAAGGGGAGTATTCAATGGCCCTTGTTGTAGGGGCTAGTCGACCCTATCGACTAGACCTGACGATCCACTAAGAACTAGTCGGGCGACTAACATAGTTAGAAGTAGAGGTCAGTCGAAGTATCTGTTAACTGACCGACCCAGGCAATTAAGTAGTTACAACTACCTGAAAGAGGTATAAATAGACAAGCACATGAATGCTCAGATAGCTTCATGTGGGAGGTTATATGCAATTGTGTTGTATTGTTATATCATATAATAAGAGTAATGTTCTTTGGTCTATCATTACTTGTGTATGTATTTATCTATGTCTATGTGTATGCATGTATTTCTATTATGTCTATGTAAGGATCTACCGGTAACTCTCCCTATTTTCCCCTAAATTACAACATTGGTTTCATTGTCGGTAGTACTGAACTTAGGCATGTAGAAGTGTACATAAATGTTAACTCTACAAGACATATGCGATTGGTGGGAGCGGAAAATTGAGAACTACATAAGAAACTACACAAGAAGGAATAACCTCTCACTAGCCGAAGCACGGTCATGGTTATTTTCAGAGATGCACAAAAGATTCCTTGAAGTTATCCCATAAGAATTATTTCAGCACATTAACAGATTAGGTGATGTGTAATCTGACACCCGATGAGAAGTTAGGCCTAAAGTTGACAAAAGGAGGAAGAAAAAATATGCACGACTGGCTCGAAAGAATTATCGAAGATTATATTTCGGAACAAGCTATTGAAGATCGGATGTCTCTTGACAAAACAAAAGAAAACTTCTACACTAGATTGCATGACGAATTTTTCTGCACGATTCCGACACTTCTTCATAAATTCCTCCTCGAAAAGGGATTCGGTGACATCATCGAATATCGACCAAGATTAGGCAGACCATTACCAAATAGTAACTTCCAAGAAAGAGATGAAAAGTGGGAAGCATTTCTTGATGCAATGTGCAAAGATACAAGACAATCCTGGGACTACTTCTTGAATAAATAAATATGGCCAACACTACCGACGTAGAGTAATTTGGGTCGGCAATGGGGGGTTGGTTCAAACTGTGAGATGTCATAAAACAAGAAGTAGTGTTTCCCAAGTCTATTTTTTTTCAAGAGGGAAGCAATCCCATAAGAAATCTACGGATATCTGGAAAACAAAATGGGATAAAAGGAAACATAAAAGATAAGAAATTTGTAACCAATGGGACAATAAAAGTTGAATAGAAAGATGTTTGGGGAGGGCCAGCCTGACAGAGGGTGTGAGCAGTCTGAGTCAGATAGAGATTGACCAGGTTTGGAAATAGCAGCAGCCGCAGCGACACCCGCAAAAATCAACGACCCACAACTAAACATCCATCAACCAGATGATGAACCAGAAAGTATGGAATGCGAAGAATCTAAACCAGCTTTACATAATTCTCCCACATAGGAAACTAGTCTATGGATAAGAGAATTTCTCCAACAGAGACTGCAGATCGATGACCAATCTATAAGATTATGGTACAAAACACACGACCATGGAAACCTATGTGAAGCATTGGTTGTCGAGCCAAAGAGAAATGAATTCGACAATATGATTATCCAAATTAAGGATCTCACTGTTGGAACAAGCCTATTTTGGGAGAAGAAAGTCTATTTTGGGCGTAGGCCTATTTTTGGAGAGAAAGATCTATTTTTGGAGCACACACCGTAGGTAGCAGAAAAGAAACATGCAGAAGGAGGAAAAAAAGCATGGAGCGCATGCAGAAAAACGTAACCATGTTAGGGTTATGGTTTTGGAAAATAATGTAATGGCTATAAGACAATAGAGTAGTATAAATAAAGACCTAGGAGGTTGAAGTAGGGGTTTTTGTTATTTTTGTTGATTCTTGTTCAATTGGTTACTGGTTGATAAGGAGAGGAGATATAGTGTGGAGTCGAATAAGTTAGTTTTTTAGGGTTAGGTCATAGGTTGTGGAGCTTGGTGTGATCTATTCCACCTCACATAGGGTAATTACCCTCCTTTTTATTGTAAACCTGAAGATGTAATGCACACAATGCAGATTTTGCAGAAGAATGAATAAAAGAGCAGAAGAGATAGATCTTTGTGGACGTATCCCCAGGGGGGGGTGAAATGATTGTTTAGATGTTATTTTATGTATCTATTAAAGAATGAATGGTTAAATCTAATTTTAACAACATGCATGCGTATTTTAATGATGAATGAATCCTAGAATTAGATGAATGAATAATGATGTTGATGCATAAGGAAAATAACTAGTAGACAGTCCCAATCCCTTCCTTTACTACAAACACTTGAGTATTTCAATCCCCCATAAATCTATCTTGGGTGAGACTGCGTTGTGCACTTTGTGCGCAACGTTTCCTTCTAGTTTACCAGGAGGGACGATAGTTTTGAGGTTTTTGTTGGAAACCTATTGAGATCATAACCTAGGTCATCCCAAGCATCCAACAAATGGTTATGTTGCTGGTTGGAACTACACAGGATTGAGTGGAAGGGATATGTTGAAGAAAAACATGGAGAATGAAAGTATAGAAGGAAATGTTCATTCCATGGAATCCAATGAAGGAGGAGATTGACATATGGTTAAGGACAAAGGGAATCGAGTTTGGGAAATAGGACAATATAAACCCTAAATTTACACCTTGCAAATATCTCGACAAATATCTGTTTAGCGACTTACATGAGGTATTTTTCTATGAATTCCTGCATCTGTTGTAGGAGTGGTTATTAAGGTTGAAGGAAAACCATCCTACAAATTAGATCAGATAGCTAGAGTGGCGTTCGGTGGACATCGTGTAGTCACAACAAGTCAATAATAAATTTACGCGCGCAATATATTTTTGGTTAGACAATATTATTGCAGGGTTTATCACTGAATTTACAGTTAATACCACAAAGTCGTACACTGCCATAGAGTAGGATTTTTTGAAGGGACCCAGAGTTAGGTACATCATATCACTATATACTTTTATCAAGATTTTATTGTATGAAAAAGGTGTGATGACCATGGAATCATACGACTAAACTTCCCTGTGCGCATGGGGGAAGGGGGGAAGCACCGACAAGAGTTTAAGATATGGAAAAGGAGATGGATAAGGGGAAGTAGAAGGAGTCATGGACCCAATCATGCTGGATGAGGACCAGACAAAGAAGATAATGGAAAAATCTAGAAAGACGTTCAGTGGTAGACCTTACCAATATAAGATGAATAACAAAAAGAGGGCCATAATCGACAAAGAGGGCTTGGCGAGTGATGAAGAAGAGGTAGAGGATCTTGGGTTGTGGAGTAGATTGATGAAATCATGTGCGCAACATATGAGAGAAAAAAAATAGGTCCAGTTTTATGAACAAAAGGCATAACTCCAGTCCATATCACAGTCAGTGTGGAACCTACAACCCCATGTGTAACTAATACACCTGAAAGAACACCAAGTTTTAGAAAACCGAATTTTAGTAGAAGATGAGCATCAGGTCAGGGGTCCAATCAAGGACAACCAACTAGGGGAGAAAGTTCAGGAAGTAAGATTAAATTATCTACACCGCGCAGAGGTAGTAGTTCAAAATAGTTCAAAATGGCAGGACTAGATTCCACCATTAGATTACTAGAGTTTCGGGGTGAGGCATCAGAAGACCTTGAAAAACATCTATTTATCTGTGAAAATATCTGTGAAGAAAGGAAGATAACAGGTGAGGATATAAAATTCACGCAATTAGCTATAACACTCAGAGACTGGAAGATGGATTGCTACATGAGCCTTGATGTAATCAGTCCACAAGGAGCACCAAAGACCATCACATAGGTGAAAAAGCTAATGGTAAACGATTTTCAGAATCCAAGCTCAGAAGACCAGTACATGAATGAAATGATTGAAATCATGCAGAAACCAGGTGACTCTATTTGGGAGATTGATCAAAGGTTCAAATGTCTGAAAGGTAAGTTGAAGTATTATATTACTGACATGCAACACATGAAGTTATTTTTGAAATCACTACTACCACACTTGAAGTATCCATTGAGACAAAAAAACTTCCAAACTTAGGCAGAGGCCCTCCAAGAAGCCCTGCAACTGAAAGAAAATCAGTATCAATAGACAGATCCAACAATAGAGGAGTTGAAAGAGGATTTGAAGAATTTGACATTTCAATTGAACCCGAATAAGAGGAAAGAGAAGAGAGAATTTGTTTGGTGTGCGTTATGCAGGAAAAAATGACATCATAAGAATGAATGTCAAACCTTTGCGCAATACTTGGCAGTAGGGGTTCCAAACCTCTTTCCAACAGGAGGACCATGGTGCGAGATTTGTAAGACACATGGGCATGATCCATATCATTTTCCAATGATGCAGAAGTATAATACAGTGCCAAAAAGTTTGTACTATGATTTAAAAAAATCAGTGGGTCAAGATGATAAGGACTGTAGAATGCTAGAATTAATGAGAGAAAGGAATTTAGACACCTATAGGGTGAAAGCAGAGATGATGACAGGCCAAGCTACACCAAAATTCAATAATGTGCAACCAAAATTCAATCCCACGCAACCACAATACAATAATGTGCAGGCAAAGTATATTCCCATGTAGTATAACCAGGTACCCCAATACAATGCACCAGAAGGAGATAGAGGTGAATTAAGAGGTGTAGGCCGAGGCAGAGGAGGATTTGGATGATGCAAAGGGCCATTAGTTTGCCATAATTGTCAACAACCAGGACATTATGCAAGAGACTTTCCACTTCCACCTATGACATGTATGTATTGTTTCACAGTAGACCATGACACGAAATATTTCCCAACACTATTGGGAAAAATACAGGAAAAAAATGAACTAGAACAATTGGAATGTCTCATGGATTTCTGCAGAAGCCGAGGATGATGGGAAAAAAATCAATATAGTTACTCGAGGAGGATCCATGACAGGAGCTGATGCAACAAAACAAGATCCATCTCAACACCAGTGGGTTAAGAAGAACGTTGAGCCACATAATCATTTTCACGCTCGGAAAGAAAAGGAAACATTTAAGGTGGCCATATAGGAGATTCTAAAAGAGAGCATTGCATCTATATCAATTGCGCAACAAATTCAAGATCCACCAATGTACGAGATGCCATATTCAATGGATCACACCAGCAAAGGAAAACCTTTAGAGAAAGTAAGTAACATAAAGACTCTTCTGCAATCTTGTGTTAAGTTATTGAATGATCCATCATCTATTAAGGTCTTAAATAATTTGCTGGAAAGATGAAACACAAAAGTAGAAGGGAATTTAGAGAAGAAGATAGTCAATCATATCCATACAAGAAGAAAAACAAGTAGGGAATTCAGGATAAATGCCAAAATTGGGGATTTCAATATGGGAGATATCATACTTGATTTAGTCTTTGAAGTAAACATTTTACCTAAGAAGACATGGTAATTTATGGGGGAACCCAAATTAGGATATTCACCTATCTAGTTGAAACTATCAAATAAACATAGAGTTTTACCAATTGGAAGAATTAAAGGTGTGGCAGTAGACTTGGACAGAGTGTGCATTGTGGTAGATTTTGAAGTGATAGAGATAGTAGATGGAAATGCACCCTACCCATCATTACTTGGATTGGACTAGGAATTTGATAACCAGGATGTGATCAACCTAAAGACAAGGAAAAATGAATTTTGAATAAGGTGAGTATAGAGTGATTGCACTATTGGATTCTTCAGAAGGAGAAAGGTTTATAGAGGAGACATGTTTGGACTTGGAATAAATAAATCAATTATATAGGGCTACTACATGAGAATAATATTATGTCAACTTAACTATAGATGGGGTACTTAGCTGGAGAAGAATTACATCATGTGCCTCAGACTCAGACATAGGTATGGAAAACTAGTAGCAGAGACTACATGAAGTCTACACAAGGAGGTGTGCAAGAATAGAATGCGTAGTAAGGTGGGTTGGTATAAAGATAAGGGAACCTCCCACTTTTCATGGGTTGAACGACTTAGAAGAATTCTTGACAAATTATGAGGAGGATTTTTTGGAAAATTAGAGGTTGTTATCCTTGGATATTTCACTCAAGGCAACACCTACTATATTATGGGGTGTGCACAAAGAAACAATTTAGGATTGGTAGCAGTGTAAAATGTTACTGCACATTAGATTTTGCACAAAATAGGGGAGCAATACATTCTAGAACTATGATGGGCAAGGAAGACCAATTGAGAACCTAGAGAAATGAAAAACACAATGGAGGTTGAAACCACTAGAGGAATGGCCTCATTACCTCATTCATACATTGGAAGGGATACCACGAAACTAGTACATAGACCAGGAGATGCACAAAGGAACTACAAAATGGACAGTATTATAACAATTTTTTGTGGTAATTACTTTCTCATTTGGGAATGGGAATCCCAATGTTGATTCATATATGAATCTAATACAGGGAATGGTATTTTTTGAGGAACCTGAGGTGGAGATTATAACAAAATATTAGCAGAAAAACATATAGACAGTCAAAGATTTACTCTCATGTTATCATGTTGTAGAGGAAGCACTAGATGATGATGATCCACACAACATTCAGATAACATAGATTGAAGGAGAGAGAGAGAGGTGGAAGGCCAATCTCTGGAGTCAAATGCATTTGTTGCACCAATCAAGGTCAATAAAGTTAACATTGGGACAAAAGAAAACCCTAAAATGGAAAGCATTGGAGACTACAGGGATGAGAAGACATTAGAAAGGATAACAGAGTTATTGTGCGAATATAGTGACTTGTTCCCCAAAACATTTACAAAGATGAAAGGAATAGAAGGTGAGCTATGTGAGATGAAGATACCCCTAAAACTAGATGCTAGACCTATCAGATAGAGACCTTATAGGACAAATCTAGTGTATAAGAAGAAAGTGAAAGAAGAAATTGACCGAGTGTTTGAAGTTGGTATCATAGAACCAATGGAGGAATTTGAATGGATCAGTCCCATGGTAGTCAAAGAAAAGAAGAAAGGAGGGATACAAATTTGTGTAGATATAAGAAAATCAAATGATTCTTGCTTACATGATCCTTTCCCTGCCCCTTTTACAGATGAGTTCTTAAATAATGTGGGAGGCCAGGAAACATATTTATTCACAGATGGATTCTTAGGTTATCATTATATCAAAATAGCTTCAAAGGATATGCATAAGATTACATTTGCTACAGAATGGGGATCCTACCAATATATAAGTATTCCCTTTGGATTGAAGAATGGACTATCCATGTTTTCAAGGGTGGTCATAGATGCTTTTAAATATTTCATACATAAGATATTAGAAGAATATTTGTATGACTGGATTGTTTTTAGTCTTTTGAAAGATCATGTGGAAGTCCTAAGACAAATGTTGGAAATATGTAGGCAATTTTAGATCTCATTAAACATCAAGAAATGCATATTCAACACACCTTTTGGGATATTGTTGGGACATATAATGTCCACACATGGTTTAATGGTTGACCCTGTTAAGATTGTTGTAATTATGAACTTAATATCACCAAAGTCAATGTTCTATTTAAGAGCCACACTTGGACATACATGGTACTATAGAAATTTTATCAAGGGGTATGCACAGATTACTGCGTCGATGGAAAAAATGTTGAAGAAGGACACAAAATTTTAGTGGAATGAGGACTGTCAGTAGGGATTGGATACCTTGAAAGAGAAGATGGTGACATCACCTATATTAATGTTTCCATATTGGGAAAATGCATTTCATGTGCATGTAGATGCATCGATAATAGCACTTGGAGAAATTCTAGTGTAGCCAGGAGAAGGGGACTTATATCATCCTATAGAATTTGCAAGAATGAAGTTATCAGAATCCGAGTAGAGTTACAACACCATAGAAAGAGAAGGCCTAGCCATGGTATATGCACTTCATAAATTCAAACATTACTTGTTGGGAAAATGTTTTAAAATGTTCACAAATCATTATGCCCTCAAATATCTAGTCAACAAGCCAATGTTGGGGGGGAGAATATTTAGATGGTTTTTATTGTTACAGGAATTTGATTTTGAAGTAATAGTAAAACCATGGAAGTTGAATGCAGGACCATATCACTTGTCAAGGATAACCAATGGAGAAGAACCTACTAACTTAGAAGACAAATTCCCCGATGAACAAATATTTTCAGTATAGATAGTTTATGAGTACTTCACTAATGTCATTGAATTCTTGAGTACAAGAGTTTCCCCAAAGGAGTTTAGTACCACGCAGAAGAAAAATCTTGTAGTAAGAGCTGCAGACTATCAACTCATTGAAGTTCATTTATACAAGATGGGTGAATACAAAACCTTTAGAAGGTGTGTATTGGAACATGAATGACCCATGGTTTTAATAGAAGCTCATGAAGGTATAGTTGGAGGACACTATGCAGTAAAATATACCACACAAAAGGTATTGCGTGCAGGTTTATAGTGGCCAACAATTCATAAATATGTGAAGGAATATTGCCAGAACTGTGATGTCTGTCAAAGAGTGGGAAAACCCAACAGGAGGGATGAAATTCCCCTAAGACCCCAAGTAACTCTTCAGGTATTTGAAAAGTGGGAAATAGACTTTGTCGAACATATTAATCAACCAAAAAGAAGGTTAAGAGATATATACATCAATACTGTGAAAAAATACTTAACCAGATGGGAAGAGGTAGCACCAATCAAGGATTGCAGTGCATAGACAACAACACACTTCTTATTTGAGAAGGTGATCACAAGATTTGGATGTCCCAGGATTATGATGAGCGACCAAGCAACCCATTTTATCAATAGTACCATCCAGGCTATGACTGGGGAATTTGAAGTATATCACCAGAAGAGCACACCATATAATCCTCATGAAAATGGGACAATAGAAGCTTTCAACAAGATTATGGAGAATTCCCTAACAAATATCTGTAATGTGAACAGATACAATTGGGATTTAAAAATAATAGCAGTATTATGGGCATATAGGACTACATGTAAGAATTTGACAGGACATACACCATTCAACTTGGTGTATGGACAAGAATTAGTGGCGCCATTAGAATTTTTGGTACCCATTTTGTGCATAGAAACGATTACAAATATGATAGAAAGAGGCACAATATAGGAAAGGTTAAGTCAACTAATGGAACTGGAAGAAGATGAGATTCTGGAAGGGTTCCACCAAGAGGTGAAAAAATCAAGGGACAAATCCTGGCATGACAGACACATAAAGAAGAATATATTTAAGGAAGGAGAGTTAGTTCTTCTCTATGAAATTAAATTTTTGCAACATCTTAGTAAGTTTAGAATGCATTGGCTAGGGCCATATGAAGTGAAGCATGTCACAGATGGAGGATTCGTGCAACTAAATGACTTGACATTTACATGATTGCATGGAATGGTGAATGGTAGTCGACTGAAACAGTATAAGGACAATCGACCTACTAACTCTCAATAGTTGTAGTGAAGTAAGGAAGCAATGTGTATAATGTACTATAGTAGATATTAGGAGAGAAAACTTATAAAAAGACATAAAAAGGAGAAAAAGAAGAAAAAGGAAGACAAAAGAAGAAACAGAAGAAAAATACAAAAAGAGGAGGAAGTGGTTGAACGACAGGGACGTGGAAAAAGTCACGTGCAACAACTAATGTGACAAAATTTGGAAGACTATGCACAAAAAAAAATGGACACGACATAAATACATGAAAAAAGTGAAAAATATGGCCAAACATTTATGACAAGGTTTATAAAGAGTAGAAAGAATGGGTTGGATCAACACTTAGCGATTTTAGAGCACAAAGAAAAATGAAGAGACCGAACTAGGAGAAATTGGGTAAGGACGATAACACTTGACTACTCAGTCAACAACATGACACCTCCAAAGGTTGGAACTCTAGGAAAATATATTAGGGCTACTCGACAAGGCCAAAGAATAAAGGAAAGGATGGCGAAGCCTGAGAATGTTGTAAAGCTGGAAGATGTCACTACATCGGAGACATAGTCACTTATCCTGATGAGGGTAAAGGAGGAAACCTAGACATCTGCGCAAGGATAAATGAGTTAGAGCTCCGCAAACCCAAATGGAATCACAAAACCTAACCCATAAACACCTACTAAACTCGAGGAAATGAAGGGCCAACAAGAGGGTCATGATGAAGAGGAGATCTTAGTTGAGGACATCACCAACCAACCGAAAACTAAGGGAGAAGAAGATGAAAAAACATAAACAATTGCGGAAGTCTAACCACCTTTGTCCATAAAAGAAAGGTGGAGGACGCTGCATAGACCACACTCCCATATATCCCAAACATAGTGGTCATAGTGGAGGATATGATCGAGAAAGTGCCCAAATGTAGATACTCGAACCATGATGTTCGCAACACGGAAAATTTTCCATACCTAGTAGAGGGAACTTATCTGGTAGACACAGGGGAGATAGGATTCCCAGGAAGACTCATCATGGAGCTCACATAGTGGAATAACATGGCTCTATAACTCTGGCATCATGAACCTCCTGGACATACCGCACTTCGAGCATAATAAGAATGTGTGACTATGTGTCAAGCATCTTTTGGATAGGGTACACAGAGATATCTTGTGGATTGATAGGCCAGTCCCCATTGATGTGGCCTTGATCACCAAAATTATAGGGTTTCCCATTGTTGGCGTGCAATCCTAAGAATACTTGGAAAACAATGTGCATGAAAAGGAGTAAAGGTGTAGTTTGGAACCATCAGGGGAAATATGATACTGTCCTCAAATACATCAACGACCCTGAGACGTGGTTCTCTAGTAATATAATGACTTGCAAGTTGTTGAGGAAATTCAAGAAATAAGAGGCTCCAACAGGAGTCAAAATAGTCATCGCGCAGTGCAGAAAAGGGGTTATGTTTAGCTCTACCCTGCACCTCCTAAATCATTTTTTGATCGACTTTCGGGATGCGTAGGACAATGGAACTGAGTTTCATTATTCCTGGCTCCTCATCCTCATTTATTTTTCCACTTGGTAGGAGCCAAAATTCTTGGTTTTTCTAGATGGGAAAGAGAGTGCTACATATCCAAGTATGAAACCCTATGGATAACCAAGGATACTAAAAACCAACAGTAAAATAACATGGTGTTCTCCATGATTCTTGAAGATATACAACAGTGAACGACCAATATATAGAGCATTCCTATGGAGGTGGCCGAGGATTATGAAGTGATTTCCAAGTTGAAGGAATCCATGCATCATATGTGGATCCATGCCGTAAAGGATCCAAAGAAAAAATAGTTTGATATGCAGTATTGTGTCTCAAGGGAAGAATTGGATTGTATCATTAAAGATTGTCATGCATAGTGGAAGGTGCCAACAACAAAGACAACATCCAAACCCAAGGAGCAAGTAGAGGCAAGACCATGGACCAAGACAAGTAGCCCGACTGCCAACACCAGGAAGGCTGCAATGTGCACTCAAGCATCGGGAAGCAGTGTAATGCATAAGAGGCCAAGGAGGAAAAAACTGATGTCCAGAGAAGAAGTTAAGGGGGATACCAATAATGGATAAACATCTTGGGCCGAAGAGGAGGAGGAAAATACGAATAAGAGTAGGGAGAATCCCTCACAGGCAAAGAGAAATATAATTCAGGAGGAGGAAATAAACTAATAAGCCTCCAGTCATTACCCTGATAGAGGATGATGCCAATATAGTGGAAGACAAATTCCAGGACATAGGGGAATATGTGGTCCACCTAGACAAGGCACAAAGGGATGAGATTGTGGCAAAGCTAGTCGGCGTCCATGATACTCTCCAAAGGATTCATATTTTTACTGTGCAATAGGATACAACGTAGTAGCCAGAAAGGAAACAACAAACACATGCACCGAAAGAACAAGAGGAAGCAATGGAGATAGTGGTGAAGGGAAACGACACCTTCATGGTCACACAACAGATGTTGAGAGTGGATGAGGAGATAAAACAAAATCTATTCGGGGATATAGAACGAATTGAGTTAGTCATAGCGCAGATCCATACAAAGGAGTTATACAGACTAAAAGCAAGCGTCATGCAAGAAGTCCACTCTAGATCCTGTGTAGATGCCACCAACTTGGAAGTTGGTAGAGAGGTAATTGAAGTGCTACAAATCACATGTGATCAATTGAATCTAGATGTAACACACCAAGGCCACCCACAGGCCAGGGTACACCACATTCAAGCCCACCCTGGGACTTCTTTCTCTTACCGATACCTTTTTAAATTAATAAGTACACATAAAATAAAAGATCTAACGACATGCACAACAATAACCAACAAGCATACATATTCTAAATATTCAATTAAATGATAAATAAATACACAGTGGAATACATTCATTTGCAGGTAAATAATAGCATAACAGAGAGCACTTATCTGTATAAAAAATGACACCAACTGGCTATATACCAAGGACATTCCACCCAATCGTATATGCTATTGTTCCAAATCTCAACAACAGTGTCACCCCTGAGCTAGGGCTATGAATCCACAAGGATGGTTTGAAAGTGTTACTTGGATTCCCAAACCAGTTAGCACTCAATATCTCACAGGATTTCCAAACACTCACCGCGATCTAAGTACCCAAATCTCTTCTACCCATCTCACACCACCCCAGAGAATGGACCTCCACCGTTCTATGCCATGAAGTCCCTCAGGTAGTCCTTCTCCTTCCAGGGCCCGAGCCCAGATAATCCAGAATATGAAATGTTGCAACTCTCAGGACTAGCAGCTATGAACCAAGTTGTACATAGGCCAATACATCTCAGACATGAAGGTGTCAAGTCATGGATAGATTACACCAACGACCACTATAGCCAACAATACCATGGCTACTCTTCGATAGTTCATCTCCCCTTTCCAAGCTAAGACACGGATGAGGAAGAGGAGAGGGTGACCAAAATGAATAGAGTGAGATATCCACCCAAGTTTTGAAACAATGAACAATCAGTGAATGAATGCGTGAGGGAAATAATGGAATGAAAGAAGAAGTGTAGGAGCGAACGAGCCAACACCCCAGCTAGAACATGGACGAGTTTACATATTTTCGTGGGGAATCAAGAACCTATTGGCCTCCCCCGTCCAATCTCAACAGGTGTTCTAAGTATAAGGTGTATGTAGGTTGTTAGTCCGCTGCAACTTGACTTGGTGTCTCCTGCAAGAAGAAGTATGGCGGCTGCTTGAACACTGATTGGTCGATCTCATAGTGGAAGGTCTAAGTGGAGATTTTATCTACACCAACACATAGCTTCTCATACTCATGGCTCTCACGCTCCTTGATCTATATGTTAGACTTAGCCCTTCAATTAAGACTATACGATGTGTACTACATTAGTAATATTATACCTTCATCTTCTACTGAACTATAACTAGAAATCAGCTTATCTGATACTGAGCTATCATAACAAGCTCACATAATTGATCCACTCCCTTAGACAAAAGGGTAATTAAAATAGGAATAAACATTTATCCCCTCAATCCCCCTCTCTTGTGGAATCATATCCCCCCTATAACTCTAGTCTTTGTCTGTCTAGAAGCCAACGATGTATTAATTATTAATAATGATTAGAACATTACATTTCTTGGGCACACTAGCATTTTAATAATTGTTTAGGAACTCTAGCCTCTTATCATTGTAACAATACATTATTTAAAATGGGGGTTCAAAACCCGGGGTGTTACATCCCCTCCCCCTTATTTTGGCATTGTCCTTAGTGCATATACAAAATAGAGATCAAAATCTCAAAATTTATTCAAAAAGATGCGGATACTCTACCCGCATGGAATATTCATGCTCCCAGGTAGAATCTTCAGGACCATAGCAGGTCCAATGAACTTTTACCAGCTCTATAACTCAATTCCAAAGCATTTTGACCTTTCTATCCAATACCCACACTGGCTAAACCTAAAATTCTCCCTCTATCTCTACTTGAATTAGATGCCAATAAATAACATGGTTATAATCATGTACATATTTATTTAGTAAAGAGACATGAAATACATTATGCACATTCATGGAAGCAGGCAATGTAAGCATGAATGTGACTGGCCCTATTCTGTCAAATATTTCAAATGGACCACAAAATCTGACTACCAAATTTGTACAACTACCCAATTTCAAGGAGAATTTCTTGGGCTTCACTTTCAAAAGTACATGCTTCCCTACTTTAAATTATCTATCTTTCATGTTCTTATCTGCATAAAATTTCTGTCTATCCTGAGCTGCCTTTAAATTCTGCTTCATATTAACAATCTGGTCTTCCATATCCTTGATCAAATCTAGCCCAAGTACCACTCTATCTGTTTGGTTTTCCTAGCTTACGGGAGTATTGCATTTCATACCATACAAGGCTTCAAATGGGCTCATTCTCAATGAATCTTGTTACCCATTATTATATGCAAACTCAACCAAGTGCAAGTAATCTTTCCACTTAGATGGCTCATCCATCACATACATTCTCAACATATCTTCAATTACTCGGTTGACCCTCTCTATTTGTCCATCTGATTGGGGATGGTATGTTGTGATAAAGTTTAGATTTGTACCAAATCCTTTAAACAATCCCCTCCATAAATTGGAGGTAAACTTTATATCTCTGTCTGAGACAATTTTCCTAGGTATCCCATGCAACCTAGAAATCTCCCTCATGTAAATTTCTGCAATATTAGCTGCTATATGGGTTGTTTTTATAGGAACAAAATGAGAATATTTTGTTAATTTTTAAACCACCACCATGATTGAATCATGTTTCCTTGTTGTCCTAGGTAATTTAGTTATGAAATCAATGGTTATCACTTCCCATTTCTTCTCTAGGATTGGTAATGGCTACAAAAAACCCGTTGGGTGCCTATTCTCAACCTTCACCTTTTGACATTCCATACATCGAGCGATGTAATCAACAACATCCTTTTTCATTCCCGGCCAAAATAATTGGCTTCTTACTGCTGTAATCTTTTTCTGGTAATTGGGATGTCTAGCATAGAGAACATCATGCATTTCCTTCAATACCAAATTCCCTAGAAACATATATTCTATTCTTATGCATGAGTAATCCATATTCCTTTATCTCATACTCCTTTATTTTGTGTTGTACATATCCTTGCTACAAGCTTTCCCTTACTTGTAGGTAATGTTGATCTGTAACAAGACCATCTAAAATTTCGATCTTCAAGTCTGAATAATGCATACTGACAACAGTAGCATGCATGAGATGAACTCTTCTACTAAGTGCATCATAAAATTTATTATCTTTTCTTTTGATATGATTGATATCGAGGTCATATTCACTTAAAAATTCCATCCATATTGTTTTCATGGCATTGAAGGTTGGTTGTTCAAAAACATACTTCAGGCCAATGTGGTTTGTCCTTAATTCAAATATCTTCCCCATGAGATAATGCCTCCATATCCTCAAGGCGTGGACAATGGAAGCAATCTCCAAGTCATGTGTGGCATAGTTCCTCTCATGTTCCTTAAGATTTATGGACTCATAACCAATGACATGTCCATTTTGCATGAGGACTCCCCCAATTCCTTCCTTACATGCATCTGTACATACCACAAAACTTTCATTTGGGTCAACAATATTTAACACAAGTGCACTAGTAAGTAATTCCTTCAACATATTAAAATTCTCTTCACACTTAGGTGTCCATTCAAATTTAGTTCCCTTCTTTTGCAAAGAAGTGATGGAATGAACAATCCTACATAACCCTACTATGAACCTTCTATAGTAACTAGCTAATCCCATAAAAGATCTGACTTCTGACACATTTCTAGGTGTTGGCCATCCTCTAATGGATTCAATCTTCTCTAGATCTACTACTATACCCTGCTCTGAAATAATGTGTCCCAAGTAATGGATCTGATTTTGATAAAAATAACACTTACTCTGCTTAGCATACAACCGATGTTCTCTCAGCACTTGCAATACTAGTCTTAAGTGATGTTCATGCTCCCCTTCAGACTTAGAATAGATAAGTATGTCATCCAAGAACACTATGACAAATTTATCCAAATAATTTTTGAATATTCCATTCATTAAGCACATAAAGACAGCTGGTGCATTGGTCGGTCCAAATGGCACCACTACAAATTCATAATTCCCATACCTGGTCCTAAAGGCTGTCTTATGAATGTCTCCTTCCTTGATCCTTACCTGATGGTATCTTGACCTCAGGTCAATCTTCGAAAATATCTTTTATCCTCTTAGTTGATCAAATAGGTTATCAATTCTAGGTAGAGGATACTTGTTCTTTATAGTATACTTGTTCAGTTGTCGAAAGTCAATACATAGCCTCAAGGTTCCATCCTTATTTTTTACAAAACGTACTGGTGCTCCCCAAGGTGAAACACTTGGACGTATATATCCTTTCTTCAACAATTCCTCCAACTTCATTTGTAATTCTTTTAACTCTGGTGTGCTCATTATGTAAGGTATTTTTGACACTGGGGCAACTCCAGGCACTAAATCAATTGAGAAATCTATCTCCCTTCTTGGTGGAAACCCTGGTATATCTTGGAATACATATTCAAATTCATGTAGTACCGAAAAATCTTCAAGGCTTGGCCCCTTCATATTTTCTGGCTCTTCCACATGAGCTCCATACAATTGACATCCTTTTCTAAAACATCTCTTCAATTGTAAGGCTCAAATATCCCTTATAGAGATGGGTCTTGGAACTCCTTTCACAATGCTATGTTTTCCATCTCCATCAAGACATGTAAATGTTTTGTTATGAAAATATAGGACAACATGATGCTTGTCCAACCAATCCATTCTACTTAGAATATCATAAGACCCCAAGGCCATGAAATTCAGATCAACACTAGTATTTACACCATTAAAACTTATGGAACAACTTTTGACCATATCATGGATTCTCCTTTTGGTTCCAGTGGCTAACTAAACCAAACTTGATTTTCCAAGCTTACTTCTCTCCAAATGTAATCTATCCACTATTTTATGATCAATGTAACAATGACTTGCTCCTCAATCAATTAAAATATCAATATGATGATTTATGATCTTACCTTCCACGATCATATTAGACTGGTACTCTGCATTCCAATCATCTAAAGATGCATAGATTATTTCCATATCTTCGATTGTTTTAGCCTCTTGGACATTGTGCACAATATTCACTCTATCCTTTTGTGTGGGAAATCCTTGTACAAGTGATCTTCCTTGCATCCCCATCATTGGATTGGTGGTCTTCCCCTTTTTCCCAAGGAGTCTTATTTCTTGGATTCACCCTTAGCATATTGATCTTGATGATTTCTATTAGGCTCATTCCTATTGAAGGTAGGTTTGAATACTTTCCTCCTCTGATCAAAATTCTCCTTCTTCTTATCCTTCCAATATTTCTGCAGGGATTCTCTGCCCTAGCCTTGCTCATACAGGTATTTAGCCTTCCTGATGGCCTCAGTCAAGGTATTGGGCTCATCATACCTAATATTTTCTTTATAAAAGGATGGAATTCCACTCAAAAACCTTTGTATCTTTACCTTTTCATCATCTATAAACCCAAAATATTTTAACAGTCCAAAGAACTTCTTCTCATATTCTTCCATAGTCATGCTTCCTAGTTTGAGTTCAAAGAACTCCTGCATTTTCTTGTCATAGAAATTTTCTGAGAGGTACTCCTTCTGGAAGTACTTATTGAACTGCTTCCAAGTGATCCTACTCTCATTAATATGTTCAACTTGCTTCAGTTGATCCCACCACATTGCAAATTTCCCATGTAAATGGTAGGTGGAAATCCTAGCTTCTAGGTTTGATGAATAGTTATTCAATTGAAAATACCTCCCAAGTCCAATAAACCATGCTTCGAAATCATCTTCCCTTTCTTTTTCACCATTGAAGGAGGGTGGCTTAAGCTTGCTCAACTCTCCTTGAATACTTTCCACTTTCTGTCTCCTTTACTGGTGCCTAACAGGAGACACCTTTGGACTTCTTATGGAATATTCCGATGCATAAAACTTTCTTTCTGAGTAAGTAGGTGAGTGGTGTCTATAAGTTCTGCTAGCACTTCTCGAATAACCAACTCTTCCACGGTACTCCTTTCACAAAACCTGCCTTCTTCCTCTTGTTTTGAGTTTGATCCCCTCTTTGTTAGCCTTTGAAACTAATTTAAGTTCTACAATACTTGAGCATTTATCTAAATTTTCTCTCTCATTAGTCTCTCATTGTCTGCTTTGTAGCTCTGCACTTCTATTTTCAGGCTTCTTACAGTTTCTATTAATGTTTCTTGCTCTCCTCTTCCCCTGTGTCCATTGGACTCTGTCTCTGCATTACCAACTCTGGTATTCTAGCCTTCGGCCTCCTTATCATGGCTAGAGGCTTCCTTGCCTTCTTCCATTTCTCGAATATGCATTCTGAGATAGCATGTTTAATCTCTTAATTCTGCAAAATTTGCAAGTGACCATTTTGTTAGAATTATGCATATGATAAACAATTTTTTCCTAACCATGTTACAGGTCATTTTTCTTCTCAATTCATGAAGAACATATATGTATCAATCTGCACCATATAACACTCCCATGTTATCCCTTAGTCGATATCGAATTTAATTCTACATAGGCACTCCCTCCAAACCACTTCCCTAGGTGACCACGGCTCGAAACCGCGATGAAATCCTTCATGGTGCTTTCTGTGTTAGAAATTATTGTATTGGAGATCGTGTGGTTGAAAATCGATCAAGGGCTGATATCGACCGTCAAAATTAATTGCAGGCAGACAACGTGATTTCTCTTTATTGGAGAGATCTGTCATCACAATCTGAAAAGTGCTCACCCAAATATCCTTTAAATCGTGGTCATTTATCCCTCATCTCGATGAGATCAATGACGCTAGAAAATAGCGGGCTGCAAACTAGCACGTCTGCCAATTTTTCCTCCTCTCCCCACAATGGTCCCCCACCGTCGATTTTCCTCTCACAGATTGACGACTATCCATGGGTCGTACTTCCTTAGTGCCCTGTTCCAATATCACACTGATAGGTGCTATCTCCTTCCTCGCCTGTGACAAAGGGTTGTGACCTAGGGATTACCTTCCTAGCACTTTGCAACTTCAGAACCTTTAGCCAGGACCAGATCAACAATCCTCATCCTCATTCATGATCAACGATCAAGATCCACTTGAGGACTCCACACTTCAGGAGTTTCAAACTCTCTGCCTTCACTTTCTCCCGAAGTGATTTCACCTGAAGTCAGTGATCTGTTGATGCTTGTCTCTCACTGATCAATGAATGTGAATTGCTTCGGCTCTTTAGGCTTGGGGAGTTCTTGACCCAACACAAACTGTCATATCTTTTTCCTCTGGAGTTCCCAGTGTCTGGACTACATGGTCTGTCGCCATGTGGTGAAATAATAGAAGTGGACACGTGTCCCAATCAGGTGGGTTACACGTGTCATGTTCTAACTGATATTTCAATCCTCCATAGGTTCAAAAATCACTAAAACGTGGCACACATACCATGTGTCCACGTCATCCCAGGTGATGTCCGTGAACCAAGTCACTTCGAAATTTTAGGCTTTGGAATATTTTATGCTCACACTCCTCAAGTCTCCTGAACTCATAATTTCTAAACTACTTAACCTTCTGGGTTCCACATCACCTCTAGGTGACATCATCATGCCCCACCACTTCGACTCTTTGGGCTTTGAAACTTCGGGCTTCAGGAGTTTCCACACTAGCACACTCTGATTCTCCCAAACTCTGAATCCCCGAACTAGCCAATCTGCTGACATGTGTCTCCCTCTTCGGACGGTTCGTATTAACCCTAGAATTTGGGACTTCAGGAGATACTGCTGCAAGGATTAGCGATTCTTGTTGATTTGAGATCAACGGTCCTCAATTACTTCGAGACTTCGGGTAGTTCTTTCCCTAGTGCTTCACTCTGCAAAACCTTCCAGAGTACTAAGTCTCCGAAGTGATATATCTGGGCCTATGTGTCCTTGTTGATGGATGGCCCAGATGAACTCCAAGCTTCGGGCCTTTGGGAGTTCTGTCTTTTCGCATCCGTATTTATTCCGAAATGGTTATCCACCGTAGTGCAGGATCTCCTGCCATGTTTCCACTTCGATCAACGGTCTAGATATACTCGGGCTCTTCAGAGCTTCGAGATTTTGAGAGTCCTTTACTCACTCAACTTCTTCTTTCTTCCTCCTGAAGTACAAGATCGCTTGACACGTGTACCCTTCTTGAAGATCAATGACCACGAGTGATTGCGGAGACTCAACTCTCTCACTCTTTAATTTCCTTGCCGATATCCGCAAAGTGAAGATGATCATCCATAGTGGGATCGATATCAATCGTTGATCTATTAATATAGAAAGATCAACGATCCTGAGTGATTTCAGGCTCATAACTTGCAAAAACTTCATTTTTATTCTCGATCCCCATAATGCCTCCCCACCATCGATTTCTCTGCAATGAGATCTGACGGTTGTGACTTAACCTTTTCTTCGCCTTCATCGAACAAACCTGGTTCACCTTCCCTCTGATCCAACGATCCCATATCTCTCTTGATCCCACAGTCGCGATCACTCCTGAATTTGAAAGGGACAGTCAAGAGCCTTCAAACCCTTACAAAGGATCTCTGACGTTCTATCTCCTCTGTATATTCTGCAACACCATTTCTCCTGAGATTTTCAACTTCATGATTCAAATTCGATCTCGACCATGAGAATATGACCGATAGACCTGACCCATACTGACCTGGTGTTTCAACCAGAAGCTCTGATACCAATCTGTAACACACCCCGACCATCCACAGGCCGGGGTACGCCACCTTCAAGCCCACCCTGGGACTTCTTTCTCTTACCGATACCTTTTTAAATTAATAAGGACACATAAAATAAATTATCTAATGACATGCACAACAATAGCCAACAATCATGCATTTTCTAAAGATTCAATTAAACAAAAAATAAATATACAATGGAATACATTCATTTACATGTAAATAATACCATAACAGAGAGAAGTTATCTTTATAAAAGATGACACCAACTAGTTGCAGACCAAGGAAGTTCCACCCAACCATAGACACTATTGTTCCAAATCTCAACAATAGTGTCACTCCTGAGCTAGGGCTATGAATCCACAAGGACGGTTCCAGAGTGTTACTTGGATTCCCAAACCAGTTAGCACTCAATCTCTCACAGGCTTTCCCAACACTCACAGTGATCCAAGTACCCATCTCTCTTCTACCCAGTCTGCACCACCCCAAAGAATGGACCTCCACCCTTCTCTGCCATGCAGTCCCTCGGGAAGTCCTTCTCCTTCCAAGGCCCTAGTGCAACTAGTCCATAATCTCAAATGATGGAACTCTAAGGACTCACAGTTGTGAACCAAGTTGGAAAAAGGCCAATGCATCTCAGACATGTAGGCCTCAAGTCATGGTTGGATTACACCAGCGACCACTACAACCAAAAATACCATGGCTACTCTTTGACATTTTGTTTCCTCTTTCCAAGCCAAGACGTGGATGAGGAAGATGAGCGAGTGACGGAAATGAATGGAGTGAGATCTCCACCCAAGGTGAGAAACAATGAAAAATCAGTGAATTCATGCGTGAGGGAAAGAATGGAATTAAAGAAGAAGTGTAGGAGCGAATGAGCCAACCCCCCAATCAGACCAGGGATAGGTTTAAGTTTTTTCATGGGGAATCAAGAACCTCCTGACCTCCCCCAAGAAGCTCACGTAATTGATCCACTCCCTTAGACAAAAGGGTAATTAAAATATGAATAAATATTTAGCCCCTCAATCCCACTCTCTTGTGGAATCATAGCCCCATATAACTCTAGTCCTTGTCCGTCTAGCATCCAACGATGTATTTATTATTAATAATGACCAGAAAATTATATTTCTTGGGAACAGTGGCATTTTAATAATTTTGTGGCCACTCTGGCCTCTCAACATTGTAACAATACATTATTTAAAATGGGGGTTAAAAACCTGGGGTGTTAAACTAGAGAAGGAGGAGAAGAAATGAGAAGCCATATTGGAGAAGGGACTGGAAACAGTCTACAACAACATCCTAGACTATGCACACGAGCCATAAGACACATCTAAAGGGAAATTTCAAAATATTGCGCAGGTCATGGAGCAGTACAAAAAGGAGATTACATATATCACATGGAAAATGACTCCTTATACACCTCCAAAATTTAGAGAGCAAAGGGAACATGAGGCTACTGCACACATCGACAATATTGCGCAGGAATTCAAGGCAGTGTAGGAAAAAACTACTCAAATATGGACCAGGTTGGAAGAGGATGAGAAAATACAACAATTGGACCAGAAACAAGAGAATATAACGACTGACATCCAAGAGTTAAAGTAACAGTAGAAGGTAATGTCCATCCTCGAGAGGATGAGGAGTGCATAGGATTTGAAGAACTTGCAGGCAGATTTGAAGGTTGTTAAGGATGACAAATAAACAAGACAGGCTTAGTTGGAGCGACTACAACAAGATGCAGAGAGGATGATCAAATAATTGTAGGTAGAGAAAGGTACAATAGAGAAAATTCATGTAGAATGTAGCCAAGTTCTAGCAGAGCACATTACAATGCAGAATGTGGATAAGCTTGCAGAGCAGAGCATACAAGTTAAAGAGAAATTCAAAAACTTATCCAAATTGTTTCAGGATTTGCAGCTCTCCATACAGAGTGTGAACTAAGGTGCAGTGGATCAGGACGCACCACATGTTAGTGTTGGGGAACTATTGGTGCAGGCCTATTTTGGGAGAAGAAAGTCTATTTTGGGCACATGGCTATTTTTGGAGAGAAAGATCTATTTTTGGAGCGTGCGCCATAGGTGGCAGAAAAGAAGCATGCATAAAAAGAAGGAAAAGAATCATACAAAATGAGGAAAAGTAGCATGGAACACATATAGACAAAGATAACCTTGTTAGGGTTAGGGTTTTGGACAAGAATGTAATGGTTATAAGCCAGTAGAGTAGTATAAATAAAGACCTAGGAGGTCAAAGTAGGGGTTGTTATTATTGTTGTTGATTGTTGTTCAGTTAGTTATTGGTTGATTAGACGAGGATATATAGTGTTGAGTCGAATAAGTTATTTTTTGAGGGTTAGGTCATAGGATGTGGAGCCTGGTGTGATCTAGTCCACCTCATAGAGGGAAATTACCCTCCTTTTGATTGTAATCTTGAATATGTATTGCGTGTAGTGCATATTTTGCAGAAGAATGAATAAAAGAGGAGAAGAGACAGATCTTTGTGGACGTAGCCCCGAGGGAGGGTGGGTTTGACTCGCGGTAAATACACTATGTTAATGTGTATGAATGATGGTTTGGATGTTATGTATCAGTTAAATAATTAATGGTTAAATATGATTTTAACAACATGCATATGTAGTTTAATGATGAATGAATCTTAGAAGTAGATGAATGAATAATGATGTTGATGAATAAGGAAAAGAACCAACATACATTCCCAATCCCTTCCTATAATGCAAACACCTGAGTATTCCAGTCCCCCATAAATATATCTTGGGTGACAATGCATTGTGCACTTTGTGTGCAACTTTTCCTTCTGGTTTACTAGGAGGGCCGATAATTTTGAGGGTTTTGTTGGAAATCTATTGAGATCAGAACCTAAGTCAGCCCAACCATCCAACACTCACCAACTCAACCCCCCTTCCACATCTAATATCGAGAGAAGAAATTAACTATAGTATTGAACTGGTGCAACCTTTGGAACGAAGGTTAGTCGAATATAAAGATCAAATCTCTCAAACTAAGGATGCATTTTCTATACTCAAGAAGAAACAACTATTCCTTGAGTACCATCCATTGTCGGATGTAGATAACATCGACCAAAATATTCGATAGATCATTCAAAAGAAGTGGTAGTTGTTGGCGTGATATTGATCAGACCAGGCTCCTTCTCAGGTTACCAACAAAAGGTACCGTGTAGTCTAGACTACTGGCATTTTCATCTCCTCCAAAGAGAAGAAGTCACACCTGAAGCGCAACGAAGAAAGAAGGATAGGGAAGGGAAAGGAGAGTACTTAGGTGGGTTCACAGAACCTTCAAGATTCACCATGATCTTGTGCAAGAGAAACTAACTACCAAAGATATCTGAGCTCATACACACAGGAACTGAAGCTACTTAGGTTGCGACAAGCATTCATACATAGAAACATCATGTGGAACTTATGAAGCATAAAGAAGTATTGTAAATATACAATGCATAAGCATAAACAAAGAATGACACAACTTATTTCAAAATTTTGGATCCTTGTTTATATATTATCATCAGATCTTATCAGGTACAACCTCAGAGATAAAAATTAATGCTCTATTACAAGCTTCTGGATTTGGACCCATGTCGTAGTGCTCTATTTACCCAAAACTGTATACAGATTACATTTACAGAGATAAAACCCAACTTCTCAACAATAGACAACAACAAGAAGAACAACAACCTGAAGAGAACAACAAGGGGAGAACCCTTTTTCAATCGTGAGAGAACGTTTTACAATCATATTCATCTATTATATATAATCTAAGTAGAGTCTTCTCTCTTTGGGCTTGCATGCTTTCTTGTTCTGTTGCAACTGCTTTTTCCTTGTTGGAATTGCATTGTCCTTTTCCGCAACCGATTTCTGTTACTTTTCCTCGCTTCGATGCCCAGCTTCTTATGTAGCTTGCACAACTCATGCTAAGACAAAACTGGGACTTTATTCCTTCTTGTGCAACTTCTTATCCAAAATCAAAGGGCCCAACAGGCTTCGACCACAAGACTTGACTCACCCTCGAGTCAAGTACTCAGGTCTTTCGCAACTTCTAGGAGAAATTGTTACTTTCACTTGTCCTTATTTTCCTCTTTACTTTCCTCTTATAATTGCACTTTCTTTTCCTTTGCCTCTTCAAATGAAGGGCCAACTCTGGGACCAACTCCAAGGCCCGCTTCTTGACTTCCTGAAAGATCCCAACTTTATTTTTCCATTTCCTGGCAAGGAGTGAGGCCTTGACGACGAACTATTGGGTCGCATATGTGATACATTCCTTAGGATTAGATGCGACCAAAGAGTTCCATTCAGAGTCTGTTGTTGCATTGACCTAATTCATTTGCATGTAAATTGTCTGAATGAAAGTTGCGCAGCTCCTTCTTGGCTACAGATTGCACCTCAAACAGGGTGTTCATCTAATTGTCCTCTTGCTGAATTTGGTCTAACTTTTTTTGTTGCTCCAGCAGATCTATAGTAGCCACAAATTATTCATTCAACAACTGGATTCTAGTGCGCACGTCCTCCAAATTCTAGTTGTTCCTAGCGATGATGCCCATCCAATAACTGAATTCTATGAATATCTTTGTGCACTTAGTTGTGCGCTTGTGTAGTGCTACTTGGACATTCTTGCCTTCTAGTACTATTTTCTCCATCTGCTCCTAGAACTTCTGATGCTACTTTTCTTCTTGCTAAGTTTGATGCAACTAAAATTTCAGATGCTCTGCACGAATGGCCAATTGTGATCATGCTTTTGGCATTAATTCAATCTGATGCTCAAGCTCTCCTGCATCACTAGATTTTGGAGGTTGGGGTGTGACCTTTTGAATTTTCGGCTAGGCTTCAACAATTCATTCCTGAAATATTTCTAGTCTGTGCTCCACCTGGATCTTTGTAATATTCCAAATATAAAAAGTATGAAGAACAAAAATAAAATGCTAGAAATGGCAGAATAACAACAATATATCCATAACAATCACCACAATAGCACTGAAATGATATAAGAATAACAACATAAATAACACTTTGATTTTGAAAGAAATGTTCATGGGCCTCTTCGAGGGAGCAGCCTCCAGTGGAGAAGATCTCTATTACAATAATATCCAAGCTAGGGTTCTCATACCCTCGACTGCTATTTATACTAAATATGTCTATCAAAAGAATCATCTAGAGGAAGATCCTTCTAGAAGCGAAAGCTTCTATTAGGTCTTATTACATTCAAATTATTCTATTTTATTGAAAGGCCTTATTAATATTGACCTTTATTACATCCAAATATATTTTTCTACCTATGTGCGGGTTAGGACCCTAACATGTCTGCCCCCTTAAAAACAACCTTGTCCTCAAGGCTCGAGATGTGGAAATTGTTGGAGAATGGTAGTTGGTTCCCAAGTGGCATCTGCTAGAGTTGTAGGTTTCCATTTGACTAAAACTTCCTTGATGGTTCCCTAACACAGGCGACGCTCACGCTGGTCCAAAACTGCTTGTGGCTGTAGCCAAATGGATCCTTCTTCGGCTAACTTGGGAAGGTTGGTTTGAATTTGGCACTTAGTTCCAATCACCTTATTTAAGCTTGAAACATTAAAAACATGATGTAGCTTAGAATGACTAGGAAAAGCTAATTGATAGGCCACCTGTCCCACACGCTTGAGAATGGTATAAGGACCATAAAATTTGGGTGCTATCTTCTGACAATGCTTGGCCTTGAGGGAATTTTTCTTGTAAGGTTACAGTTGAAGAAACACTTGATCCCCTTCTGCAAATTGACGTTTAGAGCGACCTTGATTTGTTTGTTGCTTCATGTGATTCTGTGCCATGACCAAATTCTCTTTGAGGGTACGAAGAATAGCCTCTTGAACTGTAAGCGTTTGGTCAACTTCCTGGACCTTCGAGACACTAGGTAAGTATGAGAGAACTAAAGGTGGATTTTGTCCATATACCACTTCAAAAGGAATCATGCATGTAGCTGTGTGGTATGAAGTGTTGTACCACCATTTAGATAGGGGTAACCATTGAGCCCACTGATTTTTCTTTTCTAAGGCAAAACACCTCAAAAATGTTTCCAAAAAATTATTGAGAACTTCCGTTTGACCATCAGTCTGGGGATGATAAGCTATGATGAGATGAAATTGGGTGCCTTGTAGCTTGAACAATTCTTGCCAAAAATTGCTGGTGAAAGTTGGGTCGTGATTAGAAACAATAGAATGCAGCATGCCATGAAGCTTGACGACCTGATCCATGAAAATTTGAACCACCGTGGATGTTGTAAATGGGTGTTGAAGATCACAAAAATGAGCATACTTGGAAAGGTGATCAAAAACCACCATGATGACTAATTTATTTCCCAATTTGGGTAAGCCTGTAATAAAATCCATAGATATATCCCTCCAAATAGCAGGTGGAATCGGAAGTGGTTGTAGTGTGCACATATATTTGACTATTTCTCCCTTGTTGCGTTGACACACATCACATTCAGCTACAAAATTATGAATGTATTGTTTCATGCCATCCCAAAATAAAGAGCGTTTAACCCTGTCATAGGTTTTGGTAAACCCGGAGTGCCCAACTTTGGGTGTAGCATGAAGCTAAGAAAGTACTGTGGATTTAATTTTGGATTTTTTACTTAAATACAAACGACATTTGTATTGAAGCTCATCATGGAGCCAAGAGTACCCTAGGGAAGCTGGAGCATTGGAGTGCAATTGTTGGATCAACTATGAACTTTTGTGATCGTGTAGCCATTCCTGGTGGACGGCTTGTAGCCAATCTGGTACAATGAAGGAAAGAGAAAAAAGGGATTCGTCATCTTCATACTTTATGGAAAGTGCATCCACAACCACATTTTCTTTTCCTTTTTTGTAAATGATCTCATAATCATATCCAAAGAGCTTGGTCACCCATTTTTGTTGCTTCGGGGAGGAAATGCGTTGTTCCAAAAAATACTTGAGGCTTTGATGGTCTGTCTTAATTTGGAAGCGTTTCCCCAATATATAAGGGCACCACAGATCAACGGCATGCAGAATAGCCAAAATTTTCTTTCATAGATTGATTTGGCCATATTTCTTTTAGACAGTTGCTTACCGGTAAAGGCCAAAGTCCGACCCTCTTAAATAAGGACAACACCAATTCCTTTCCCTGAAGCATCACATTCCAAGACAAAGTTCTTTGTGAAATCAGGAAGGGCCAGGACTTGAATGGTGCACATGGACATATTCGAGGTTTGAAAAGATTGAGCAACGGTTGTATTCCAATTGAAAGAGTTATTTTTTAAGACTGCAGTGAGAGGTGCTGCAATATTTCCATAATTCTTAACAAACTTTCGATAATAACTCGTTAAGCCCAGAATTTCACGCAAGATTTTGAGAGTCTTTGGGTGAGGCCAGTCTTGCATAGATTCAATCTTTTTAGGATCCACCCTGATGCCATCCTTGCCAACCAGATGACCCAAGTACTCGACTTCTGAGGTGCCAAAAGCACATTTAGAATATTTCAGGAAACGTTGGTGTTGAGAAAATAGATGGAGAACTTGATCCACATGGGCAAGATGGTTTGTCTAGGTTTTTCTATATATGAGGATATAATCAAAGAAAACTAAGACAAAAGGACAGAGAAAAGGATGGAAGACATGATTCACGAGGCTTTGGAAGGTGGAGGGGGCATCACACAAGCCAAAGGGCATGACCAAAAACTCATAGTGGCCTTCATGAGTTCTAAAGGCAGTCTTGGGAATGTCTACCTCTTGCATAAGTATCTAGTGGTAGCCAGAATGAAGATCAATTTTAGTAAAGAACTGGGCGCCACTCAATTCATCCAAGAGGTCATCAATGACAGGGATGGGAAATTGTTCTGTAATGGTAAGTTTGTTGAGGGCACGAAAGTCAGGACACATTCGCCAAGAACCTTCTTTCTTCAGGACCATGACCATAGGAGAAGAATAGGGGCTTGTACAAGGGTGGATAACACTTGCGTTAAGGAGTTCCTGGACCATTTTATCAATTTTATTTTTTTGGGAAAAGGGGTGACGATACAGATGGATATTGGGAGGAAGGCTTCCTCGTACAAGGGGAATGGAATGATCATGAACACCATGGGAAGGAGGGAGTCCCTGGGGAGTGGAAAAGACCACTTGATGTTTAGAAAGGATGGATTGGAGGTCTTGTGGCACTGAGGGTGTCTTTGTTGCTTGTATGGCATGGAGTTGGGAAATAACACTAGAATTACCTTTTTTGATAATCTTTTCCATGCGATGGGAACTAATGATCTTAGGTGAACTGGCGGTGATGCATTGGAACTTATATTGTTGGACCTCATGGTCAAATTGCATGGTTAATTCCTTAAAATCCATGAGAATGGGACCCAAATTCCTTAGCCAATCTACACCCAACACAATGTCACAACCGCCCATGTCGATAGAAAACATATGATATTTGAGGTGGTAGTCACCAATTTGGAGACACAAATTTTCACAACGCTTTCCAAATTTCATGGAGCCACCATTGGCAATCATGATTTGGAAATTATTGAAGGCATGGATGTAGCAATGAGTTTCTTGGGAAATGCAGCGATGAATAAAATTATGGGTTCTTCCACTATCAACCAGAATGATGAACTTCCTATGCTTTATGTAACCAATGAGCTTGAGGGTTTGGGGAGCAGAGAAGCCAGTGAGAGAATTTAGGGAAATGATCGGTTCTACTTTAGAAGGATCTGAGGGAGGGGTTATGTCAGTGGTTTTAGTTGACTCAGACACAAGGGGAGTTTCAACATCCTCTTCCGAAATATCCTCTCAGATGGCCATAAAAAGATTTTGTTCCTTACACTTGTGGCCTGGGAAATATTTGTCATCACAATGACAACAAAGGTCTTTGAGTTGGCGTTCAGCCATTTCAACCCTGGTCAATTTTTGGATCTTTAGTTGAGCGGAGGGAGTAGTGGGATTTACTTGTTTAGTGCGAGGGATAAAGGAGGGTTTCTGGTTTTGAGAAGATACAACATGTTGTGCTTCTTTATCTCTTTTAGTAGCCTCCACCCAACTCTGAGGTCGAGCCATGAGGACATGGGCCCGAATCTCATCCTTGAGGCCACTGATAAAACACTCTCAGAAAAAGGCATGAGACATGCCCTCTGTCCGAAAAGCCAGGCGCTCAAAAGCAGCTATAAAGTCTTCCATTGTTCTTGATTGTTTCAAATTTGTCAAATGGACCAAATGGTTGGTGTCAGTGTCAAAGAATTCATAAATATCTGCCACAAATTGTGTCCAAGAAATATACCCTTGACGGGAAGTTTTTCTCCATTGCCACCATTGCCAACGTTCTTGATCTAGATGGAGAACACCATACCGGAGTTTGGCCAAGTCATCTATAATGCCGTATAAAGAGAAATAATGTTCCATTTGGGTTACCTAACTAGTGGGATCCGAGCCATTAAGTTTGGTCACATCCACCCATGGAAGGCGTAGGTCATGTTGAAAGTGATGGTGCTAAAAGTTAGAGGAATGTTCATCTTTAGTATCTGAAGGTGGGTCAGATAAAGGGTTATTTGTAGGGATATGCATCTTGGTGAAAAGCATCGAAATGATAGATTCAAGATGGGTAGTCAGGTCTTGTTTGATTTCCTCCATTGAGGACTGCATGGTTTTATTGAGGGCTGCAACATTGGCACTAAGTTGTTTCAGTTCTTGTTCTGTCTTGGTGAAATTAGATTGTAAGGTATTGAAGCAAGCTTTCAGTTCTTGGCTACAGGTATGGGCCATCATGATGAGGAAACCAAAATGGGGTGGGTGGGGTCAAATTTTTTTCTGAAAAATGATATGTATGAATGTGATAAGGGAAAATAGATGAGTACTCCAGTGATGAAATGCCCAAATGCTTAACCATGAATAAATGTGTAGTTATTTGGCAACCCGAACATAGTTGCGTGGCAAGAGAAATTGTCTATTTTAATTTGTTAGTGTTTATGTCCCCAAGGGTTAGGTATTCAAGGGTTCTACAGACAAGGGTAGAACAACTCTCTGATATATGTGCGGGGTCCAACAGTACTACTCGGCCCAATATCTCAGGGCACTAACTAAGGAGGATAGACCATACCCGTAGCCGTACTACCCGACTACCCAGGTACTAGAGAGTATCTTCTCGAGTGATTTTTTCGGTGGCACTATAATATTCAGGCGACCAATCGGTTTATCTAAAGAGGGCTTCAGGTAATCTAGGCCGATCCATACACAGGTGTTGTCTGATGTGCTATGACTCGAAGGGGTACCAACAGGGGTTACAATGGTGGCCAACAAATGTGCGCTTAAGTACCACTTGTATTTCCTGTGTGTATGAATCTCTGAACCGCGGGTTTATGCGTGTAACGATAGATTTTGTGGCTTAAAGATGTCAGAATACGTCTCTACCCTGAAAAAAAAATTTAACCCACAATTTCTACCGAGGAAGGTGCTCTGATACCAGTTGTAATATACCAGATATAAAAAGTATGCAGAACAGAAATAAAATGCTAGAAATGGCAGAATAACAACAATATATCCAGAACAATCACCACAATAGCACTAAAATGATATAATAATAACAACATAAATAACACTTTGATTCTGAAAGAAATGTTTGCGGGCCTCTTCGAGGGGGAAACCTCCAGTTGAGAAGAGCTCTATTACAATAATATCCAAGCTAGGGTTCTCATACCCTCAACTCCTATTTATACTAAATATGTCTATCAAAAGAAGCATTTAGAGGAATATCATTCTATAAGTGGAATCTTCTATTAGGTATTCTTACATTCAACTTATTCTATTTTATTGAAAGGCCTTATTAATATTGACCTTTATAACATCTGAATATATTGTTCTACCTATGTGAGGGTTAGGACCCTAAAAATCTTTGCGTTTTCTTCCTATTTTTTGCATGCTTGTGCAAGGAGCGCTTCCTCCCTTGTGAACTTTGTAGATCTTTCTTCTTGCTAGATCCTTAGCTCCAGTTGATCAGTTGATGCCCTGATCATTCCAACTAAATGCATTGCTGGACACTGTGCAAGGTTAGAAGATGAAGGGGTAGAATCCCTGGGTGCTTGGACCTGCAGTGGAAGTCCACTGGTCATTGAGTGCTCAGAGGGAGTCTTTACCTCCTCCTCTCCTGTAGATGTTCCCGACACAAGCCTCAACCTCAACGCTGAGGGAAGGAGTGTCAGAACCTTTTTTCTGGCCAGGAAAAGTTGTAGAAACTATACACACTACTGAGGGTTTTGTAGAACCAACTCCATCTCTTCCTGCACTGATGTTGCACTTTGCCCTGAAGTTGTCTCTCGTTCCTTATGAACCTTTAGTATCTTCTCATGTTTATGTTCCTCCGCTTCCGGAGATGCGCTTCCTATGGAACCCTCAACCTTGGTCATTGAGGCAGTGTGCTGGGGACTTTGAACTTGTATATTCTCTACCATTTGAGTGTCCTTATGCTGCATAAAAGGTACAATCTATTGGTCCTATGCTTTAGGGTTCAAGCCAGTCAATTATAGTCTATGCTAAGGTACTTATGGATTTGGACCAGGAATTTCTGGTCTCTACCCGACTAATTTTGGGCTTGTTTCTGGGAGTTATGGTCTTTGTTCGGGTAGTTCTGTGGGATTGAGCTGCATGGGCTCTGGATTAGTGGGTTGGGGTGGATTTTTGGTTTCTTGGGGTGGTGATTGGGGTTGTGGTGGTGATGGATGGTTCTCAATGATGATGATGGATGGATGGGTTTCATGCTCATGGTCGTCCTGAATATGTATGATGGGGGCTACTTGGACCGCTGAGCAAGTGTGGGAGACAATGTATGAGATGGGTTGGGGGTTTAGAAATTTGCTCGGTGAGATCCCCATCCTGGTTTTCTTGGCTACAGGCTTTGTAATGTATGCAACACTTAGTATTTCATTGACATTCTTACTTGTCAACATCGCTTGCTCTGGCAGTTGCAGGAACATCAACAATGTTATTTTTTTCCACTCTAGTGGTTTCGTCTCTTCCTCCTCTTCAGATTTCATTTGTGGTGGAGCTTCTTTATTCTATGTCACTAGGCCAGAACTCGGTTCTACCCCAACTTCCTGACCTTTCTTCTTTAGCAACTCGGCTAGAAAAACATAGTGCATCCCAACAACATCACCTCTAGGCCACAAAATCACCTCACCTCTAGGACACAACATCACCTCCTTGTATAAGGCTTCCTCGTCTAAGTAGAATGACAACATCCGTGAGTGAAATTCATCCATGTTTTCATACCTTGACCACACAAACCTATGGTGTCGGTTCATGCTGAACACTATGTTCATCGTATTGCAGTTGAGGATCTCTTGTGGGATGCACAACCTATGTATTGCGTCAATGAGCCCATTGTACCACTTGAAGAACGTCGTGTTGTTGAAGGTTGTGTTCTCCGAGTTCACCCTTGAATGTCAGGGCTCAAACATATTTTCTAGGCACCCCTTATCTGCCAGTGCCAACAGTCTTCTAATGGGTGGCATCCACTTGAGAATTGCAAATGAAAGAAACAAGTATCCATATGTGAAGGGGCCTCCCTTCTCCAGGGATTCCTTGCAATACACAAGTAGTTCCTCCAACAGGTAAATACACCAATTGAAAATAATGCCATTGGTGGAAAAATCCACCATTGATAATGCATCCAGTGTTAGTACGACCTCATGACTTTGTTGGCTATGATGTAGTAGCCAGTCTTGACCATCTATTGTAGTACGGGATCGATTTTGGTTGTGTGCCCCCCCCCCTCTATGTGTGGAACCTTTCATATAGGCTGGGCTCCCCTTTCATTTTTTTGTGCTTATTGGGACCCTCGAATCCTTTGGACATGTCATCTCCCTCGAGGGATAGTCCCGTAAGTTGTTGGATGTCTTCGATGTGGATTGGATATTGCCTATCCAACCAAAGACTTCTATCTTGCACCCTACTGATAAATAACTTGGTGCATTGCACAAATTTCCCAGTAGTACCGAACGCTGGTAGGTCCCTAAGATTCATGATGGTTGAGTTAAAAAGGTTGATAAATTTGATCTTTGGAACAAACTGCATGCCTCCCAATTCATCTGGAACGATACTCTAGAAAATTTCTATGTTCATATAGGGTAACAAGACTTAGTCTGTTAAGTCGAGATCAAGGAGCTTGACCTACTCCACCTTCCACTTGAGATCACCCATGACCTCAACTCGGGGGTCATAGGGCTCATCTGGAATTGCATCCTTGGACATGGTGCTTCAGCTTCCTATAGCTCTCAGCATTGTGAGTTCTGTATTATCAATAAATTCTATTGCGAAAGAAGGATTGGGGATCACAACTACGAGTCGATGGATTACACAGGCTTGCTCACTCTGCAGAATTCGGAAATCTCCAAGTGATTTATGGGAAACAATGCATCCTACATCGATTTCTCAGAGCTTTATACTCGAGCTTAGTTGGAAATTCTAGTAATAAATGTTGTTCATCATTACCCTATAGATGCAACTTGGATATGAGTTGTCAGTCAGGACTAGTTAATGAGGTAAATCCTATTGGGTGATTTTGGCATTTACTGTGCAATTTGGACATGGACGTGGCCGATTTCATACCTTACCGTTTGACAAATGTGAATACCAACACTAATATCGATGGAATATTTGCATATCGTGGCTTTATGTCTTAACCAAATTCAGATGGAGTACCATAATATTAATAAATACTGTGACTGGACTGGGTTCGTGTGGCACATGGACTCAGATATCATTCAGATTCGCTCTCCCTTTGACCACAAAGGGGTCCCCGTGATATTAATGACTGTCATTAATGGGTTTTTGACGCTTCTGATCCTATGCTGTTGAGTAAGAAGTTCTACATTAAACAATACTTATATAGAAAAAGAAATGAACTACATGTCGCGACACAACACTACACACATCGAATTTATTAACTGAATTTATAGAAATTGCAGAAAAAATCAAATCTAGCTACTATACATGCTCCTTCAGACTAGAGAAATAGTCCTTGAGCTCAGTTCTGAGACATATAGGGTTTCAGGCGAGTGCCATTCACCCATTTTGGCTGCAACATACCATCCAGTTGCACAAGTCTGACTGCTCCAGAAGGTCGGATATCCATAACTATAAATGGTCCCAACCAATGCATGCACAAATTGCCTAGATGCTTCTAGTACTGACTGCCATAGAGTAGGACCTTGTCTCCTTACGCAAATACCTCAGTCTTAATGTGTTTGTCATGCCAATATTTTTTCCTTGGTTTCTCAACTAACTGATGGAAGTCTGCTAAAAACTTGGTATCTTCGAGTTCTTGTAAATCCATGAGTCTCTGCGCAACTGATTCTTCCTATGACATGTGTGTGATCTGTGTAATGTACAAACTTGGAGTAATGAATTCTGCAGGCACCACAACTTATTTCCCATAAAATATCTGAAATGGAGTGTACTTGTGGATTTTCTTTGTGGTTGTCCTGTAATCCCATAGTACTGCTGGAACTTTGTCATCCCAATCTTCCCTGTTTGTGCAACAAACCTTCGTTAAACCTCTCTCCAAAATATTGTTGAATGCTACTACTGCTCCATTGGCTTGTGGGTTGTATGGGATACCTTTATGATGTTGGATCAAGAACTATGTTGTAATCTTTGGTATGGTACTACTGATCAAATAAGCTCCTTGATCACTGGTCAGGATCCTAGGACATCCAAATCAACTGATAATATTTTCAAAAATGAACATAGCAGCAATATCGGTCGAACAATCCTGAACAATTGCTTCCTCAGCCCAACGTGTAAGGTAGTCAGTTGTGGTAATAACGTACCTAGCCTTTGAATTCTTATCTGTGGGGTTGATCATCCCAATGAAATCAACCTCCCACTTCTCAAATTCTTGTAAATCCCGAACTTGTTGAAGTGGTAATTCATCTTGTCATGATAGCTTACCCACTCTTTGACAGACATCGCATGATCTAGCATATGCCTTTGCATCCTTGAAGAGAATGGCCCAACATATTCCAACTTGGAGGACTTTCTACGTAGTGGCCTTTCCTCCCACATGACCTCCCGCAAATCCATTGTGGCACTCCCACAATATATCATGTCTTTCATGATCCAAGACACATATCCTTAGGATACTATCTAGTCCCAATTTATAAAATTTCCCTGCAATAAACTGATAGTCCGCTACTCTAACCACCATATGGTGTTTCTGGGTTGCGAAATATGTTTTTGGGCATGCTCTTGTACTTAAGAAGACTGCTATGTCTTCCAAGTATTCTGGTATGGCCTCAACCCAAAACATGTCTGCATATGGGAGATGATCATCAACTACTCTGCCACTTTCCCCTGACTCTAATCTAGACAAGTGATCAGGCCCTATGTTACATATTCCAGGCTTAATGATCAGTTCAAAAGAAAATTATTGAAACAGTAACAACCATCTACAAATTCTCCCTTCCAACACAGGTTGGTTGACTAGATATTTTAATGCAGAATGATCAGTAAGGAACTTCAAATGAGAACCTAGCAAATACTGTTTGAATTTCTGCAAAGCATAAATCATATCTAAACCTTACCTTTCTATCATTGTATAGTTGTGCTTAGATTACGAAAACTTACTACTCACAAAATAGATAGGATGATCCATGGCTCCATATCCTGGTTGCACTAAGATAGCTGCCAAGGCAATATCTGAAGCATCTACGTGGACATGAAATTCGTTTTTCCAATTTGGAAATATCAGAATAGGTGTTGTGTTGAGCTCCTCCTTTAGGGTTTCAAACGCTTTATCACATTTTGGGGTCCATTGGAACACTTCGGTCTTCTTTAGTAGATTTTCTAGTGGTGTAGTGATGTTTTCATATCTTCTGATGAACCTACGGTAGTACCCTATGTGTCCCAGCATGGAGCGCAACTTCTTAACACTCGTAGATGGAGACATGTTCACAATGAATGAAACTTTGGCCGGGTCTACCAGTACTCCCTCTTGACATACTATGTGGCCTAACAAATTTCCATGTGGCACACAGAAGATACACTTTTTGAGGTTCAACGATATCTGCAATTCCCTACATATGTCAAACATCAGATGTAGTAGCACTACATGTTCTTTGAGAAGATTGTATGCCATTCAATCATCCATATAAACTTCTATAAACTTGTGAATAAATTCTTGGAAAGATACTATTACAATCCTGGATAAAACTTCAGGGGGATTCTTTAATCCGAATGGCATTAGATTGTATGCAAATGACCCCCATTCTGTTATGAATGTGGTCTTCCTTTTGTCCTCTTCAACAATCCTTACTTGGTGATACCCCGAAAATCCAACTGTAAATGAGTAAGAATATTTCCTTGCAACCTGTTATAGCACCTCATTAGTAAAAGGTGTTGGAAAAGGGTCATGCACATAGGCATAGTTAAGGCTTATGTAGTCTACACAGACCCTAATTTCCTTCGTACCTTTCTTGCTCTGAATAACTATTGGGCTGACCCATTCTTCTTCTTCCACTGCAAAAATTATTCTAGCTTCCAACATGTTTTCTATTTCCCTCTTAACCTTCTATTTCACTCTGGGGTTAAGGCGGTATGGTCTATGCCTCACATGATTTGATCCTAGTTTTATTTCAATTTTCATTTCTCCCATAACTCCTTTGATCCCTTTTAACTCTAAAAATGTCTTTGGGAACAAATCCTCATATTCTTGCAACAAAATCTGTATTTCTTGACTAGTTTTCTCATCCCAGTAATATCCCACCATAGCTTTTTAAGGTTTCTCTGTGGTCCCTATATTGACTTTGCACAACCTCAATGGGTGATTATAAGAACCGTCAGTCTGACTGGGTATGATGTTCTAGATTTCTCTATTCCCTTCTGTCTCTTTAATGGATATGTTTCTCAATTCTTCTAAATCATCTAGTCTTTCCAAATCCTTCTCAATACTATAGCGTTCTATAGGTCTCTTGTCCAGGTTTAGGTGAAGATTAGTTGGGAGTTCTCGTCTACGTTTTGCACATATCACTAGGTCTGATTTCTGTTTACTATTGTCTGTAAAAAAGAATTATTTAATTCTTTGTAGGAATACTTCAATATTAGGGTACTTGTAAATGAGAAGTCCTTGCAAAAGTGACATGCCAACATCTTCCAGTCGTTGGTATGTCTTTTGGTTTCTTCATGCATGAACCAAGTTTTCGGGATTCGATCTAGTGAGCGGGGAAATACCTAAACCCAGAAGTGGGATGGTATTTATGCAACTTGTCACTGTGTCACACATTGTTCAATATGTTCTTTAGGATCAGACTCTCCATTGAACAATTGCACAACTTGGAAATCCATCTGCATCTCTGATTCTAGTTGCTCCTTATATTGAAATCTATATTTTATAGCTTCCTTGACATCGTCCCAATTTTTGAGTAAGTCTTTGTGATTGGCCCACCATCTAGCAGGGGTGTCCTAGAGGGATAAATTCAGTACTGAGATCCTTTGATCCTCCACTACATTTTCTTCCATGCTGAGCAAAAGACTGTCAAGTCCCGAGGTACCATCATATAATGGGTTTTCTATGCCCTTGGTTCCAACCCATATAGTTTCCCTAACAATTGCACATCTGCTTGAGAATATTTTGTATGAGGCTTGCTGGAAACTGTCAAATGCCATTTATGAATCTTCGTCCACTAATTGTATACTCCTCCAACTTATTGATCCATCAATAGTAGGATTTATGTAATATTCTCTTGTTCCTGATGTTACAGCGTACAACTGATCCAAGTCTTCTCTCTCCATATTGTCGTATGTTGGCTCCGTATATCTGGGGCCTACATATGGGTCCAAGGGTTGAACTACCTTGATTCCATATGCCTCAAATGTCATAGTGTATTTCTTTAGGTGGATCACTTTATAGTTTTCATAGGCCCAATAAATACCAAGTAGGGAAAGATAAGGGTATGTATCCCCCATAAAATCAATCATCTCAAAATCATCTATAGTCTTCGCTCCCGCAATATCTATTTCCACATTCTCCAGTCTTGCTATTGGGAAAATACAATACTGGTTGTTCATTCTTAGATTAATTGGGGAATATGTCGACTGGGGTTTTCCTAAGGCTTCCCAAGTCTTTTTATGCAGTATGTTAACATCATATCCTAGATCTAACATAACATCCTTAATCTGAAATTCGTCTAGTTGGGATATTATTCTAAACTCTGTTCCAGTTCGTACTTTCCTTCTCTGCACTCTCTGAGTACTCTTCTTAGGAATATTAGTCCTTATTCTTTCTTTTTCGGGTTCTTCATTCCCTAAGACTAAGTATAGCACATTATGAAACTTTTCTGTTAACTGGTCATTCCCAAGAATATCATAAAATAACTGAAACCAAAGGTCGACTACATTTTGTGGTTTCTCAGGTTGTCTCAGTGTGATGACATGGTTTCTGGGTGTAGTCGGTGAAGCAGAGAATTGCACAATATTAGGGTAAACAATAGGTTTTGGGGGTTTCTCTTGCATATTATGGCTAGGGATATTATGAAATACTTCTATGGCATCTTTAAAGAACAACTTTTGTTTCAGAGGATCATACCTATCTTATTCAGGTGTTGCTTTTTGGATCTGAGGTAAATTGTCAGCATCAGTTCCAGTCTTTTCGCATCCTTCAGTGACGATATTAACGTTGGGAAGTTTTCCTCTAATAACTCTCTTGATTTATGAATTGACGAGGGTATTTCCTCGTTCGTGTGCCCTGTCTTCCCATTTTGCAATTAGTTCTGGGTAGTCTTCAGTTGTGTGCCCATTAGTTCTGTAGTGAGAGAAGCATGGATGCATAAGATGAGGACAATATCTATCCATATGGCCTTTCTCATCACAGTTGTAACATATTCCTGGTCATCTTCCCCTAGTTCTTCATCCTCTGAAGTCTCCTTCGGCTCCACCTCCTCGACCTCTTCCCGACCCTTGAGGGGTTTCATTCACCCTGGATGTTGTTCGATCCAACTTGTATGCCAATCCATCCAATGCTCTACATTTATTAGTGGTATGTGTGGTAGATGCGCAAAACTCATAGTGTATAGTATTTGGTACTGTTGAATACTTCTAAATAATGAGGCATTGTCTCGACCTATGCCCATGGATTCGATAAATCTCGCAATAATCAACTGCTGGTGTTGCTTGGCTACCTGGAAAATCATGGTATGGGGTGGGGTTTTGGAATGGTAAATTTGCAGATACTTGCACAACTCCTCTTGTGGGTCCTGGTGAGGGTCCCATTGGATTCTGAGGAGGTCCCATCCCACTTATTCATGGACATTCATTCACCAGATGTTCTTATGTGTAACATCCAATGCACTAGACCTACGATCATCCTGTTATAGGTATCATCAATTCTTGAATATTTTCTATAAGAACTGATATTTTCCCTTGTAGCTGTGCTAAATTTGCATCTACAGGGGGTCTGGTCACTCTCAGGCTCCCCGGATATCGTGCCATGGCTTCAATATTCATTGATTATTCCAAGGCATCTGTCAAAGTTGCTATCCCTTGTTGCATTAACAAAATCTGTGTCAGAGGTAGCAATCCCTTAATAAACCATTATCTTTGATGTTTCTCATGAATTGGATGCGCTAGCCTCCCTATAGAATCTTTAAGATTTTGGCTATATTCCCAGGATGATTCACCTTCCCTTTGTTGAATCTCGTGCAAATCATACAAAGATTGTTGTTCTAACTGAGGTATCTTAAACTCCATTATGAACCTTGTCCTTACTTGGTCAAGCACGAATGCTTGACCTTGAATTCCTGCTCCTCCTGGCTCAATAACCTTCATTTACCATTTGAGAGAAAGACCTCTCAAGGTAGTCTGGAACTCAACTAACGTATTTGCATCTGGAGTTCTCTAGACCTCCAGATTGCTTCACACAAGAACCAATGTTTCTCAACATCTTCCTCTCCCTTACCCCATAATTATTCGTATCGAGCAATTGAACCTCCCACATGAACAACCATTTCTAATATTGTTTCTCATATCAAAATCAAACCTAACGATAATGCTTGCGACCTACCAGGGGATCCCAATATCCTCCCTGTACTCGCACTTCTCGGTTGTGAATTACTAACTAATTGTACTAGAACATAATTAACATAAGAAGGTATTATTGAATTTACCAGTTGTATAGAAGAAACTTGGGTTATGGGTGATTTGGGGTTGGTGCCACTAGCTTCAGGGTGGGTTTCTTTGATCTGGGGGGTCTCGTTCTCTTCTTCTGGAGAAGTGTCTTCAGTCGAATTCCCGATATTTCCTGGCATAGGGGATGAATCTTCTCTTTCCTCTTCAAGATCCATGACAGATTCCTTCTCCCTTGCTTCTACACCTTATCATTCTTGTCCACCCTCCTGGGGACTTCTTTCTCTCTGCGCTTCTCTCTAACTTAAACTTTGACTAGCCAGTCTTTCCTATCTTCTCATCTTCCACAACTCTTCCATTTGTCTTTCCTCTACTTCTCTTGTTTCAAACTCTTTCCGCAACTTCTCAGACCGTTTTGTTTCTTTCTTTATCTTACCTCACCACCACTTCTAAACTATGGTGGCTCTTTTCAAGGCTCGCTCGTCTCTTGAGTCCATTTCTTGTTGTTTCCCCTATTTGACAAAGAAAACTCTTGCCTCTCTCAGGCCATGAATCCACCCCAAATAACCCTACCCTAAGCGAGGGTGTTTATGCTTCCATCTCAGTCAGGGACATAGTCAACATCCCCTCTTCCATCAAGAAAACCTTAATCCATAGGGGGATTTCTCTCAACAGTCTTCCCCTTGCATCTTTGTTGAAATCCACTTTTTCTCATGAAAAATATTGGTAATTCTCAACTACAAACTCAATAATGTATCCTTCTAATGTGGTATTGACCCATAAATCAATCGCTCATGTGACTGGACAATCCAACCGATAAAGTGATACAATATTTTCTATATCCCAAGTACAAGTCTTCTTGACTCGTTCTTGTAACTCTAGATATTCTTAGATCCTCTCTATCCAGTGGAAAAATTCTTCCAGGAACTTAACCCATAATATCGCGTACTGGTCGCATGATCTTTCTAAGTAAAATACTTCCTCCCAAGTATCTTTCAAAGATTTTATTCTCAGCTCTGCTTCTTTCATTATGAAGGCATTTCAATTTATCTCTGACCATTAATGAATATTAGATCTGTGAATCTGTGGAAGCATCCTCCCTACAGGTTCCCTTTTAACATAGGTCCTGGCAATAAAACCATTTTTTTGGCGCGATATTGATCAGACCAGGGTCCTTCTCAGGTTACCAAAAAAAGGTACCATGTAGTCTAGAGAATTGGCATTTTCATATCCTCTGAAGAGAAGAAGTCTCACGCAAAGCGCAACCAATATAGAAGAATAGGGAAGGGAAAGGAGAGTACTTAGGTGGGTTCACAGAATCTTCAAGATTCACCATGATCTTGCACAATAAAAACTAACTATTGAACATATCTGAGATCGCACATGTAGGAACTAAAGCTAATTAAGTTGATACAATAATTTATACAAAGAAACATCATGTGGAACTTATGAAGCATAAATAAGTATTGTAAAGATACAATGCGGAAGAATAAACAAAGAATGACGCAACATATTTCAAAATTTTGGACCCTTGTTTATATATTATCATCAGATATTATCAGATACAACCTTAGAGATACAAAGTAATTCTCTGTTATAGGATTATGGCTTTGGACCCATGTCCCATAGCTTTATTTACCCAAAAATGCATACAGATTACATTTATGGAGCTAAAACCCAACTTCTCAACAATAGACAACAACAAGAAGAACAACAACCTAGAGAGAACAACAAGTGGAGAAAACTTTTGATATCATGAGAGAACCTTTTACAATCATATTCATCTCCTATATATAATATAAGTAGGGTCTTCTGTCTTTGGGCTCACATGCTTTCTTGTTCTATTGCAACTTATTTTTCCTTGCTGGCGTTGCGTTGTCCTTTTCCGCAACCAATTTCTATTACTTTTCCTCGCTTCACTGTCCAGTTTCTTTTGAAGCTTGTGCAACTTGTGATAAACCAAAACTGGGACTGCAGTGCTTCTTGTGTGGCTTCTTATCCACAAATTGAGGGCCCAACACTAGCTCAAATACCAAGAAAACCGAGCATTCCTACCAAGAAAATAAAAATGGGATTCAACCACATCCTAATTTACGAAGTAGAGGAGGACCCAAAATGCCATTGGTTCATATGTGAAAAGTTTTGGGATATGGATGATATTATAGAAGAATATAAGCATATTGATAAATTAGAAGCTACGTTGTGCTACAATGCCTTAACATGGTTCATGAACTACACAAAAAAGAAAACTTGTTCAAAAGAATAAATAAAGAATAACTTCTTAACATTCTTTAAAATTCAAGATGTCACAATTTGGTGGCCCAAAAGTTAAAAGAAATAAAACAAAGATTGGGTGAGTCGGTAATATAATATGATAAGAGATTCAAAGGTCTCTTAAGTCAAATCTCAATGATGATTGATCAAAACTTGTTTTTCAAGTGGTATGTAGTTGGGATACTCCCAAGAATCCGTTCTACACTACACTTATACGAGATAACCAACTGTGAAGACATGCTACAGAAAGCACAAGGAGTCAAGTCGGATGATGATGGCCCATCGAATTCCTTGAATAAGGAGAGAGTTGAGGAGAAAATAGAACATTTGTAGCAAACGATAAAAAATATATTGCTCCTACGAAATGAAGTATGGTGCACCACATGTTGGCAAATATTTAACAGACAACGCATGCTTGTATACTTGTCATTGATGGCAAGTACAACAATGAAGATGGCATGAGTACAAAAAGAAATATATGGGCATTATGAGAAGATGCTTCAGAGAAGATTCGAGATTCAAATAATCTCAGAAGAGATAGTGCAGAGGATTATTGGCAGATCATCGATGGCAAGATCAGAGTAAGTGGAAAAAAGTAAGCTCGGGAGGAGAAGCATTTATGATCGTTGGATCCCATTCAAAATTCCCGAAATAAGGAGGACCGTCAGATCTGTTAGTAGAAAAGAAGAACCCATAGAAGAGGAGGACAGATCTCAGGCGTCAGATCTGAGCGTCAGATTCAATCATCATTGGATCATGAAGGACCTACACGTTCATTAAAGTGCAAGGAGAAACGGGCTCACAAAATCTCGAAAGAAGGAGGACCATCCATCTTCAGGTAGGACACATGGCAAAAGATCATCATGTCATTGACTAGAAATTCAAAGGAACGAGGTTCCCTAACCTCTTCAATTTGCGATATGAGAATTCGTGAAACTATCTTAGCCATCAGTTCGAGGTTTGTTTTGGACCGTTGATCTGAGCTCCATCTCGGAGCTTCACCTATCGTGAATTGGAGAGGTAAGAAACATAACCATCAAAATCGTGATATGAGAAATCGCGATTTAATCCCAGCTGTCAGATCAAGGTGTGTTCTGGACCATTGATCTGAGCTCCATCTCAAAGCTTCACCTATCACGACTTGGAGAGGTAAGAAACATAACCATCGAAATCGCGATATGCGAAGTCGTGATTTAATCTCAGCCGTCAAATCAAGGTGTGGTTTGGACCGTTGATCTAAGATCCATATTGGAGCTTCGCCTATCGCGACTTGGAGAGGTAAGAAACATAACCATCGAAATCTCAATATGCGAAATCATGATTTAATCTCAGCCATGAGATCAAGGTGTGGTCTGGATCGTTGATCTAAGTTCATTTCAGAGTTTTTCCTATCGTGACTTGGAGTGACAAGAACCTCTATAGAAGGAATCATAAGATGCAAATTCACAATGAGATCTGGACCGTAGATTCATCGAGATCGTGGACCGTTGATCTAAGCTTCATTTCAGAGTTTTGTCTATCGCAACTTGGAGTGACAAGAACCTCCATCGAAGGAATCGCAAGATGCGAATTCACGATGAGATCTGGACCGCAGATTCATCGAGATCACGCACCGTTGATCTCAGCTCCATCTCGGGGTTTCGGGGATCACGACTTGGAGAGTCGAGATGCCTCATCTCCAAACTCACAAAATGCGAATTTGTGAAAAGCACTTTTTGCGTAAGCGCTTGCTCATGGCCATGGTCATATAGAGGAATGAGCTAGCACATAAAAGCTCTGTATCAGAGATTCGGAGATCGCGACATGAAGTGTCGAGACACTTGGCCACAGGAATGCCGAAATGCCAAAACCTGATTTAAAGGCAAGATTAATAAAGTTCATCCAATGGTGTAGATAAACTTGAATATGATTGGAGGGATACTGTTCTCTCTCACAGTCAATTCATCAGTTACGAATCAGTTAGCAAAACTGATTCATGATTCCTGATCGGTTGGTGTTTCAGTTGCTTAGACGGTTTTTTCTTTTGGCTCAGAAGATTCGAAGGGTAACAACTGTGGGTGTGGTGTATAAAAGAAAAAGATATAGACTGTACGCGGTTGGTTGTTCTGGACGAAAAAATGAATTAAACAGTAAGAAAGGGAAAAACAAAGGATGCATAGGGTGAGACTGAGAATATGCACAGTGTAAGATAAAACTCAGAGAAGAGTAATAGATGAGGAAAATACTTGAAGCAGAGCAAAATGACAGAAAAAGTTGAAGCAGAGCAGAATGATAGAACAAGATGAAGCAGAGCAAATTTGCAGAATAGACAAAGGAAGAGAAGAATTGCAAAACAATAAGAAGAAGACCAGATTTACAGAACAGAGAAGAAGTGGTAAGAATCAATTTATCTGTGTAGTTGGTTTTTTAATTATTCATTTATATTCCAGGGTGGTTGGGAGGTGCTAGGGAGGACTATTGTCCTCAGAGGTTCAAGTGGGATCTTGAACACAGGGAGTTGTAGCTTCCATCTGGTTATAGCCAGAGAAACCAGGGTGGCAGGGTGGTGCAAGGGAGAACAAGTGTTCTCTGTTATACAGGTTGGAGCCTGTGTAACTGGAAGTTGCTACTTCCATCCAGTTGGTGCTGGAAAATTAAGGGAGTTGGTTCTTCCTTCTAGTGGGTGCTAGAGAAACCAGAGAGTTGGTTCTCTCAAACAAGTTGTAGCTTGTAAAATAGAGGTAGTAGCCTCACATTGAGTTGGTGCTCAATTATAGATGATGTACAGAACTTAAAAGACTGCCTATCATTTCGAAGAAGAAGAGGTTTTCTTCCTTTATGGGTTTCCTCTTGAAAATCTATCTCTGTGTATACCGTATGTGTGACTGATGCTCATTACTTTTATTGTCCATATGCTGTATAATGTTGATGATCACTTGAAGAAAAATTAAGAATGTATTAATAGACTTAAAATTGTTTAAGCACAATAATAACTGATTCACCCCTCCCTCTCAGTTGTCTTAGTAATTTCAAAAATTGGTACCAGAGCGGGTTCCTTTTATTCAAATGTTTTAACTGTGGTAAGATAGGTCATTTTTCATCTAAGTGTCCCCATCAGAAAAAGGACCAGAACTCTGATGATGAAAAAAAGTACAAATACAAGAAATATAATAAGAAGAAAATTTTGGTTGCAAATAATGATAATTCCTCAGAAGACACCGATAGTGACTCTTCCTGTGAAGATAAGGAAAACGAATGCATGCTTATGGCCAAAGAGGGTTATGATAATAAAAGCATAGGAAGTGATGATAATTATGAAGAAGCTGTGGTTGATATGGAAGGAGAACTGATCAGTGCACTAGAAGAAATTGACAGAATCATAATTAAGAATAGAAAGCAAAAACAATTGCCGATACAGTTCGAGAAAAAAAGTAAAAAACCTGATGAAGACTTTGCTCTGCTGAAAGTGGAATTAGAAGAGGCAAAGAAAATAGAAGACATACTAAAACAACAATTGTCAGAGATGAAAGTCAGGTGTGAATCCTTAGAATAAGAGATAGTAAAAACCAAAAAAGAAATGGAGAAGTTTAAAGGATTGTATCACCAAAATCTACCAAGTATTAAAGCCTCAGAAGGATTAACCTCCATTTTAAATCAACAAAGAAATTCAAAATTGAAAGCTAGGTTGGGATATGAAGAAGGATCAAGTAATGATCATCCAAGTAATACAGAATCTATCAAGTTTGTCAAATCCTCAAACATTGACAACAATCACTCTGCAGAAACAAAGAAGGAAAATCAACCACCAAGAAGGAATGAAAGAAAAAGTACTAGAACCGAATTTGTAGACCAGAAAGATTATCGGCATGAAAGAAATCGACCTCCTTAAAGAAGACAGATTTTTTCATGGTACAAATATTTTTTCTATGGTTATTGTTTTTTATGCTCTAATTTTGGTCACAAAGCTATAAACTATTCTTTAAGATTTAGATATGAACAATCAAGATATTCAATGAATAACTATCTTTCACAACAAAGATTGAGATAGCCAAGCAACAAACAATCATAGACTATAAATCATGTGATGACTGGGAGAAGGACACAGGTGACACACAACAACATTTATGAGCATACCAATCATTATGAAGTATTATTCAGTGAACCAGAATGTTACAACTATCATAATTATGGACATAAAGCTGCAGACTGTCGCTTAAGGAAATACAATCTAGACTTGAACCCCACTGCTGAAAATGTATAGGTTTGGAAGAAGAAAGCAGATGACAAGTGTGTACTAGTATTATCAACCCAAAAGCAAAAGAATCCCTGGTATATTGACAGTGGATGTTCTAAACATATGACTGGAGACAAAAGTAAGTTTCTAACTTTAAGTGAAAACAAATCAGGGAATGTAACTTTTGGAAATGATGCACCGGGAAAAATAAAAGGTAAAGGAATGGTAAGCCCGAGTAATGGCAAAGGAAAAGATCAAGATGCGTTGTTTGTAGATGGTTTGAAACATAATCTACTAAGTGTTAGTCCAGTTTGTGACAAAGGATGTGGAGTTGTTTTTACTTCTAAAGACTGTAAAATAAAGGCTTTGAGTTCAGGACAACTGATTGCAAAAGGGATAAGAACAAAAAATAATGTCTATGTGTTAAAAGAAGAAAAAGAAGAATGTCACTTAAGAAAATATGATGAAAGTTGGGTGTGGCATAAGAGACTTGGTCACCTAAATTTTGATCACATAATCAAACTCAGAAACAATGGGGCAGTAAAAGATCTTCCGAAGATATCAAAGCCATATGACTCTGTTTGTAAACCTTGTCAGATAGGAAATCTTACTCGCACTCAGTTCAAATCTAAAAACTTTCCTTCAACAGAAAAAAATCTCCAGTTAGTACATACAGATCTATGTGGACCATCAAGGAAAGAAGGTACAGGAAAAGAAAATTACTTTATGTTGATTATTGATGACTATTCTAGACTAACTTGGGTTTCCTTTTTGAAAGAAAAATCTGAAGCATTTGAAAAATTCAAAGTGTTTAAGGCTTTGAATGAGAATCAAACAAGAAAAATATTAAAGGTAGTAAGTTTTGATAGAGGAGGAGAGTTTAGTTAAAGGAACTTCAAAGAGTTCTGTGATAAACATGGGATCAAAAGAGAGTACACAATTCCAAGGACTCCACAGCAAAATGGAGTTGTTGAGAGGCAGAATAGGTCAGTATAGCAAATGGAAAGATCAATGATGAATGAAAGGAACATACCTCAAACATATTGGGTGGAAGCAATTCATATAGCTGTTCATATCCTTAACAAAGCTCATCTCAGGCCACACAGTGACAAGACTCCTTATGAACTATGGTTTGGAAGACCTGCTTCAATCAAGCATTTTAAAGTCTTCGGGAGTAAATGTTATATCAAGAACAATGATGAAAATATTGGCAAATATGATGACAGGGCTGATGAAGGTATCTTCTTGGGCTATGCTACAAATAGTAAAGGGTACAGATGCTACAATAAGAGATTGCATAAACTAGTTGATTGTATAGATATAAAAGTTGATGAAGAAATCCCAGTCAGAAATGTAAGCAGTGTTGAACCTAGAACAAAAGATATAGTTGAAGATGAAGATGAACAGGTCCAAGGATTAGAAAAGGAAGAATCTAAATTAGATGAAGATACGAATACTCAGACTGACACAAATCAGCAGAAAGAAGCAAAATCACCTCTCAGAATTATTAGAAAGAATCATCATGAAAATCAGATAATTGGGGATATAAATAAAGGAGTTCGGACAAGAAGGAAATTGATTAAAGACTCAGAACAAACTCATGTTGCCTTTTTATCTATGACTGAACCTAAATTTTTTGAGGAATCTAGCCGGGATGATGATTGGATTAGAGTAATGAATGAATATCTTGATCAAATTGAAAAGAACAATACTTGGGAGCCTGTCCCTAGACTTGAAGATAAGAATGTAATAGGTTCCAAATGGGTGTTCAAAAATAAAATGAATGAAAAAGGGCAAGTTGTTAGAAATAAATCCACATTGGTTTGTAAAGGATATGCACAAGTTGAAGGTTAGGAATTTGATGAAACTTTTGCACCAGTGGCAAGATTGGAAGCCATCAGAATGTTTCTTGATTATTCCTGTCATAAAAACTTTAAAGTTTATCAGATGGATGTTAAGTCAACATTTCTTAATGGAGATCTAGAGGAAGAAGTATATATGGAGCAACCTGAAGGATTCTCATTGACAAATAATACTAATTATGTTTGTAAGCTGAAGAAGGCCTTATATGGACTAAAACAAGCACCACGATCTTGGTATTATAGATTGGACAAATTTTTACAAGAAAAAGGGTTCAAGAAAGGTACTGTTGAGAGTAACCTTTACATTAAGTCTGAAGGTGATAATTTACTAGTTGTTTTGGTTTATGTAGATGATATTATTTTTGGTTGTACTAATGAATCATCTGTCCAGTGGTTTGCTAACTCTATGCAAACAAAATTTGAAATGTCATGATAGGAGAACTGTCCTATTTTCTTGGCTTACAAGTAAAACAAAGTTCTGCAGGAATATTTATTTCTCAAGAAAAATATTTGAAAGAAATGTTGAATAAATTTCAGATGGAAGATTCCTCTCCAGTTAGCACACCTTTGGTGGTTGGTTGCAAGCTCAGTAAAAATGATGTTTCACCGGATGTTGATCAAAGGACATATCGCTCTATGATAGGTAGTCTTCTGTATATCACAGCATCCCGTCCTGATATAATGCAAGTTGTTGGAATGGTAGGTCATTATCAGTCTACTCCTAAACAAAGTCATTTGGTAGCTGTAAAAAGGATATTCAAATACTTGAAGGGAACAATGACTTATGGTCTGTCGTATCCCAAAAATCAAAATTTTCAGTTAACTGCTTATTCAGATGCAGATTGGGCAAACTATGTTGATGAGAGAAAAAGCACCAGTGGAGGAGAATTCTTTCTGGGTGACTCATTAGTTGCATGGCTTATTAAAAAGCAAGGATCCATTTCATTATCAACTACAGAGGAAGAATACATTTCTGTTTCTACTTGATGCACACAAATTTTATGGATGATACAAACTCTTGCAGATTTGAAGGTAACTTACACTGATCCCATTCCAATTCATTGTGATAACACCAATGCCATTAGTGTCTCCAAGAATCATGTTCTTCATTCCAAGACTAAGCATATTCCAATAAAGTACCATTTTCTCAGAGAACAAGTTATAAACAAAATTGTTCAACTGAATTATATACCTTCTATAGAACAAATTGCATATATACTTACAAAACCATTAGCAGCAACCCCTTTTGGATATATTCAGCAAAAGTTGGGGGTTATAATTTCTTGTGTCTAATCTGTCACCTGGTCAGGGGGAGTACTTATTAAATATCTGGTGTATTTCCAAGATGCTCATAGTTGATAGGGGGAGTATGTAGTGCAACAACTCAGGGGGAGCATGTTTCTTCTTTGACATTGATGTCAAAGGGGGAGAAAATAGTCCAGGAGGAGAGTGTGAATGCATGTGGGTGCTTGTGTTGCCATCAATGCCAAGGGGGGAGAGGGAGAATGTTGGAAAATATTTAATAGACAACGCATTCTTGTATACTTGTCATTGATGGAAAGTACAAAAGTGAAGATGACATGAGTACAGAAAGTTATAGATGGGCATTATGAGAAGACGCTGCAAAGAAGATTCAAGATTAGAATAAGCTTAAAAGAGATAGTGCAGAGGATTGTTGGCAGATCATCAATGGAAATATTAGAGTAAGCGGAACAAAGTAAGCTCGGGAAGAGAAGCATTTTGGATCGTTGGATCCCATTCAAAATCCCTAAAAGAAGGAGGACCGTCAAATCTGTTAGTAGACAAGAAGAACACGCAGAAGAGGAGGAAAGATCTCAGGCATCGGATTCAATCATTGTTGGATCATGAAGGACCTACACGTTCATTAAAGTGCAAGGAGAAACGGGCTCACAAAATCCCAAAAGAGGGAGGACCGTCCATCTTCAGGCAGGACACATGGAAAAATATCATCATGTCATTGACTGGAAAGTCAAAGGAATGGGGTTCCCTAACCTCTTGAATTCACGATATGAGAAATCGTGAAACTATCTTAGCCGTCAGTTCGAGGTTTGTTCTGGACCATTAATCTGAGCTCCATCTCGGAGCTTTTCCTATGACAACTTGGAGAGGTAAGAAACATAACCATCAAAATCGCGATATGAGAAATCGTGATTTAATCCCAGCCGTCAGATCAAGGTGTGTTCTGGACTGTTGATCTGAGTTCCATCTCAGAGATTCGCCTATCGTGACTTGGAGGGGTAAGAAACATAACCATCGAAATCGTGATATGAAAAATCATGATTTAATCTCAGCCGTCAGATCAAGGTGTGGTTTGGACCGTTGATCTGAGCTCCATCTCAGAGCTTCGCCTATCATGACTTGGAGAGGTAAGAAACATAACCATAAAAATCACGATATGTGAAATCGCGATTTAATCTCAGCCATCAGATCAAGGTGTGGTCTGGATCGTTGATCTAAGTTCATTTCAGAGTTTCTCCTATCGCGACTTGGAGTGACAAGAACCTCTATCGAAGGAAGCGCGATATGCGAATTCATGATGAGATCTAGACCATAGATTCATCGAGATCGTGGATTGTTGATCTAAGCTTCATTTCAGAGTTTCATCTATCACAACTTGGAGTGACAAGAACCTCCATCGAAGGAATCACGAGATGAGAATTCACGATGAGATTTGGACCGTAGATTCATCGAGATCATGGACTGTTGATCTCAGCTCCATCTCGGGGTTTCGTGGATCGCGACTTGGAGAGTCGAGATGCCTCATCTCCAAAATCATGAAATGTGAATTCGCGAAAAGAACTTTTTGCGTAAGTGCTTGGTCATGGCCATGGTCATATAGAGGAATGAGCTAGTGCAGAAAAGCTCTATATCGGAGCTTCGGAGATAGTGACATGAAGTGTCGAGACACTTGGCCACAGGAATGTCAAAATGCCGAAACCCAATTTAAAGGAAAGATTAATAAAGTTCATCCAATGGTGCAGATAAACTTGAATATGATCGGAGGGCTACTATTCTCTCTCACAGTTAATTCATCAATTACGAATCAGTTAGCAAAACTGATTCATGATTCCTGATCGGTTGGTGTTTCAGTTTCTTAGACGGTTTTTTCTTTTGTCTCAGAAGAATCGAAACAACTGTGGGTCTGGTGTATAAAAGAAAAAGATACAGACTGTACGTGGTTGGTTGTTCTGGATGAAAAAATGAATTAAACAGTAAGAAAGGGAAAAACATAGGATGCGTAGGGTGAGACTGAGAATATGCGCAGTGTAAGATAAAACTCAGAGAAGAGTAACAGATGAGGAAAAGACTTGAAGCAGAGAAAAATGAAAGAGCAAGTTTAAGTAGAGTAGAATGACAAAACAAGATGAAGCAGAGTAGATTTGCAGAACAGACAAAGGAAGATAAGAATTGCAAAATAGTAAGAAGAAGACCAGATTTACAGAACAGAGAAGAAGTGGTAAGAATCGATTTATCCGTGTAGTTGGTTTTTTAATTATTCATTTATATTCCAGGGTGGTTGGGAGGTGCTAGGGAGGACTGTTGTCCTCAGAGGTTCAAGTGGGAGCTTGAACATAGGGAGTTGTAGCTTCCATCTGGTTGCAGCTAGAGAAACTAGGGTGGCAGGGTGGTGCAAGGGAGAACAAGTGTTCTCTGTTATACAGGTTGGAGCCTATGTAACTGGAAGTTGGTACTTCCATCCAGTTGGTGCTGGAACATTAAGGGAGTTGGTGCTTCCTTCTAGTGGGTGCTAGAGAAACCAGAGAGTTGGTGCTCTCAAACAAGTTGCAGCTTATAAAACAGAGGTAGCAGCCTCACATTGAGTTGGTGCTCAATTATAGATGATGTACAAAACTTAAAAGACTACCTATCATTTCGAAGAAGAAGAGGTTTTCTCCCTTTATGGGTTTCCTCGTGAAAATATGTCTCTATGTATACCTTATGTGTGACTGATGCTCATTACTTTTATTGTCCATATGCTGTATAATGTTGATGATCACTTGAATAAAGATTAAGAATGTATTAATAGACTTAAAATTGTTTAAGCACAATAACAAATGATTCACCCCCCTCTCTCAGTTGTCTTAGTAATTTCAACACCACATGCATTGGGGAAGGACATACAAAGGACAATTGTCCCCTGAATGAGTGCACACAGACAACATACATCCACCGAATAAAATATCAGAAATATTGTAATATATGTGAATGCCTAACTAATCATAGTATACAAGATTGTCCACATAATATGAAAAACATGAAGTGGTGCCACATCTATGAAGCTTCTGATTAAAAAACATCAGAATTCCTTATAAACGCTCGAAATCAAAATAATATGAGAACAATATACCTCAAAGAAACCACCGATTAAGCAAACAAATATGGTCAAAGATATGATTAATATGGTGGTCATGGTCGAGGTTGAGGAGGTCGACTTGGATTCGATGGTCGAGGTAAATTTCATGGACAACCATATTGTTTCAACTGCTAGAAAGATGATCACGTCAACATAGATTACCCTATAAAATACATCACTGATATGAAATTTTGAAATATATGCGGCTTTGGAGATCACTCTTTATAATACTTCTCGATAGTACTCGAAAAAATCATACCAAGAAAAAATGTAAATCTACTACATGCAGTATCTAAGGAAGAGGTAAGGAATTCAAAAAACTTACATATTGTTACAAGGTTGGGTGCAGGACGAGATATTCACACTCCACCACAAAATTACCAAAGAAAGAAGGCTAACAACTTCCCAAACCTAGATAAATAAGATAAAATCATGAGAGAATCTCTTAAATTCTTCAAGAATGCCACAAAAGATCAACAAAACCAAAGAAGTGGAAATGAAGACACCATCCAAGATTTTTTGCAGGTCCTCAAGGAAAAACATTCAATAGGCAAGATGTTGGATATACTCAACATATTTGGAGAATACAAATATGGTCATAAACCGACTAAGGATGCAAATCACCTCTCTTATAACAACAAAGATTATGATCCAGGAGTTGAATTGGATATTGAGGGAATGATGGTCAATCAGGTGTTTGTTGATTTTGGTTCTGAAGTCAATATTATTCCATGAGAAACATGGATACTAATAGGTTGACCCAACCTAGAGCACAGATTAAATTATATTAAATTATTTGATCAAATATTAATAGAACCAATTGAAATATTGAGAAATGTCGACACTCAAATTGTGGGAATACCGACTTCAGTCAACTTTGAAGTGATCAAACTTTTCGAAGTAATTCCATCATACATAACTCTTGTTGGTCAACCATGGGGTCGACAAATGAAAGAAACTATCTTCGTTGAAAGAGATAGAATTAAACTGAAAGGAAGTGGGAGAAAAATAATTATTTCCCTAGATCCAAATGAAGGAAAACCATGGATGGAGTCATGGAATGAAGATCAAAAAGTCAAATTCCTATATTAGATAAACAACGAACAAAAATATTATATAAAACTGATTGTAGAAGGATAAATTTTGAGAGAATCTCCCATGTCATTCGTGAATAATTCTGAACCCACCTTATACAATTGGAAAATTGAAAATGACAACACACATGTGAAATATTGTTGGTCTATTGGAATTATTCCAAAGAAACATCTTAAGACATGCTACTCAATCTAGGTTGTACCAAAAATATACGAAAATATAACTCGATAAACCCCCACTCTTATACCGACTGACATTCAAACAAGAAAATCCTTACAACACAATGAACGATATGCCCCTTTGACCCATGTCGAATAGGTGACAAAGTCCATAGGATAAAAAGGGAGTACATAGAGCCTTGTGGAAACATTCATAGGACAAGATGCAATATGGTGGGAAACACATTCCCCTAGATTACAAACATGGATGACTGTGTTGACATGATTTTTTGAATGATTTGGAGACAAGAAATTATCCAAAGTTGCACATATTCCCACCTTAAAACTTGAATACAACCCAATAGAACAAATTCAACGTTGCAAAAGCGAGTGGTGAAAAATAGGATATAAATACAAAAGGGTATGGCCCCATATGTTTCCAGGCCCAACTGGTCCATGACCACCTTGGGCATTAGATTATGGGATTCCCCTAAATCCAACATAGCATTGTGTAGAGTCATATCATGAATCTTCATAATAACATAGAAATGAGGGACCTCATCAACCTCACTACTCTCCTCTACACGTGGGCCAAACAAGATGGAAGGATGATCATATTGTATATTTAAAGTATCATAAGGTTCTCCCATCTTGAGAATCTTAATTATTTGATTTCTATATTCACTATTCTCTATCAACTCATTGAAAGGAACATAAATTTTAATTTTGGCCATCTCATTTTCAAAGATAAAGGAAGATGAGGTTTTTTCTACCTCTTTGATGGTTGTCTCGTTTCTTACTTCAGGTACTTTCTTTGGAATTTATTCCTTCTTCTTTCCTTTATCCACAACATCCTTTGCAAGAATGTCCTTCTTAGGCTGACTTGAACAAGGTGTATTGTTTTGAGATTCTTTGGTAGGGTTTCCCTTTGGAGGACTTGCAGGTACCTTTTTGTTTTAGAGATTATATTGTTTCTGGAATTGCATGATGGTGTTCTGCAACCCTTTCTGGTAATCTTCCTTTTCCACTGACAACCTTTCATCATCCTCATGCATGAAGATTTAATTTGCATCCATGAACTGGTCATATTAGTCTTTAGTCAAAAACACCTTTGTTTCATCACCATAACAACAATGCATGTTGTCTTCAAAATTTCCATCAAAATTTTCAGTTACATAATTATTTTGAAAAGGAGGTTGTATTTGTTGATCACCCTGGTTCCTCTGATCCTTTTGTCTGATTTGTGGAACTGTTGGTCTCCTTTGGTTTCTCGGTGGAACATCATCCTATTCTCTATTGTTAGGCTTATTATCTAAATACATACTCTCCATGAGTTTCTCCATGGTCTTCATCATCATTTCAAACGTCTCTTCTGATGACTGTGAGGTTGAAGGTTGTGCCTTATATTGAACCTTGTTCATGTCCATGTCAGAATTGTATTTGATCTTTCCTAAAGCCATGAGATTTACTTCAAATTATATTGCATCACTCATCATATCATCTAGTGAAGTGGATATTATTTCCATTAATAGTAAAGAAAAAACAATTTCAAAGGAATCAACATATCTAAGTTGAGCATCTCTAGGAGGAGGTTTTACTTTAGTAGGAATTGAGTTGTAGACTTTTATAAATCTAGATGAAAAATATTGTATTGTTTCATCAGGTGACCTTCTCATGCTGTTATACTGGGTTATAAACTATATGGGTTTCTTTTTGTCACCCCACTTTGCAAGAAAAAATGTTTCAAAGGCTTCAAAATTTATGATACTTGCTGGTGGGAGAGCTCTGAACCACTTTCTTACTTCTCTTGCAAGACTTTGTGCAAATAGGCTCATTTTTGCATCTTCAAAATCTACCTCTTCTAGGTCTAAAAAATCATTGAACCAATATAAGTGTTTTTGGGTTGACACATCGCCTTCAACATCATACAACTTAATCCTCTGATTATATTCCTGGGGCATATAATGTAACTGGGCAGGTAGAACAAGAGGGGAAAACCTAGCTGCCATGGATGAAGTAAGAACTTGAAGTGGTTGTTGGTTTTGAGTAGGAATCACAAGATGTTTAGTAGACGCAATTACATCTTGGAACCTCTTCTCATCAAAGATGATTTCATTTAAACATGACTCAGATTTAGTTCTGAATAGAGTTTGCTCAAATTTCAAATCAAAATCAAGGTCTTCAATGCTTGTCACTCCATATTTGGGAAAGTATAGATATCTGTCTAGACATAGAACTAGGCTTATTGGATTTTCTTTTATTTTGTGTACAATTTTCTTAGGGTGAGACACATGGATTACTGCTTTTGGGTCTGGGTTTTTCTTGGTATGAATTCTCTTGGGAGCCAGGATTTATAGCTCAAACTACTTTATTCTACTGGTATTTTTATAATGGAGTCACCATGGTAGATTTAGTCTCATCCAATAAGGTATTTGATTCACTGTCACCCTCGGGAATCAAAATTCAAGCTTTAAGTCATTCCTTTCCCAGGGAAAATTTCACTTTCAATCCCTGACAACGACGCCAGAATGTTAGCACTCTCTAAATTTGTTTGCCTGATAAAAGAAATGACAGAGGTAACCTACAAACCAAATTTAGAGCTGGGTACTAGCCTTCTCATCTTAGAGAGGGATCTCTCCTCTCACTTGGTGTTTATTTGGAAATCAATGGCTAGGTTTTTTTTTGGGGGTTTTTTTTTATAATTTTGTTGGTAAGGAAGGGTAGGGACACTTAGGGATATGGAGTCCAACTTATGAAAATGAATGGAATCACTAACTGATTGGTAGAAATCTCCAGAGGATAAAGGCTAAATGAGGCAATGAATTTGAGTTATAAATTGAAATTTTCAGAGTGTAAGAAGAAAGGAGAAAACAAGTAACTTCATCATAGCATTAATGAAATGAATTTTGAATTAGTTAGGAAGAACTTAACACTGTTTAGATTGCTTACGCCAAGAGCATCACAATATGAATTCTGGGCCTTTAAACTATCCAATTTAAACAAAAGACAGTGTAAATGGAATTAAAAATATAGGAAATACATACAAAGAGAGAAAAAAAAACTCAAACCACCACCATTAGAATTTTTTCATGGAAACTTCAAGACTTATGCATGCGTATTCTATTCAACTTCAGAAAATTACATTCAAGATCAAATAACTAAAATTGTGCCCTTGCACTTCTACCAATGCTAATACATTTGGAACCCCTAACATTTATACAATTTGAAGTCCTTCGTTTGAAACCGATTACAATAATTGAAATGAAACGTTTCAGTTCCTAAAATTGATTACAATGATTACAAATGACAGTTTCAATTTTTGAAACCGATTATAATAATTTGGCAAGAAAACATTTCATGATCTGGCTTTCGATCCCTTTGACGCTTCAATTTCATTCCTCACCACTTGCTCTGCTTTGGTCTTCCACGTTGTTTGCCATCTTCAATGACACCTGGATATCATTTACTGGACACTGGAAAACTACACTTTATCTTACCCATCTGTACTATCTCCTTCAATTGCAAGTCAGACGTGATATCATAATCCATCATTTCTTTGATTAGGATCTATAGGTCAATGCAGGAGGCATATGTCATGTAATACCCCTAGGTTGAGCCCAATTGTAAATGTAAATACAAATGTATGTAAGATGTTGAGCTGTTTGACATCATTTTAGTATGAAGCTTCCATGGTATAGTGCGCACATGTACTACACAATAAAATGATGAAGTGTGCACATTCGAGGATACTGTACGCAACAACTTAAGTGCGTGCGATTTTGAGGCCAGGGATCCTTTGTGTATATGTTGTTTTTGATAGGTTGGTGAGCTAGTTATTATAAGCTAGGATGCTTATGTTTTGAATTAGGTCAGAGAGCCTAGATGCTAAGGCTAGTGCACCTATTTTTGTATATCTCTCATCATTAATATAAAATACATGGTTGCGCACAGATTGACCACGATAAAAGAGTATGGGGGACTAAACTCCACTAGTTAGGGAAAGGGGGGGCTAAAAGTTTAGGAAAAGGGGCTAATCTAGGGAGCTTAAGCCAAAAAAGAATATTATATTAATATTTCTTAAGTATAAAGTATGGATAATTATTTTATCCTAAGTTCTAAGGTTGGGGACAAGTGGGACAAAGTAGCTCCCAACATGACAAGTGTCAAGTTGAGAACATGCATACATATTGTTTGGACTTAGTTCATTTTCTGATTTCTTTCATCATTCAATGATCCATTCAATCATTCCATGATCATTCACACACTCATTGAGCTATCCTTCATAACTGCCTGTCATTATACTTGAACCTGTATCCAGAACCATACTTTTTTATGTAGTTGGTTAGCTTGAGAGATGGACTGAAGAAGCAGGTTGCCAGGCCCGTGGGATATTTAAGAGGAGGGTTGTCAGGCCTGTGAGCAATTTCTCTCTGGGTGAGAGAATTGTTGGGAATTAATTTTCTAAAGGTGCTAAACTGTAGCTACATGGCTTTGAGATTTCTTGTCCAGCCTGTTGCTGAAGCCCGGAAAGGAAGTGGGGTAGCCGAAGGAATGTTGAGTAGAGAAGGGGCACACTTCCTGGGGTGGGATGAACATGTGGGGAATGAGGGATTGTAGGATGTTAGTTTAATTTGGCACATGTGACAGAGTCTTTCCTGGTGTCTATGATCCATTAGCCTAGTTATAAATCCCTTTACCTGGGTGGAGTTTAGTCCTAGCTCAGGGGTGACCCACTGTTGAGAGTGATGAGCAATGTGGTTTAAGGCTGAGACGTTCATGGAAGGTCTGCATGCAATTGGTGATATTATTACCAAGATAAGTGTTAATTGTGTGAAAAAATTACATGCTGCATTATTATTTACGTGTTCATTTTTATGGGTTTATCCTATGTTTGGTTATAACTGTTTTTATATTTATGGGTATTGACTATATATGCTTCATGTAAATGTTTACTGTTATTTCTGTATGAATCTATGCATTTACAATATGTGTTTTTTTGTCTACGTTTTATATATAAAGTTCCACACGAGTTCTATGTGTATATGTTTTAATTGCATGCACTTCGAAAAATTTATGTGGCATAGCTCAGTTGGATACTAGGTATGTTACAGTATGTCGAGCAGAGAATAAAGCATTCTCTGGAGTAGCATGGGTTGGCATGGGTGGTCGGGGATGTTAAAATATGGTATCAGAGATTGAATTTTTAACACTGAGTCTGGATGGGCCAAGAAAGTTGATTTGAAGTGAAATTTCACAGAGGATTGATATAGAAGTGGCCAAATTTCAAGTTATAGAGCGTCCATGGTAAAAAGTAACAACAATTGTGCAGAATTGGGAAAAATATCCAATTTATGTTGTTAAATTCATGCGAAAATTAAGAAATTTGGCCATGCGGTGAGATATTCTTGATTTAATATCTGTTCTAGCAAATTCATACCTGGAATTGGTTGAATTTTAAGTTACAGTGAAGCCATGACAGGTGGAACGAGATTAGTAATTAAAATTCACAATTCGTGAATTACGTTTGGGAAAAATTTGTTCCAGAAAGGTCAACCCACAATAATTTGTTGTTCCAGAGGTCTTATTGGTGTTAATGGGGTGGAATTGAACAAATTTCATAGTTGCATAATGTCTATGGTAAAAATTGGGGAAAACGTTAAGCAAAAGCCCCGAATTTCTACAACGGAATTCATAAGGAATCGATGCGCATAAAAATGAATGTGTGCAAGTGGGCACGCTAAAAATGCATGATGTGCAGTGAAAATCTTGTGATATGTAAAATTTGTCTCTGCGCGAGATTTTTTTTGGCATGTGGGTATGTGTGCTAAAATTTTGGCTCTGCGTGGAAAAATATTGTTGTGCGGGAGTGTGTGCTAAAATTTGGTGTTGTGAGGAAAAATATTGGTGTGTTGGCACTCACATTAAATTTTTGCGCTGCGTGGAAAAATTTTGGTGTGCGGGTGCACGCGCTAAATTTTGGCGCCATGCGAAAAAATGTTGGCGTGTGGGTGCGCGCGCTAAATTTTGGTGTCGCACGGAAAAATGTTGGTGTGTGGGTGCACGTGCTAAATTTAGCATTGCACGGTGCGGATTGAGTGACACATGCGTAATACTAGTGTGCGGTGTGCATACACATAATAAGGCATGCGTGGTGTGCACACACATAATAATGGTGTGCATGGTATGCACAGTATTGGTAGAGCACAGAGAAAATTTGTTGGTGCGTGCACAATGTGGGTATATGTTGTCGCACGACATTTTAGTTAATGGTGCACGCAGAGTATTGGTGCAAAGGTGGGGGCGTACAAAACTTTGGCATGGTGCAACGCATTGAATGAAATGTGCGCGGAATATCGACGTGTGATACAAAAAAAATTGCGTGCAATAGGTAATAGTGCAAGAACCAAAATTTTTTGCGGTGGATATTGGCGCATGACACAAAAGTAGTGTGTGCCAGTTATTGGCACGACAGAGAAGTGATGCACAATGGTTATTGGTGCATGAAGCATGATTTACATTGTGGTGTTACTGCACATGCTAAATATGGGTGTACAGATTGAAAATTGTGAGAGAAGTTGTTTTGGTGAACAACAACAGAAAACTAGTGAATTTCTGGGACATTTTATATTGTTTGAACGCCATCTTTTTGCAATGCGTTTTTGAGGCCCTTAAGAGCGTTTTTAGCTACGCAAAAACCACCAGAACAGAGTGTACCAAGGCACACTATGTCTCTGCAACTCAAATAAAAGAGCTCGAAGAGAGCTTTCTAATGGTGTAAATCGTTCGTCAAATTGAGCTTTTATATGAAAGTTACATCGCAAACAATGAAGGGTAAATTTTAAGACCCAACTAACTTCCCAGAGCCATAACTTTCTGTTTCAGAATCAGATTGAGGCGCAGGACAAGTTAATGGAAATCTATTGAACCATAGAATATAGTCCCAGAGCTGAATTATGTTTTTGGGCATGCTAAAAAATATTTAAGATGACAAAGAAGGTACATGTAGCATTCCATACGAAAAACACGAATTGGCCTAGAACCTCAGCAAGCTGTAACTAGCAGCCCAGAACCCAGAAAAAGGTGAAACTTGAAAAAAGTGTCCAAAATATGTATATGAATAAACCCAATTGAGATCCTAAAAAATACAATGGAGTGGGTGCAAAAATGCATAATTACAGCACAGATTTGTGCCAAGTTGATGTGTGAAGAAACAAAATAATGGACAATTTTCAAATAACCATAACATTCTGCTCAAGACTCGAAATTGAGCATGGAAGTAGGTGTTGGAAAGGTCTTAGACAGTAGAATATAATTATTCACCCAGAAATTTGATCTGTGAGTTCAATTTTTCAGGAAATCAGAATAAATAATTATGATATATTATGGAACCAAAATGGTTCATATTTTTCATGAAATTGTTGATTCAGTTAACGTGACAAAGTTTTGTTGGTTGCACATTTTGTAGAGTTAACAACAAATAGATCAGATCAAGATCATGACAAAGTCCAGAGTAATGGAATATGCACAGGGGACTTACAACTAGGAATATGAGATCAGAGGGATGGATGTCCATTTGGGTATTGAAGGAACAAACTCCAATGGACATGGAGAAGGAAGGGATGAAAACATGAATATGGTAGAGACCATTAAAAATTTGTAGAAGGATGTCCAAAGCCATAAATCTGATAATGAAAGGCTTATGAGAGCCAAGGAGCAACAAGAGGAATTCAACATGAAGTTAATGCAAAACTTGAACATAATAGAAAATAAATTGGACAAGGAGAGTGGCTCAAGCAAATCAGGAAGTCACAGGTATCCTGATGAGAAGAGAAGAATCAAAAGTGTTAGCAGACATCATCGTCACTCCTTGAGGAATTCCCATAAGAGAGCACACAACAACTCAAGTCCATCCCCTATCAGGAATCATAAGAGGTCTAGGGTGGATGAGCAACGAGGAGAAATGAACAAAATCAAACCTCCTACATTTGATGGTGAGCATAAGAAGGATGAATATGCAGAGACATGGTTGTTGGGCATGATAAAGTATTTTCAATTGCATAATTATTCATCTCATGTAGAAGGAAGAATTTCCATCTATCAACTCAAGGGAAAGGCATCCATGTGGTCGGATCAGCTTGTGCAGGTGCAACACATTAAAGGGAAAAGTGTTACTTGGAGGGAATTCAAGAATCATTTTGAAAATAAATAATTGACTAAAAGATACCATGGCAAGAAAATGAAAGAGTTCTTTCAACTCAATCTTGGGAGTATGACCATAGATGAATATGAGAGAAGGTTTTTAGAATTGCTGAATTATATTTCTTTCATCAAGGATGAGACAATTAAGATTCATAGGTGATTGAGTGGATTACCATCATTCATCAGTGACAAAATACATTATGATGATCCCAATAAATTGGACATGACTATAAGGTGAGATAAATGCCTATATGATCAGAAAAAAGCAAAGATAACTTTACAAAAATCTTGGGAAGACAAAAATAAATTCAATATGGATCATAGGATGAAGGGAACTAAGCCACCATTCTTCAGAAATAATCCTTAGGGAAAACCAACTTCTAGAGAACCCATAATGATAGGTAGGGGGTCAAAGGCCAAGGCGACCACCTATTCAATGTTGGGGTTGTAAAGGAGATCATATGTTTAGAGATTGTCCTCACAGAGGTGAAAAAGTGAGGATTGTTCACAATGTAAAACAAGATGAAACAATGGAGGACATGGGGATAAATGTACCAAGGATCTACACAGCCCTGACAACAAGCAAGAAGAGTATCAGTCACATATGATTGAAGTGGAAGTTATGATCAACAACCAAACCATTGTTATTTTAATTGATTCAGGAGCTAGTCATAGTTATATAGATTCTAAGATTGTGGAAAGTTTTCATTTTCCAAGAAGAAAGCATGGAAAATATTGGTTGGTGAAGCTAGCTACCGGAGCCAAAAGAAAAGTTAATGAGATGGTTAAGTCATGTCTTATGGACATGAATGGACTGAACACCAGGGAAGATTTGAACATATTTCCTTTAGGTTCCTATGACTGTCTAATTGGGATGGATTGGTTGGATCAACATCATGCCATCCTAGAATTTCATAACAAGGCATTTACTTACTTGGATGAGAAAGGGAACCTAAGGAAAGTGCAGGGAATTCCTAGGGCCGTAACCATAAGAGAAATTTCAGCATTGCAACTGAAGAAATGTTACGGAAAAGGGTGCCAAATATTTGCATCTCATATGGAGGAGACACCTAAAGATAAAGTGACAAATTTGGAAGATCATGCAGTCCTGGAAGATTTTGAAAATGTGTTCAAGGAGGTACCAGGAATACCCCCAAAGAGAGATATTGATTTCTCTATAAATATAATGCCTGGAGTAGCTTTAGTGTCAAAGAATCCTTACAGAATGAGTACACCAGAGATGAAGGAGTTGCAAATGTAGCTTGAAGAAATTCCGATTTTATTGCTAAATGTTTGGAATGTCAAAAGGTAAAGGCTGAGCATAGACACCCAACTAGTTTTCTATAGCCATTACCCATTCCTGAGTGGAAATGGGAAGTTGTAACAATGGATTTCTTCACCAAACTGTCCAGAACAAATAAGCAACATGATTCTATCATGGTAATGGTGGATAAGCATACTAAAGCTTCCCATTTTATTCCAGTTAAGCTCACTCACAAGGTAGCCAACCTTGTTGACATTTATATGATAGAAATTGCTCGATTACATGGAATACCCAAGACAATTTTGTCTGACACAGATCCAAAATTTACCTCAAATTTTTGGAAGGGATTATTTAATGGATTTGGAACAAATTTGAATTTTAGTACAACTTATCATCCAAAATCAGATGGACAAATAGAGAGGGTGAATCAAGTGATTGAGGATATGTTGAGGATGTATGTGATGGATAAACCATAAAAATGGGAAGAGTACCTACACTTAGTAGAGTTTGCTTATAACAATGGGTACCAAACATCTCTAAAGATGATCCCATTTGAGGCACTTTATGGTAGAAAGTGCAACACACCGGTAAGTTGGGATAACCCAATAGATAGTGTAGTGGTTGGGCCAGATTTACATAGGGAAATTGAGAAGAAAATGTTGAAAATAAAACAAAATTTAAAGGCTGCCCAAGATAGGAAAAAAATCTATGCTGAGAAGGGAAGAACTCATAGGGAATCTCAAGTTGGGGACCACATATTCTTGAGAGTGAAGGCCAACAAAAGTTCCCTGAAGTTTGGAAATTGTTCAAAGTTGGCAGCTCTCTATTTTGGGCTGTTTGAAATCCTAGAGAGGAATGGTCCAGTAGATTATATGATTACATTACCTGCATCTATGTATATTCATAATGTATTGCATGTATCCTTGCTTAAGAAATATATACTTGATGCTAATCATGTTATTGATTGGAATGTGATTCAGGTGGAGCAAGAAGGCGCTTTCCAAGTGCATCCGGTACGCATTCTAGACCAGAAAATCAAACAGCTGCAGAATCGAGCCATAGGGATTATAAAGCTCCAATAGACCTGGTACGATCTCGAGGACGCTACTTGGGAGCATGAGAATGCAATGTAGGCAGAAAAACCGCATATTTTTTGATATTTTGGAAATCATGTGGATATGTGTACATAATGCGCTGAGGACGGTGAATAAATAAGGGAGTGGATTGTAATACCCCTAGGTTGAACCCAATTGTAAATGTAAATAAAAATATACATATCTTGGTGAGATGTTTGACATCCGTTTAGTATGCACCTTCCATGGTATAGTGCGCGCATGTACTGTGCAGTAGAATGATGAAGTGTGCACATTCTAGGATATCACGTGCAACAACTTAAGTGTGTGTGATTTTGAGGCCAGGGAGCCTTTGTGTATATAATGTATTTTATAGGTTATTGAGCCAGTTATTATAAGTTAGGATGCTTATGTTTTGAATTAGGCCAGAGAGCCTAGATGCTAAAGGCCAATGCGCCTATTTTTGTATATGTCTCATCATTAATATAAAATACATCATTTCACGCAGACCAACCACGATAAAAGAGTACAGGGGAATAAATGCTACTAGTTAGGGAATTGCGGGGCTAAAAGTTAAGGAAAAGGGGCTAAGCTAAGGAGCTTAAGACAAAAAGGAATATTATATTAATATTTCTTAAGTATAAAGTATGGATAATTATTTTATCCTAAGTTCTAAGGTTGGGGAGAAGTGGGCCAAAGTAGCTCCCAACATGACAAGTGTCAAGTTGGGAACATACATACATATTGTTTGGACTTAATTCATTTTCTGATTCCTTCCATCATTCAGTGATCCATTGAATCATTCCATGATCATCCACACACTCATTGAGCTATCCTCCGTACCTTCCTGTCATTGTACCTGAACCTGTATCCAGAGCCATACTTGTTTGTGTAGCTGGTTAGCTTGGGATCTGGATTGAAGAAGTGGGTTGTTAGGCCTTGTTTTCATAGGGGAAGACCCAGGGATAAACTCTTTAGAAGTGCACCAACAAAACCCTAGCTACTGTCCCTTTTAGAAACACTTGCAAAGCAGATGAAGTCTCATCCAAGGTAGAGGCAGGGGTGGTTGCAGGACTCAAATGTCTACAACCTATCTGAGACAAAGATCTATGATTATAATACCTTAGCAGAGAACTTAACAGTTAACATTCATTAGAAATTATCCCTTACTCACATCGTAGATTCAAGCCCTAATTAAAGAACAATGTAGTATTCAACCAGATCCAGCATTCCCAAGCACTTAACACATAGAAACAAATTAGATCTATCATTCATTCACATTAATAAGCACTAATCTATTACATCTAACATATATTATTTTACTAAGCATACATCACATCAATAACATAAAAACTATAATGCACACAATAACCACAACACATGATATACGTGGTTCACCCCAGCGTGGGGATACGTCCACCAACTCTTTTATTCTTTATTATCTTCTCTCAATCTTCTACAAGCATAGAGCCACAGAAACCCACTCTACATAGGACAGGAGATCTGTGTGCACCTTGCCAGATCCTCCTTCCCCGAGCTAGGTTTAAGCACAAATCCTTCTTACAATCACTTGCACTTAGATCTGCAAGTTCTTAACACACAGTAAGCACAAATCCTTTGCAATCAAATAGATCAAACTCTAGCACTTAGCATATTGGCCTCATTACCCTTAGCACCACCTACTTACATCGGCTAGATTTCTATTTATACATTACAAAATGGGTCTAACCATGGGTAAACCCATGGGACAATATCCCATACTTGTTACATAAACCCTAAACCCAAAAATTCCCTAAGAAGGGGCTGAGATCCTGCGATCTCTGCTTCGCCTTGCGCTCTGCCTTAGACCATCTTGTCGAAGTCCCAAAATTGGTCAAATGTGACCCAAGTTCACAAAAACTTGGTCAAGGGCCAACAAGCCCCCAACACTCAACCATGACTCATCCCAATTCACTCTGATCTAGGTAACTGCAGGTAATAGGTGTGGAACACCGCATTTGACTGCCATTTTTTAGCCATGTTTCTCGAATACCAGAGCATGGTGAACTTCACAACTAAGGGTTCTGATGGATCATTATCAGGGAAGGTCACACCTTCCAGCATCTCCCAACCAATGAAGGCAATGAGGATCAACAACCAACTAAAATGGAACTCATAGCCCTGATCCCGAGATTCATGGAATTCTTTCTCTAACCGGTTGACGAGGAAGCTCACCCAGTTCATTTGTATCCCTTGCATGCATTTTCTCGAGAGGTTGAAAAAAACCCCCATGACCTGCGTGGGTCTATTCTTCCTTACTAGATTACCAACAATCATCTGGCAGGCTAGGCGCACTATGCCATTATGGATGGAGACTACCTTGTATCCCCTCTTCTCCTTTTCTACATCGCCATTGGTGTCTTTGATTCTCTATTCCAGGGCACGATCTGCAACCTTTCATGGATAAAATTCTTGTGGGTCTGGTCCTTGTATTCTTAGTCCGGTGATCCTATGGATCAGTGCCAGATCGATGGTGATATGCCTATCCAACCACAGATAACCACCATGGAAGCATGACAACAGGAGCTTAATGCACACGTTAACCTCCTGATGTCCTCTGAAGTGTGGTATCTTCATCATGTTCAAGATAGTGGACCTCGTGATGTCCATAGTCCACGGTTGGGGGATGATCTTCGAATTCTTCCCCTTTGTCTTGGTCAAGTACTTGTATGGCGTGAGTATGCCATAGATATTGCGGTCTCCTAGGTTATAGTCACTGATATTCAACATCAGAATCCTCTCCAACTGTAGTTTGACTGCGCGTATCCCCTTCAGGAGGTACACAATGATGACTGTGTAGTCGATGTCCCTCGAGACACTATCACAACTCACCACGCCAACCAGAGGTGGAATGTAGATGGGCAATATATATGGGATGAGCTTCGCATTCACTAATTCATCACAATGCTTCGTTCATTTCTCGGTCGCAACTCAGGATGGTCCAGATCCATGAGCAGTTGACGGGGATGCTTGCACTCCTCTTGACGACAAGGCCTAGATGCCTACAGACATAACCTTCTCAGCCATGAGGTCTATCAGAATATCTTCGATGACTTTTTCTACTGTGATAATATCGTCCGAAATGCACACTCGAGATTTGATATCTCAGGTCGGTGATCAACACTCAATGTAACAGAATGGATCATGAGGTCTCAATGATCACTACGCGAAATAAAATAGTTCTCTGTGGGCTCGGGTAATCACAATTGTCAAAAAAATTCTTGGTGCAACGCTCGACGGGATAAATATACAATGTCGTAATAGACTCTTTCAACAGACAAGAACACCTCAATCAATGCTATTCCATCTGTTATGTCATGGTCCTAATGGTCCAGTGGCGAACGTTCTGACAATAACTATGTTTCTAGTCGTTCTGGGGTGTCATTCAAACGACCGGGACGCCTCCAACGGTCATATTGCTTTCTCCATGGTGAAGTGCCAATATTCATTGTTATGATATCCTGACAAAGTTCTAGTTCTGCAAACCTTGTTTGTATAGAGTCCTCTCTGGAACGTCCTGTAACTTTTCTAAATTTGCTTTCTTCTTACTGAGCTTTTTGGCTTTCTTTCTTGAAATCTGAGCCATTGGTTTCCTATTTCCATTATCGTTCTTATCTCCTCTTGGCATGGTAACTCCGCACTATGGAGGGTCTTTCATAGGTTTCAAGGGTGATACTTCTTCTCTTTCTAGGGTAGGCGCTCTACTCTCTTGTATAGACAGGTGTTTCCAGTCTTCCTTTGTCCTTTTAACTTCGACGTCCAGATCTCTAGTCCTTAGTAGCTTCGATTGGTTCTCTTGTTATTCCAGTAAGTGCATTATTATCCTAGCCATGAAATCTCTTAGTTCCTACTTTTTCTGTTCTATATCATCCTCTTCTTGTTTCCTTCGTATCTGATCTTTCGAAATCTAGGTTTTTCCTAGCAAAATAGCAAGTAGGGTGTTGTTCTCAATAAATTTAATGATCTCAAATTCTTCTTCTGTTGAAGTGCCATGAGCACTCATAGATGTCTGGGTAAGTCTTCCACATAGGGTTATCAACTTTCCTCTAAATAATCTTATTCCTCCTAATAAAGGAACCATAGAAGGCTTTCCCAAAATTTACCAAGTTCTTTCTGTCATGATATTCACCCGTGTTTCCTCATCCAGGACACAGTCTATGTCGAAGTCTCCTATTCGTGTTTCCATGCGATCCTTCTCTTTTAAGATCTCTGATAAATTGATATCTCTGTGATCGTTTAGGGTTTCTTTTATTTGTAATAATACAGTCTCTAATTCTTTCTGGGGTTATATCATATCCTTAGTTTCTTGGTCTGTCTCATAGTTTTCTTGTCTCATATTCATTTTCTCAACTTTTGCAATCATTATAGGGAAATCCAAAACTTCGGTCCAATAACCTTACAACAAAGTCAAATAGGACCTCTATCAGTGCATTCCTTATCTGTTAAGAACCAAATATCAATATAGCATAGAAAAACCTCAGAAAACGTACTCAACGTCTTGAAAAAGAGAGAATTTCAGATAATAAGCCTCTTCGAGGGGGCAACCTCCTTTTACCCCACTTAAATGTTCAAGTACCAAATGATTCAAAATGAAAATGTCTCCTTGGTATATATAGGAGACTAGGAGGTATAATTACAACTAATGGCCTAAAGCCAACATAAATAAAATAACATTACTAATCTAATATGCCCCTCCCCTTGAGACAAGTGTTGTCCACAACGATTGAGTAACTATGGATGCTTCTGTATAAAAGAATCATCTTCCTAAGTGGAATCTTTAGCCGATAGTTTCCTCCATTTAATGAGATAATCTGAAATGGATCTATTCCTTAGTTGGCGAATTCTTGTGTCAGTGATGGCTTTAGGCTCCAATATGATTTTTCCTTCCTTGTCAAGTTCTGGCAATATAGTTTGAACTGGGATCTTGTCGCCTATAACCTTCTTTAAGCATGA